>OX381715.1:37032649-37549890 GCA_947462335.1 Harmothoe impar
TGGCAGAGGACTGGGGGAGGGTTCATTAATTGCTCTGAGACGTCCCTCAGAGTGTCCCTCTGTCCTCTAACCCTGCGTCCGTGTGACCTAATTCTGCAGCCCGGGTGATTATCTGACAAATCGATTCACGCCCTGCTCCCCCCTAATCACACGGATCTGTTACACCAGAGAGTATCAACCCTTTAAGGACGGCATGATGCCTTAATACATCATGCCCTTGGTCGTCATGATGCAGGAATGCAGCCCTGGTGAGTAGTAAAGAGTCGCATGATGCGCTAATGCAACAGCAATTATTATTTGCCAGCACTGTTTTTGATGTGTCACCATGGGACGAGGAATGAACAGCTTTAGACATCATGTCGTCCTTAAAGGGCTGACTTAGAGTCACCCCCAAGGGGTGGGGGGGGGGGTAGGTGGAGGGTCGGGTTTGAGGTTTGGGGATGTAGGAAATTACTGGTACTGACTGGAACTATTTGTCAGCAGTTACCGTCTGAAATATCATACCATCAGTCACGTCGGGAGCCATCATTGTGTCAAATATTGCTCTGTTTTGTTGTCATCTGATGATGAGGACTGGGTCTCGGGTTTTGGGTAGTTTTGGGCAGGCCAATGTAATAACAAGAAAGCAGAATGCCTTGCAATATGTGACAATATTGTAAACCAGATTCCAAAGACATTCCGACAGATAGCAGTCGATTGAGCTGGCCTTTTAAAATCTGAGGAAATTAGGAAGTTAGAATTTCCCTCCTTAATGTGACCCTAATAAAGGTCCTTAATGTAATGACTCTGATTCACGGTATTGTCTGCAACCAAGCAGAACGCTATTATCATTTATCACACTATTTACCCTTCTGCTTACACCCATTCTTCAATTATTCAAAAAACATTTCAAAGATTTATCTTTTCATAAGATTTTATTTTTGCAGCCATTCAGAAATGATCTGCACGGAACATCCATTTTGCATGGTTGCTCCGAAATATAAAACCTTAAATGCTACCGATCAAGATTTCACAAATCGCATGACCTATAAGCTCTGTATCAGGATCCCCATAACTTTGGTCGATAATTTGTTGACGGCACTTTCCCTAATTGCCTCCCGTGGCGTCCCTAATTAATATTCCGATACAGCACGGCCTGTTTAATTGTGCAGCCTAAACCTTTAAGGGCCGCACACTGCATTAATACATTATGTCCATTTGTCGTTATGATGCATGAATGCAGTACTGGCGAGTAAATGGCGAGTAACCCGTTAGGACTACATTCAAGCATCATAACGACCTTATGGGTTTGATATACTCCAAAAGGATCGTACGTTATATTACATCGGAGCTGTCACTTTTTGGTCACCAAAAAGTAGAGAATCTTAATATTTTGGTCAGTTCTTTTGTAGGAAATAAAGATAGTTTAATAAGTAATTCCAGCGAAAAATAGGAATTCCTGCATAGGCAAGTCGGAAAAGTGGTATCTCTGCGCCTACCTGAATGAATGCGGCCCTGGGGAGTTTCTCGCCTGGGCTGCATTCGTGCATCATGACGACCAAGAGCACGATGCATTAAGGCATCATGCGATCCTTAAAGGGTTACCGGTTTGCTAATTGCAGCATGCATACATGTATGAGGAGTGACTCAACCCGCCCTGAGCTGCTCATCCCCCCTACCTGCAGCCTGCTACTCCATTACTGCAGGGTGTTCTCCTGCAGATAAGGGACCGACCACTATATAGCATCCCCCACCCCCTTTAAAAATATCTTTTCGACTAATCTGTAAAACCGTGTGTTGCTAATTGCAGCATGCGGCTAGTACGCTTACCACGCTCCTGGAAAGGGGGCGGACTACCCTACCCCCCGTTTTAAACAAATGACCACTCCCTAAGAGTAGAAAAGAAGCCATTAATATGCAATGGCTTTTAGAGACTCTCGCACTACTACCATGTTGTACAATAGTATGGTATCATTACTCTTGAGTCTAAGACACTGTATCAAAATCATCATTCCCATACAGCTCCTCAGTGATGACATGGGACGTGAGTAGACCCTAAACGGTGATTGGGCTTTTTCAGTATAGATGGCAGAGTAGAAGAAGTAGCACAGCGATGTTTTGACAGAGGCCTGAATCCTCCTCATCATCATCATTATCATCACCATGAGTGCCCCTGGGCTGTATTGTAATCAGGAGAGCAGTGTTCACCATGAGATAAGAGTAGAAATACGTCTTTGCCGAGACATTTTGTGTTATTAGAGGGATTCCCTCAGTGACTATAACTTATAACTTCACAAGATGCATCTCACTTAGCCCTTTGAGGGCGGCATTCGCTAAAAGATGCCATTTGTTTTCATCATGCACCAATGCAGCCCTAGCGAGGAATTCGACCTTTTGGGGGTGTATCAACCCTCTGTGGTCGGCATGATGCTTGGATGCGAGTTACTCACCAGTGCTGCATTTATGCATCAGAGTGACCAAGGGCATGATGCATTAATGCATTATGCCATCGCCAAATGGTTAATCACCATCTCTTAGCTGAGTTCAGGCTATCACGATAAGAGGCTATGGCAGGGTTCCCTATCAGACCACAGTTCGCCTAGGGTCCCCACTATGAAGGTCCCATACAAACCCCAGATGTGTTTCGTCCTTGCCCTGCCTGAGTCAAGATATGGCCAGAGTGAAATACCGCTAGCATGTTAGGAAGCAATTCTCAAGGAGAATCTAGAAAAAACTCAAACAAAGTAGCTCATGTGCTATGGACCAATCCAGTAAAAATGGTGACTTTCCAGGGAAATTACACTGACTGGCAGAAACGCAAATATGAAATCAGAATCCTTCACAGTTTTTCTGCCCACGCTGAAATACTGCCTTAACTCTTCCTTTACCACGTCCCAAATAAAGGCACCTCTCCCAAAACCAGTTTGTTTCAGATGAAATTTAAATGGAATATTAGGATGTAGGGGATGGCCTAACCTTTCAGAAACTGAAAGAATTTTGTAAATATTCTTATTAAAAGTACATCTATGACAAAATGAACAGTATCGAATGACCAGAAAGTAAGATACCCTAAATCGCTCTATGTGTTCAAATTAGGGAGATAAAGCCCTATTTGAAATTTATTTTAGCTTTTTTTAGTGTATATGTTGCCATAGCAACTTATATTCAGGCCATAATGCATCAAAATAGACCTAAACTTTTGGTACCATCTTTTTCAGCATGAAAAATTGGGCAAAATCATCTTTCACCCAAAAAACAATATTGTTTGACATTTTTCATGATTTTTGCCTTAAATATTGCTCAAATTATATTGAAAATGAGATAAATCTCATGCAAGTTGAGATGCCTAGCATTTTTAGAATAGTTAATGTATGTACAAACCGATTGAGATATGCAGAGACAATATGCCATAGACCACTGTCAGAAAAAATCATGGGATTCTACCAATTTTTAAGCAAAGTACAGAGGGCCAAAAATCGGCCAAAATCGGCCAAAAAACGGCCGATTTTGTGCCAAAAGGCGCGATCGGTCTTGAGGGGTAAATTCGCCAAAAGGCGCGATCGGTAAAGGAAGAGTTAATGGACTTTCTAAAATTGGGTTAATTGAGGAATGAAAAATCCGAGAATATTAACATATCCAATACGAGGCAACCTGCAGTCTATGTGAAACTCTTGATAAAGAGGGCTGTACGATGTAGGCATCAGAGGCAATGATGTGAATATTCTGTGAAAAACGACATTTAATAGAACTTAATCGTACTTTATCCTTAAGTCACCCCTTCTTGCTGCATTGGTCTATACTCCTATGGGCCTGGTGGTGGTGGGGGAGGCGTTTTCTCATCCCCTCAGGCAGTACCTGGTCCACAGGTGCGGGGCGGGACAGGTGAGTGTGTGTGTGTGGGGGGGTGGCGGGTGGCAGAGGTGTAGAACTGGGTTAGGGGCGGGGTGAATCTTTTTAAGTTAACCCTTTAAGGACGGAATGTCGGTAAAAAATGACATTTGTTGTCATGATGCGAGTAACTCGCCGTGGTTGCATTGGTGCATCGTGCCGACCCTTCGGGAGTGTCTCAACCCCATAGGGTTAGCATGATGGTTGAATGCAGCACTGGGGAGTTACTCGCTGGGGCTGCATGGGTGCATTATGCCGACAAATGTTATCTATTAGCGACATCCCCCCATAAATGTTTAACACCAGAATGCTGCCCCGCCCACACACACGGGGTGACCTACATTACTAAACCCTCTTCCTCTTTTTTATGAATTCAAAGTGGAGATGTTTAAAGCCGTAATAGTGTTGAAGCACGTGGGCTCAGGTGGTGACTGAGGACACGAACGGCAAATTAACCATTTAACCCTTTAATGACGCACCAATGCTGCGCTGGAGAGTAACTTGCCAATACCGAATTGGTGCATCATACCAACCCTTCGAGAGTGTCTCAACCCCGTAGGGTTGGCATGGTGCTTAAATGCTTGAGTTACCCGCCAGAGCTGCATTCATGCAGCTCTGGCGGGTATGAGGAATAACTGTAGCCCAGGCAACTAACTCACCACTACAGCATCCATGCCGACCCTAGGGGGTTGAGAAACTCACATAGGTTATTCATAATGAATAAATGCAGCACCAATGAGTTACTTTCCATGGTTGCATTCTGCATCATACCGGCAAAGAACATGACATATTAAATGCCATCTTATATAAATACCATTTTAGAGGGTTAAAGGGTAAATGGCACTTTCAATTTCTATACTACAGGCATGCTATGGCGGGGCACACATTGTCCAGGAAACCCATTCCAATAGGTTCATCTATGTAGGCTTTCCTTATAGCAGTCTATCCTTTGCATATCGTTGTGACAACATATAGCAGTGAGAGAATTTGATCTCAGCCTGGCGCCGGTCTAAAGCACAATCCATGCCTACAATGAACACTCGTGAACAAGTTTTATTTGCGAATGATTTGAATAATTACTATTTTCCCATCCATAAACCCAAACTAATAGGCTTTCCAACACCTCATAAAACAGCCTGAATGGCATCCCGAATGTCTCTGACTTCCCATACTATTTAGGTCCCCATACCTCCCATACCCCACCCCCATACAGACACACACACACACTGCCCACTAGTCAACCCTCTAAGGACGGCATAATGCATTCATGCATCATGCTGTTGGTCACCATGATAATATGAATGCATCCCTAGCGAGTAACTCGCCATGCAGGGCTGCATTCAAGCATTATGCTGAGCCTATAGGGTTGAGACACTCCTGAAGTGTTTTCATGATGCACCAATGCAGGCCGAGAGAGTTACTCACCGGGGCTGCATGGTGCATCATGACGACAAAATTAATGTCATCATTCAGCAACCTGCCGTCCTTTTAAAGGGTTAACCCTGATGCCTCACACACGCACACTGCCCAGTACTTAACAGTTAAACGCTGACCAATCTGTCCACTCCCCAGCCCCCCCCCCCCCGGTCTCCCGGGAGGGTACTCACTTTATGACGGTAACATCGAACTGCCAAACTACCGCCCACCTAAAACAGGGGCCGCCAAACTGCAGCCCCTCTTAAATGCAGGTGACCGCCCTCTTATTCCTTAGAGATCAGCGACCACCCCTGTTATTTAAGGCACCCCTGAAATACGACCCTTATTGTCTTATGCAAATAGCAGAGTAGACATGGATTATGATTGTTCTCTTTACATTTGAAAATCTACACCCTAATCATTGCCCCTCCTCTAGAGTTACCGCCCCCTTTTTTTGAGGGTGCCGACAGTAACCGCCCCTAATTTTGAGATCCACAGCTACTGCTTTTCTGGGGTGTTTGGAGGTTTGTAGTCATTTCAGATCTGAGTACCCCCCCTGGGCTCTGCCCCCACACAAAGGGTCGGCTGACCACGTAGGGGGGTGAATGGTGGGAGGTGAGGGGCAGGGGCTGGAGGGGTGCGGGGACAATTCTGAGGGAATTAACCCCAATCAGTGAGGATGAAATATGCAGCCTACAAATGAGTCCTCCATTCTGTGTGGGGTGTGTGGGAGCAGCTCAGGATGAAGGGAGCAGCTCAGTTAGGCTGACCAGTAAGTAGGCCACACGCAGAGAGGCTATTCATCGTCACAGACGGGTGAGAGTAGAGGATATATATCTGACTTCTTCCACGTGTGGTGTATAGACTTCTCTCTGTCTCTGCATCCATATGTTGCTCCCATATCTGTATAACTGTATGTCTCTCCCTACTATCCCTGCCACCTCGGGAAGCAAGGTGGGTCGTGGCGGGGGTCCCTTTCTGCGCGTTCTATGTATCCGGTTATTACCCTCTTATCTGCCATTGTCTGTCTGTTCAGTAACTGTTGTCTATGCCTGTATCCCCTAGATCTTTCTGTCTGTTTGGTTGGGCTATGGAGTATCGTATCCTCTTAACGTTTATCTATGTTTATTCTGCAATATCCTCAGACATTCATATATTAGGAGTATATAATATAGTCTACGTGGAGAAGAGTTCAGGCTTTGATAAATAAATACCATAAATACACTCCCCCCACACGCTACCTTAAAACACCCTACACCCCCACACTATCTCCACTATTTCTCCATATTGTGTACCCCAGTCTACTACCCCCCCCCCCCCACACACACACACTCTCCTACACACACCTAACATTAATTGAATATAATTACCCCGAGCCTTGCCTCGGGGAAAAAAACACCATTCTTCCTTCATAACACCTCTTCATTCCCAAGGGCCCAGAGCGCGCCATGATCCCGCATATCCCTTTTGGGTTTTAATTCATGTTGGCTTACTTTTTGCTTTTTTTCTAATCCTCTTTTTGTGAATGTGACCTAGTTTTGAGACAATTAGAATTTGACCAATTACTTGGTTCCCTCTCCTGCTGAGAGACGAGCTCCCCCTGTGTCCGTGTTGTTAGGCTGATGTCATGGCAACCGGCATGGGGTGGGGGAGGGGCGCGGAGGAGGGGTGCTAGGGTGAAAAACTAGTGTGTTTTAACCCTCTAAGGGGCACATGGTGTTTTGGTGAACCATGCTGATTGTCGTTATGATGACTGACTCCATCTCTGGCGAGTCTACATGCATCATGCCGACGATATGGGGTTGATACACTCCCGAATGATGCACCAGGCATTGGCCTTTAAACTCAGAGAGCCACGTGCTGTCACTGGCTGCAACATCATAGTGGTAAATGAAAGGGTTAAGGAAGGTAAAAACAAGAAAATAATGAACATAAAGGATTTAAAAAAATAGGATTAAAGAGACGTGTTGGCGTAGTACCCGTTGTTGCACGTTGAGGCAGAGTTGGATAGTCCCACTCTCCCAGCACAGTCTCAAATAAACCAAAAAGTACGGACTTCAGGAAATCTTTTGTGGAAGAAAGGATGAAAATGGTACTACTTGTCTGCTGTCCTATTCCCATCACACACTGCAGGCTTCCTACACAGGCTTTCCAAGGGATATCTTCAATTTAGACCATACACATATACCCAACACTTCTGTAATTCTTGATATCTAATCTTCACATATTCCTTTACATATCTAAATCAATTGAACTTGTATAACTATTATTTTGAAAAAAATGGTGTGGATACGTTGTTTTTTTCAGGGTTATCCGCCGCGTTTTGGCAGCGAACTGTTTGGCAGAGAGGAAGGTCAGGGAGATTGTGACTGTCCCAGGCAGGCCATGGTGGGCGGGGTGCGGCTAGGGGGGGGCCGTGGGACAAAGGCTGGGAGATGACCAGCATGCAGGGCCGGCCCTGGAGTAGGACGGTCAATAGACGGACACACAGCGCCATCTGCGGCCAGTCTGACAACTAATCATGCATGAATGCAGCACTGGTGAGTAACTCGCCTGGGCTACATTCAAGCATCATGCCGACCCTCCCTAAGGTCGTCATGATGCATGAATGCAGCACAATAAATGCCGCCATTAAAGGGTTAGTAGAAGAAACCAATGATATATCTGTTCCATCTTACCAGTACCAGAGTTGTGGGTACCACTGCCTACTTTATTAACACCATTTGATGAGGCCATAGTTCCATCAGGACACCACAAATTGTCGTCACACCCAGATGTCAAGTATTGTACCTAAAGACAAAGGTATAACTGTGGGAGGTAGCTAGTCACTGTCAACTGTGGCCGTATTAGTGTTGGTAAGTGTTACTAACAATGTTAGTGGTGAAATACAGTGCCTTTAGGATTATCTACATGCATACTGTCTACCTGTACCGGTACTTCCATCGTCTGACATATGGCCCGGGTAGACCCATTGTAGGGGTCTAGTATATATACGTTTAGGTCTACAGCTCACACCGTCAGTAGTATATAGAAATGGTGCTAGTAGTATAAGAAAATGCGACATCCGTATAAGTAGTATATGGAAACGTAGATTTTCCTCGTTGTAAGTAGTACACGTATTGGGAATCTAGATCAGGTACATGTGATTTTCTTTTGTGTTTTTCCATATCACATCATAAAAGTAAATATTCCCAATGAAGCTCACCACGGCCGAAACTGTTGATCATCCACTATCATTGACCATTTTTCACATCAATCAGCCTATTCTACTTTAATAAATTTCAACCAACCCCAATTGAGGGGCTGTGTCTGTTTTTTTGTGACATACCACATTTTTAGTACTATTAAATATGCCACATTATGCCCCTGTATGAGTTTTACTCAGAGGCATGAATGCCCCCCCAACGTGTCATACAGTAGTCTGTACTCGGTGCAACACTCCTGACGAGTCCCCATAACGGTTCCCATTACATACACTAGGGGTGAGAGGATCCAAGCAGTCAGTGCACGTGCCATCTCTGGTGACCTGGCGTGTCAACTGGCCGTGGGGCGGTCTCCGGGGACTGGTGGTAGACTTGGGTGGGGGTGGTGGAAATGGTAGACTGAGGGTAGGGAGTATAAGGTGGACTTCACCCCGCCCACGCAGTGAACAGTGGAGGTGGGCATACAAAGTACTTAAAGGTGACCATAGATTGAACAATGTCAGTCCCATCCCAGTGCTGACAGCTGCCACCTCTACAGGCCTATAGACCCAGACACTGCTCCTATACCAGCTGCAGGTCATACATCTGGTGCACACAGCCACAGAGACTTTAATACTGGGTACAGTGGTCCTACTTCATTTCGCACTGTACCCCCTTGAATATAAATACGTTCACAGTAACATCCCTCACAATAGGTAAGAGCAGCTCCCATGGCCTCCTCGGTACAGCCTCGGTCAGCGTCTATCCTACCAGTTGGGTAGCCTGGGACTTCCTACATGCACCAATACACATCTTTCACGTATCTCTGTCAAGTGTTCATTGTACAGTTAGCGCCAGCTAATTAAATTACCCCTTCGATCTAGATTAGAATAATCTCTCTGTACTTGGATGGGTATTGACCAATACACACTAAGATAAGCTCTGCTCCCATACCATGCAGCGTGTTGGGATGGGAGTCTGAGACTGTCCTTGGCACTGAGGGAGCTGGGTGATGTGTTTCTGTGTGGACTGTTGGTGACTGCAAGCATCTCCTCACCCCCCCCCCCCCCCACACACACACACACACTCTCTCTCTCTCTATCCCTCCCACAGGCTTAAACTGAGCAGGATGCTTATACTCCACATTTGAGTAGATGTCTGTATGTAGCACAAGGTATGACACATCTACACCACCACCATCTTGCAACCCTAGATGGCCCTACTGCACTCTACAAACTGCCTAGTCCACCATCATCTTTCCACCTTAGATGGTACCACCTGTCTATGGCAAAATACATGGTATACTAGGGCCACCTAGGTTGAAAGATGATGGAGGTCTGTCGTACCTTATTGTATATACAGACATCTACCACAAGTAGTTAAGCATGTTGCTCAGTTTAGGCCTGTGCTCCCCCCCGCCCCGTCGTGCTGCCTCCGGTCGGCCCCGCTAACAGGGGTCATTTATCAGCGGGGGGACCTCAGGGTGACAGGCGCGGGGTGGACAATATTGAATTATCATAACTCGTAGGACGACGTGAGAGACACCGTCAGACGGTAGTCTTCACGTCCACACGGGGGTTAACCCTTTAAGGACGGCATGATGCCTTAATGAATCACACCGTTGGTCGCCATGATGCATGAATGAAGTCCTCGCGAGTACCTCGCAAGTGCTACATGCATCATGACGACCATGCGGGGTTGAGCCACTCCCAAAGGGTCGTCATAATGCACCAATGCAGCATCGGCGAGTTACTCGCTGGGACTGCATCATGTTGACAAATGTGATATTTTAGCAACAAGGGTTAAGGTGCCTCAAGACATGCTTACTCATCATAATAGTAATAGTACTAGTGATAGCCCGTGAGTAACAAGTTCACTGGGACTGTATTGGTGCATCATGCCAACCCTTAGAGGGAGTATCAACATCTGTATAGATCATGTCGACAACAGCACCAAACTGCTATGCTGCCCTTCCCGATAACAGCCCATGTCCACTGTAATAACGCAGATAGTATTGTCTGTCTGCTAATGCTGTATGTCCTGCGGGTATTGGGGTCCAGCTGGGGGTATTGGGATCACCATGCACGATCTCTCAGATATACTGCCATAAATGTCCAGTGTCCCAGTAAACAAAAAAAACGTTATACAACGTTTCAGAACGTTTCTCTATGTCTCCTTATTATTGCATGATGTTAAAAACGTTAAAATTACGTATTTAAAATAGCTGGGATGGTTCATAGATGCCCTCACGTACAATATTAGATGAGAGGCAATGGGGGGGGGGGAGGGGTAGAGAGATGGCTATGTGAGGGAGGGGGAGGGAGTAACTATGGGGTTGACTACAGAGGCGGGGCGGAGGGGGCGGGGGAGATTAAAAAGAGGTTACAAAGGAGACCGGTAGAGGGGGCGACGAGAGGGCCGCCAGGGACATGTGATAGATCATCTTAGATAAATTGAGACGGCGGCGGGTGGGGGGGGGGGGGTGAGGACAGAGAGGTGGGGGAATGAAAGAGTCAGTCAGTGAAATGGACGGGAGAGGAGGACAGTCTATGGACTCCTTTTATGAAGTGACATAAAGGGAGCAATATACAAAAGATAAAAATGTAACCCAAACAGTTTGGATAAATGAAAACATCAAGGTTTTTTTTAATGACTCCATCTGAAGTTACCAATTATCCGGCAACCAAAGAGGCCATCACGGGTAAGGTGTTAAAGGATGAAGTGCTACCTGAAACAAGGCACATTACAGTTTGGGTTAACCCGTTAAGGGTGGCATGATGCCTCAGTGCCTCACCTTCACTTGTCGTCATGATACACTAATGCACCCCGGTCAGTAATACTTGCTGATACTGCACTGGTACATCATATGGCCCTGCGAGGTCGTCATGATAGCTAGCTACTCTTTTATATTTATTTATGGAGCATGGCAACAAAATGGCATTAAAGCACTCGGCCATACAGAAAGAGTTAAGGGACAAAAACAAATACGGACACGGAGGGTGTCGGGATCTGAGCAGAGCACCGTTATGCTGGACACGTAATACTACCTCAGGGAAAAAGACGAACAAGAAACTTGTCCTTTTTATGTCTGTGCAGGACAAAATGGCGGCAGGTGAGGAGGTGAGTGACTCAGCAAAACGACATCATACGGTCACCCATCATCATCTCTATCGCCACGAATGATGCATAAATGCAGCACCGGAACTCATCGGCGTTCATACACAACCCTACAGCATTGATACACTCCTCAGGGGTTGGTATGATGCAGTAATGCGACATGATACACTCCTGGGGGTTGCTATGATGCAGTAATGCGACATGATACACTCCTGGGGGGTTGCTATGATGCAGTAATGCGACATGATACACTCCTTAGGGGTTGGTATGATGCAGTAATGCGACATGATACACTCCTTAGGGGTAGGTATGATGCAGTAATGCGACATGATACACTCCTTAGGGGTAGGTATGATGCAGTAATGCGACATGATACACTCCTTAGGGGTTGGTATGATGCAGTAATGCGACATGATACACTCCTTAGGGGTAGGTATGGTGCAGTAATGCGACATGATACACTCCTGCGGGGTTGGTATGATGCAGTAATGCGACATGATACACTCCTCAGGGGTTGGTATGATGCAGTAATGCGACATGATACACTCCTGCGGGGTTGGTATGATGCAGTAATGCGACATGATACACTTCTGCGGGGTTGGTATGATGCAGTAATGCGACATGATACACTCCTTAGGGGTTGGTATGATGCAGTAATGCGACATGATACACTCCTGAGGGGTTGGTATGCAGTAGGCTGCCCCTGGTTAGGTAATAGGGTGAAGTCTCTCCTGTGTTCCCGCCACTGCTCTTATACAGACACTACTTAGGGAGTGGTCATCATTTATCAACCTGAGGGGGGGGGAATTGAAGGTGGGAGGGGGGGGGGGCAAAAGAATCAAACCCCTCTACGGGTGCTACTATAATTCTAAGAGGATGGGGGAATTCCGACAGGTCTTGAGGGGGAGGGGGTGGAAAAATAGTTTGCGTGCTTGCCCGAAAACCCACCCCCATGCAGCGTCAGTTACTCACCCACGCTGCATTGCTGCTTTATAACCCAACATAAGGCCTTGCGCCGTTAACCCCCAAGGTCCTGTAATAATGGTCACCGGTTTCTGTTGGCATCCTATAATTCTGGGTCTAATCCCAAACATGTGGAGCGTGTTAAATCTGCCTGAAATTGGCTTAATTCCGGTTGTTAACCATTTATGGACCGCACAGTACTGCAATGTGCTATAATCTTTATATCATGATGTATAAATGCAGCCCTGGCATCCATTCATCAGCCACCAACTTTATTGAGAGTCTATCAAACCCGTATCTATAGGTCGTCTTGATGCTTGAATGTATCCCTGGTGAGTTACTCGCCAGAGCTGCACAGAGGCAAATATCAGAGTCACCCAATGTCGCCAATACTACTCTCAGACAAGGGTCAGGCACTGCTGGACTATAATAGATGGGTCAAGGGCCATTCTAGTGAGGGTCAGGCTAGGCTAGACATTCAATAACAGGCTGGACCTTGGCAAACCTGCTTGAAAGTCTGGCCATGCTGGATCCTCATGCCATAGTCTGGCAATGCTGGACTCTTGGGAGAGTCTCTATCAGCCTGCAAGAGTCCAGCATTGCCAGACTATGGCATGAGGATCCAGCATGGCCAGACTTTCAAGCAAGTTTGCCAAGGTCCAGCCTGTTATTGAATGTCCAGCCTAGCCTGACCCTCCCTAGAATGGCCCTTGACCCATCTATTATAGTCCAGCAGTGCCTGACCCTTGTCTGAGAGTAGTATTGGCGACATTGGGTGACTCTGATATTTGCCTCTGTGTGCATTCAAGCATCATAGCGACAAAGGATTAAGCGCATTAATGTATAATGTGGCCCTTACAGTGTTAACAAGCTGATCTCATCACTCACCCCCCCCCCCACCACCTGCACCCCCCACCCCTTACTGGTGACAGAGTGTTATTCTAGCACAATCAGGGAGGAAATCTGATTTCCCCCTCCCTGAATGGAATATCCGCCTGATGGGCCTCAGCCTTATAGAATAACAAGACAGATCGGTCCATACAACAAAAAATGACAATAAAATAAAAATAAAACACAAAACAACAGCCTATTCTGCCAGTCTTAAAGCAAATATGAAAACATTATCATTTTTCTCCCTAATCTTTTTTTTTAAATTTAAATTTAGGTTTTAATCTTTTGCCCGCGGTGAGGGGGCGGGTATGTTTGGTGTGTTTTATTTTGGGTGGCTGGCGGGGGTGGGGGGGGGTGTTAGAAGACTAGATATGACGTCTAACCAGGTCCCCCTGACGGAGTCACCTGGTGCCCGGGTTACTGGTTGCCATGGTGACTGATTACCCTGGTGACCAGCTGGTAACCACGGCAACCTGCAGAGGTAGGACGTTATATTCCTCTTTTGCTTTTCAAAATGACATTTTATTCTTCTTCTATTTTTCAAAATGGCAAAATGATTTCCCTCTGATTTCCTGACCTCCTGAGTCCCTTTGATTTCCACAACGCTGTGCCATTTATGGAATACATTATAGACTATTTATCTATGAATCATCTTTCCTCATAAAATCTCTAATTTATTTCAGTTCCCTAACCCAAAATGGCAAATCTTGTCCTCTCTGGCCTAATGTCCTACCAGATGTATATATGTACATACAGATGAGCCCAGTATCAGGATTAACGCACCCCATTTTACTTATTTGTCATATGAGGAAATGGGATCAATGGTTGACTGCAACTTGCCATTTTCTGTGACTGCTTAGTTCTCGTGTCGTTACCAAACAGTTTGTCGTATATGATTCACCACTTGCTGTAGCATGCATGTCATCTTCTGATTGTTCTATATCATTCTGTAACAAATGAAGTTCCTGATATAAATATGCACGCCTATCTCAGAGCTCCCCTGCCGGCCATAACTAGGGTATCTTCCTATTTGGTTAATTTTCCTCATTAATATGCTAATACAGCAGAATAATCAGTGAAATGTGGCATCTCCACAGGCGTAGAAGTCAGTTGATGAATAAGAAAACCCACGGTGTAATATACATTGTGCATGTTTGTACAGTTCGAGAACCCTCGGTACGTGTGACCCAGATCCCGGACACGGTGCACTCTCCAGGTACAACCCTATACCTGAGTGACACCATGAGTCACTCTCCCCCCAGATACACCGTGATGAGCTGCTCGTGACCTGATGGGTACACCAAGTCACGTGGGGGGGGGGGTGACTCAGACAGCACCAGACACAAACCACCAGTTTTTATACTGCTTACTGCAGGTTTTATACTGCTTACTGCAGGCTTTATACTGCTTACTGCAGGCTTTATACTGCTTACTGCAGGTTTTATACTGCTTACTGCACCTCCCTCCACTGACTGAGGCACATACCTGTCTCTACATTTGTAGGGTTGCACCACAAGTACACAAACCATCCCTTGAACCCTTTCACTGCTGTAACATCTCACTGCTTTGTACACTTCCCAAATCTCCTATATTGTCAGAAATGACCCACAGTTGTACTATACTTACAGTTCAGTCTCAAGCGGAATCGCCGTCTATAGGACGGCCGACCCCTCTTATCTGGACCTGATTAGGAGGAGATAGGTATCATCTCTGTGGTTGTTCTAGACATATGATACCATGGGAAGGAGCTCACTGGAGATGCTAAAACTGTTTTACAATTTGCTTAAGATATTGAAGGGGAGGGGGGTTACAGTGGTTACATGGGCATGTTTGGTATCAAATTAAAGCTTACTCTGATTCCTGTACAACCAGCTGGTTATGTGCAGGGATTTTCTGCAGTGGGTGAGAACAGGTTGACATACTGCCCTTGGAGAACAGGGGTAGGGTTGGGGTGGGGGTGGTGATGACAGCACCCATTCATGATAAGCCCAGGGAGGCTCCACTTCAGAGAGATTAGAGATAACTGCCTGTATATATTGAGGACTGGCCTATGATATTGATGTATTGATATTTCTTAAAACCCAATATTGAATTGAGAGAAAATGGCTATCAACATCTCCTTGACCTCATCTTTACAACAGTGAATTTTTTTTCAAATACTCCCATTAGAAGCTGAATTATGCTAATGCAGCTAGGCCTAAAAAAAGTTATAAAAAATACATAGGGACGGTAGATCACCCATTTTTTTAATGTTGGAGAAAATGTAAGACATTTTTGGTGATTTTAATACTAAAATTGCCTTTTTTACAGAGGTTTAGAGCTCCATCATCCACATGTGGTCTTGTGGTTACTCCAGCCTCCTCCAGGCTGGGCCAGCTGATAAGGTGGTGGGGGCCATTGTGGGGTGTCAGGTTACACCGTCCGCTGAGCGGAGGGCAAATTCCCGCTTGAGACTGCACTGCTTACACCCACGCCCAACTCTCTAATACCACAAACACTACCAGATACCCCCAACATAAACCATGTCACATCCAAGCCTCAACCTCCACACACAGAGTTACATTAACAAATACAACAACAGGTCAGGCACATCTTCCATTTCTAAAACCGATATTCCAGTGGAAATGCAGGCAGGTATTCAGAAAGGGAAAAAGGACACCATGGGAAGTGGCATTTCTGTTCAAAATCTGCTCTCCTACCGCCCTCCTCAGTTCCCTACCTTACAGCATCTGCTACTCCCCGTAATCTCGTAAGATCTTGGCTCTGCTCTCGGAACACAGCTGGTTCCTGGCATACCATGGTGTGTGTGAGTCTGGTACCCGGCTAAATCTCACGGGATATTCCGAGGACAGAACTAAGATGGACGTGCACATGGAGCTACCAGATTTATCGCTACAAATCACCCCTCCTCCCCCCTCACCTGTCAGGTCTGCAGCAGACGACTTTACCCATCACACATTGTCGTCTGCCACCTCCTTATTAGGTCACGTGCACCCGGCCCCACCCTCCGTCAGCCTACCCCGACACTGAGCGATAATGGGGGCATTCTGACGCGTTTTTACCACGAGAACATCACCCCAGGGGGAGCAGCAGAGGAGGGGGGGGGTCACCCTGTCAGGTCACGAGTGCTGAGGTAAGCAGTAGCTGACGGCAGGGCTTACCTTAACCCTGTAAGGGCAGCATGATGCGTTAATGCACTATATCCCTTTGTCTTCATGATCTATTTGTAATGACTTGCAACTCTCAATGGGGCGCCTGGGTCATAGTGCTCGTGGGCTTGGGAGCTACACTATGATCTACGCATTCATTACGGACGGGGGTGTGTGAAGGGATTCAGGGGAGGGTGTTGTTCTTTTCATAGCATATGGAAACATATTTTCATTTGGAATATGCCTATAGAGTACTCTTATTCATGCATTAGTACTATATCCCCTTTTAACGCATGAATATAGCCCTGGGGAGTAACTCGTCAGGCCTGCATCCTATTGGGTTGATTTCTTCTCTTATGGTCGGTATGGTGGCGATAAAAGCAAGTAAAGTGGGGGCACGAAGCCGTCCTTACAGGGGTAATCCTGGACGTGACAATAGGGGATCGGTAAGGGGTGGGGGGGGGGGGGTGAGGGGGGGTGTCTAGACTAGACTGTGGTCGGGGCAGGTTGCGGACTACAATGAGCCCCTCACACACTGACACCACACCTCGAGCTGCTCACCACACCCCGAGCTAACCCTGTAAGGACCGCAGTATACATTCATGTATCATGCCCTTGGTCGTCATGATGCATGAATGCACTCCTGGCGAGTAGCTCACCAGGCCTGCATTCAAGCATCATGAGGGCCATACAAGGATTGAGGCACTCCTGTAGGGTCAGCATGATGCACCGATGTGCACAGCACTGGCGAGTTACTCACCGGGGCTGCATTGGTGCATCATCTCGATATGTCTTTTAGCGACATGCCGTCCTTAAAGGGCCACTAACCAGCACACCGCCGTCCTCACCACCAGACCCCCTCCTGGGCCGACAGCTGCTCTACACCCACCACATCTGGGGCAGATCTGCTGATCCTTCTTCTGTTCACACAGATCGGCATGATACAGACACAAAGTAGAGGCTGGGAGTGGAATCATACAGGAGAGCTCTGCAGACAAGTGGATGGTGTCCATAATGTGACACAAACTGACTACTCCATATACTACTACGGCGTACTCGGTACCAGCCTCGAGCTCTCCCGGCCCATTGCAGCCGTCAGGCTGTAATGGGCCTTGACGATTTTGTATCTAATAAAAGCTATCCTACATAGAAAATGATCCGGGATCCTGGATCATTTCTTAATGAGATAGGTAGCTCAGTGATTGGTCAGCTATGGTCACATGATCATGAACCAGGTTGTGTATGGCCTCATGGGTTCGAATCCCACCTTGGCAAAGGGTAGGTTCGTTTTTTTACATTATTTATTTAGCCCATTTGAAGCATTAATTCACCTTAATTGACATAGTTAAATTAGCTATTAGATAGGTGACTAGGAACATTATTTAAATTTAGGTGCAATATGCAGATATCAAAAGTATTAATAATTATGCCAGAGTGGGGTTCGAACCCACATCCCCATGGTTGCTGATACTAGTGGGACTATACTACAGTATGGCAGGGTATGAGGCCAGTGTAGGTACATAGATCTAAGTAATCTCCCAGACTGTAAACGTACAGTCAGGGCCCGAGACTGACTCGGTACAGGCATGTCCATATACTACTACCCTGGTCCTTAGTCTACTTGCCTATACTACTAACTTGTACTGCTGGCCTGGTCCATATACCACTGCCCTGAGCTGGCATCTCCGTATGCTACTACCCTTTTAGATTTGTTACTACAGTTATCAATAGTTCTCCTACCCTACCAACGACCCTTTGTCCCACACTGGTGTGAACATAAATACCATCAATTATATCCAAAGAATTACCCCACAGAAGTTCCACTACATATATATACAGACAGCCCCCTCCCCACCCAGCACACCAGCCCTGTAGCAGCAAGACAGCACTGTGTCAGTACCACCATGGTTACACAGTGTTACACTCTGTGACACTATGCTGAACCCTGAGAGGACAGCACACTATTTGAAGGCTCCATGTATTTGTTGCTAAAATGCACCAATGCATGACCGGTGCGTCTTTAATACATGTACCGAGCCTTCAAAAGTTTATCAATCCTGCCAGCATAATGATTGTAAGTGGTCTAAACAGCCAGGACGGCATTCATACATCATGCCGACAAAGAGACAATCTGCTGTCCTTAAAGGGCTACGTCTGCTGTCCTGTCCGTGTCACAGCCCCATCATTGTGCCGCCAATATTGACAGTTATCTGTTACACAGCAGCCCTACCGGTCACTATGCTGCATTCAGGTGTGTGTGTGTGTGGGGGGGGGGGGGGGGTGAGTGTGTGTAGGGGTGTGTGTAAAGTGGGGGGGGGGGGCATTGATCCTGTGTTTATGAGTCATAAGGCTTGATCTCTGTAACCCTCCTCTGTCTGCCTCCACCCCCCCCCCACCTCCCCTCCTCCCCCTTACCACTTTCTCCTGCCGCCCTCCGCCCCCACATCTATAGTACACTGAGGGCGGGGGGAGACTGGGTCACATGTCAAATACATCATTCACAGATGCCCCTCTCTGTCGACAGAAAGCAGGAAATCTTGCGTTTTGGTCAGTATTAAGTGCAGGGACTTATCTGAATACTGAAATTCTATAGATAAAGAGGGAATTCTCACAAAACAGTGACATCTCTAAATGTATAAGTATCCCTTCTGCAGTTGCTCAGACTGTTGGCCACATTACTTTAAAGAGAACCATATTAGTATTATATTTTATACCTGTAGTACTTGATAAGGGTCGTTTCTACCTGCCATGATGAGCAGTTTCAGTAGCATAAACACGCATTATCCTATAACCTATAATCTCATAACTATATTAGATAATCTCAAACATTTTATTAGTGTCAATCGTTATAATCATTCTGATTTTGCTCTCATTAGGAGAGTTTCTGCGATGTCAGTATAACCTACGTTTACAATCTGATAACTAGGTTACATAATCTAAAATTAGTGGTTATTATTATTATCATTTTAATGTTGCTCTCATTAGGAGAGTTTCTGCGATTTCAGTATAAAATGAGAAACTTGAGGTAATTGATGCGCCCATGCCTTGTCCCGGTGGTAGCCTCCTCCCACACAGACAGCCTGGCTGGCACAGATAGGGTGCGGGGGGAGGGGGCGGGGGATGGCCGTGTGACATGCCACCACAGTAGCAGCTTAGTAGCAGATCACATGGACATGGACACCCCTTAAGGCAGCATGTCATATGTATTCATGTTCATGGCTGTATTGATGCATCATGTCCGCCCTATGGCACTGATACACACCTCACACAAGGGTCGACATAATGCACCAACGAAGTGCTAGCGAGTTACTTGTCTGAGCTGCGTTGGTACATTGTAACACATGAACTTGTAGTCCTGAGGTTCAAACACTTCCGACACTATATCAACACTCACTGATACAAGGCTCTTTATCTTAAGCTAATGTGGATAGATCCCAGTGCTCGCCAGGGCAGTAACCATGCGTGATGACAACAAAGGACACACCACAGTAAAGCACCATACGGCCGTTAAAGGTTGACGTGTGTTATTAGTACGAGCAGTGATCACCTCTCTCAGCTCTATAACAAATGTCACGCCACCTATCGGGAATTCCCGTCATTTCATTCCTACTTCCGGCCCTCACCGCTAGGGGGCTCAGACCACTCCGTCACGTGGTCCAACACCGGAAACCAACCCGCCGCCATTCCCAGCATGCCCTCTCAATCCATCAACTCATATCACTTCCGGTTCTACCTGCTGAAACCGTCTGTAACAAGGTCTCTGATTGGTCGGCTGTTGAGCTCCTGTAAGGCAGCCTGTCATTGGGGCATATTTCACGCGACTGCCCAATCAGAAACGAGTTTGGAAAGAAGAGCGTCCTGGTTTCACTCACGGGCCTTTCCAAGGTCGTTTTCATCCAATAACTGTCAGACCACTTCTCTCCTAGCTCTGCATGTCCTGCTCAGACTCCTTCCTCAACTATAGGTGAGGGTGCGAATACCGTATATGCCACTAGCAGAACACATTCTAGACCGATGCCGTGATTCCCTCCCTTCACTGCGGAATTGTTAGGGTGCATTATGTAATAAGTAGCCATTGTAACAGCTATCAGTGCGTATCTCGCCAGTACCAGCTTAAGTAATGGCCCCGCCCACAGGACAATAAGGTTGACCTCTAAACAGGGTGGTAGGTTGGGAGTAGTAAACCGTTTTATGAGTGTATCAACCCCTAGATTTGGCATGATGCATGCAGGCAGCACGCTGCATGCATTAATGCATCATGGCGACAGAGGGCATGGTGCAATAAAGCGGTATGCTATCTTTCAAGTAGGTAGGTACAGGGGGTGGGGTACATGGGGTGGGGTAAATGGGGTGTGGGTACAGGGGTGGGTCACATGGGTGGGGTACATGGGGTGTGGGTACAGGGGTGGGTCACATGGGTGGGGTAAATGGGGTGGGGTACATGGGGTGTGGGTGCATGGGGTGTGGGTACAGGGGTGGGGTACATGGGGTGTGGGTACAGGGGTGGGTCACATGGGTGGGGTAAATGGGGTGGGGTACATGGGGTGTGGGTGCATGGGGTGTGGGTACATGGGGTAGGTAGGTACATGGGGTGTGGGTACAGGGTTGGGTACAGATGGCAGGAGGGCGGTACAAGGATTGGCTTTTTGCCGTGAGTTGAGAGATATGATTGATGGTGCCCCCTGGTGGGTGTATGATGAGGGATGGGCGGGCTATACCGGGGGTGAGGGGCTCTAGGGTCGGCTCTGTATGTGAACCTCTACTATAGGGGGGACTCTAGATGAGGGTTTGGTGATGAAGTATTAGATGTTCATTATATTGTATATATAATGAATTATCCTGTGCGTATGTATTACCTTATCACGATGTCAAATTCCCGGCCCGTTCATTGCAAGAATACTATTATGGCCTTCCAACATAAGATATACATTGGTGTATGTTTTATCTTCAGAGATAAAAGTGACCAACAAAACTTGAGATGTTCAAATAGAGCCCCCTGAATAAAGGTTCTCTATAGTATAGATAAATACAGGTCTTCGCGACATTAAAAAAAAACACCTTGAAATCAAGCAAAACTTAAACATTTACATCCCTGTATCTCTTACCTCTTTGTCAGCTACGTACATTGAAGTCAAACCCCAATATTCATGGGTAAATACCAGTCTTTATGATACTGTATATTATATACAGCCCACGGCTTACCCACCCTTCCTACCCCACCCGTCAGCCTACCCCAGGTCAGCCCCCAGTCCTCGTGACGACACACATTTTATTTGTACTACAAACAGGTATGTAAACAGGAAGCACTGGCTTCCTCGTGTGGTTTTATTTCGTTGTAACAATATAATGAGCTATTTCCTTGCCACGTGTACCCTCAACATACAGCATACTGAATGCACCACCCCGCAATAGAGAGTACTTCGCTGGTGCTGTATTCATGTGACCCTACATATAGGGGTTGATATACTCCCCAAGGGTCGACATGATACAGCAATGCATACATGGCGGTGCTGCATCATGACGACAAACATGAGGGCATCATACCATCTGTAACGGGTTTGCAGTATACCTAACGGAAATGGAAAGGGGTGAAGTTAGATAAATCACATTTATGCTGTAGTGATTATAGCCCAGTGGGTACCATGTGGCCTCCCCGTCACGTCCTAGCCTGTACTTATAGTGTAGGTGTGTGAGGTGGGTGTATGGATACATACATATAACCCTCTAAGGGCCGCATAGTGCTTTAATGTTCTATGCCCTGTATTGTCCTGATACATGAATGTAACCCTGACGAGTTGGGCTGCCTATATGCATCACGCCGACCTTTTGGGAATCTATCAAGTATCAACCCTGTATAGCGTAGGCATGATGCATGCATGCAGCCCTGGCGAGTTACTCACCAGGGCTGCATTTATACATCATGACGACAAAGGGCATGATGCATTTAAGCACTATAGGCGGCCCTTAAAGGTTTACGCCGGACCGAGTCATGCTCTGAATCCCTCGGTATCAACACAGCAGGTTATGCCCTACCTAATCTCTGTCACAGGCTGACATATGGACTTGCTTTTTATATCTTCCAAAGTGTTTGCTTTTTCACATAAATGCAATGATAATTATAGAAACACATGTTCATGTCTAGGATTGAATTAGAGGGTGGCCTCACATGAACGTCAAGATCTACTGATGGCAGGATATTTATAAAGGTACCATATGGCTTTTGGCATTATAATGAGGAGTAGTTATATTTATTTTTTTGAAATACAAGATTTACTATGCTTAATTAATAGAATGGCCGTATTCAATGCCCCCCATTCAATACAATGTAGCCATATTCAATGGGCTAAGAAGAAGTTGTCTTTGCTTCATTAAATGGCTTCAAAAATAAACACAAATGCCAACTACATTGATACCACTCTGATGTATTTCACTCGTGGGGGCTGGGGCAGGCTTCGTGGGATACTGCCCCAGCCCCCACTCGTGAAATACAGCAGAGACGGTATCAATGGGCGTTGGCATTTGTCTATATATCAACAGTGCCCTTGGTAGGGGGGGCTTGGGGGGTAAAAGTACAAAATGGCTGGTAACAAATCCACAGGGAACTCCCAATGACAAGTCCAAGATGCTGTCCAGAGTTTATAAGCTAGTCTGGCACCTGAATGCCTATAACCAGATAAGTACACTGTACTGTGTACCAGGAGGGACTGGGGGTGGCAGGACCTGCTACACACCTTGCTACACGTCTCATACACCAGCAGCAGGGCCTGGGTGTAAATGGCGTCCGATAATTTTGAGAGCTTCATGTCTGCGGCCATATTAGTTATGTCCTCGGAAATTCCCGCGAGATTCAGCTTGGTACCAGACATACACTTTAACTTATTAGGAGCAAGCTACGTTCCGAGATCGGAACCAAGATCTCACGGGAACTGCTTTGCCACTGTGCACGTTTTTATCACAAGCTCCCTCCCGTTTCATCGCTATATAGTGTATACCAGGAGGGACAGGGAGTGGCAGGACCTAGAGGGTTCCTCCCGCATACATCAACGCACTTAGCATGCACCTGGCGCCCCCTACCTCCTCCATAGTCAGTGTACAGGCCAGCAGGGGGCACTGCGGGAGGTGGTAGCGCTGTAAGGGCAGCGATGTGCTATGTGCTTTGGTCGTCATGATGCTTGAATGCAGCCCTGGCGAGTAACTCGCTATGGCTGCTTGAATGCTTCATGTCGATCCTATGGAATCTGTACACTCATGAACAGTCCGCATGATGCATGAATGCATCCCTGGTGAGTAGACTCGATGAATTCATGCAAAGGGCATATCGCGTTAAAGCACTTTTTGGCCCTTAACCCTTTAAGGGCAGCATGTCACTAAAAGATGCAGTGAGGAATTTGCATGGGTGCATCATGCCAATCATTTGGGCGTGTCTCAACCCAGTATGGTCGGCATGATGCTTGAATGCAGCCCTGGCGAGTCACTCGCCAGGGCTGCATCCATGCATCATGACGACCAAGGACATGATGCATTAAGGCATCAGGCCGTCCATGAATGGTAGCATGGCTGAGGGGTGTGAGGATGTACTGTGGGAAGGGTAGGTGTATATTAGAGGCAGTAAGTGGATGTAAGACAGGCCCTTTGTTGTGGCGTTAGGAGTCACCTCGTGATCCCTGTATACTGAATTACAGCAACAGTGGGCGTAAGGCGAGGGAGAGGGAGGAGGTGGGGGACATGTAGGGGGTCGGAGAGACAAGCAGGGAAGGAAAGAGCTGAGAGGAACAGAGTGATGGACAGAATGAAGGGTGACGAGGCAGGCAGGGGGAGAGAGAGGGAGAGAGGGGAGAGAAGGGAGAGAGGGGAGAGAGGGGAGAGAAGGGAGAGAAGGGAGAGAGGGGAGAGAAGGGAGAGAGGGGAGAGAAGGGAGAGAGGGGAGAGAGGGGAGAGAGGGGAGAGGGAGACCAGCAAGCAGGGACGAAGTGAGGGGATATGGAGAGGTAGAGATTTCATTTTCCTTCGAAATCTGAGACCTGTACCTCAATTCTGTATTAATATGGCATATTCTCATACACCTATCTCCATGAAACTCGATAAGAAATACAGCCTTTCTTCCTCCTCAATCTAGATGCACTACAACATTTATCACCTACCATTCCCTCTATAGCTCATAACTTCTCTAAGATTTATAACATTGGGGATTCTGTCGGTTCTGAAAGAGTACCTCCAATTTGTCTATTGCCCCATACATCTAGTACAGAGAAGGGCATCTTTCTTGCTGTTGTTTACAGGATTGCCTTTTGAGCTGATAACTTTGTAGTAGTCCATCTCACCCCGTTCCCCGGTGCCCTGCCCCTGGGCGTAGTGACGGATGGGACCTGACGGGGCCACAGGGACTAGGGTAACCCACTTACTGGACTCTCCAAGCAGAGTCTGCACGTATCTGAACTAGACTCTGCCTGGATTTGCAAGGTATTATGGGTAGATTACCATGACAAGGTGCTCATATCTAGGCAGCACCACGTGCTGACTCTGCTGGGGACGTGCCCACGCACTACACCTACTCTCCAACTGAGGTGAGCTCCTGGGACGTACCACTACTCTCCTGGGAGATTGCAGGTGATGGGGTGGAGAGGAAAGGATATTCATGACGTGTAGAAATTGCCTTGTACTGACCAAGGTGCTTGAATGTCGTTATGATACACGATTCTACACATGATACACTGTAAAAAGTTGTTGTTCGTGAACAGCAATATGTGCTGTAACTATACAGTACTTTAGCTGTAAAAGATAATACAGCAACTTTTGCTGTACACATACAATTCTGTTACTGTAGATGCAGGTTCGAATCCCATAACCAGCAACCAGAGGGAGAGAGAGCAGAGAGGTTGGAGGGAGTACCATACTCCACAGCTCAAATATGACCTGATCTTTTTAAAAGCCCAATGATGCAGGCTACATAGTGACTGCCCCTCTAGCTCAGTCGGTAGAGCCGTGGGAGATGTAGTCTGAGGGTCAGCAGTTCCAGTCCCGGCAGGAAACTCTCACACAAACTACATTTCTCCTAAAGTATAATATATTTTGGTACACTGAAATGTTACTATTGAAAATATGCAGAGGATAAGACCAATGTATCTCAACAATCTGCATGAAAGATAGTAAAATTTATTTTGAAAAACATCTATAGGCCATCAAGATTACACATCAACTAATGGTAGTTCAGTTCTTATTAGTACATTACTGCAATAGGGTAATTTTCATATTATCCCTTAGGACATGAACAGTCTAGCTCTAAAATTGTCCCCAGGGATCCTGTGTTGACCTCATTACCATTCACACATAAGTAGGCGGTGTTTCAATGCACCTGACATGCAGGATTCACTGGCGTAGTGGTCATGGTTCAGGACTATGGATTGGAACCTGGGGGTACAAATCTCCAAGATGTTGAATATGTGAGCCTTTTTAGAACTCAGGTCTGCGTCTACAGTAGATTCTACTGTAGGTCTACAGCAGAATTTACTGGAACCAAAGTTGCCCCCGATAGTTGCTGTACAGGAACACTACTTACTTCTAACAGTGTAGATATAATATACTTTATATGTTCAGCTCATTATTTATCTCTTTGTGAACTGTGATCACGACTCTTATCTAGGTTTTATTTCCTTTACTCAATTATACAATGGTATTCCTCCCCTCCACCACCAGTTGCCAAAAGCTAGTGTTTCTTTCTTCACTCCTCTCTCTAGCCACCTGTCACCCCCCTGTAACACTTGTACTTTGCTCCATACGAAGAGGTCATCCGAGTCGTGTTAGGAAGTATATGAGGCCTGTCTATGCATGTGTGTCAATACCACAGCTAACCTTCACAGCTGGATGTTTAACCCTTCAAGAACGGCAACATGCATGCACAGAGAAAAGAACTGGACTCACTGTGAGTTCACTTCTTTTCTCTGTGTGGGGCCAGCTACCCAGTTATTGCCCGTGGAACTGGGTACACATTTCAGATATATACCCAGTTGTTGCCCATGGAATTAGGGGCCAAAGTTGTGCCTCTACATGGGTAAAATTCGACACGTGTGACACGGCGACACGTCCCTATTAAAATCCGACACGGGCGACACGGCCCTTTTAAAATTGATGGACATGGCAAAATCGGGTAGAGTGTATCATATTGTATGGATAAAAATCAACACGGCGACACAGCCCTTTTGCTTAAAATTCGACACGGTCAAAACTGTGGGTATAGAGGCACAAAGTTCAGTTATCCAGTTGTTGCCCGTGGATCTGGGTACACATTTCAGATATATACCCAGTTGTTGCCCATGGATCTAGGGGCCAAAGTTCAGCTACCCAGTTGTTGCCCGTGGATCAGGGGGAATAGACTCACCACATGAGAGCGTAGAGTGTATGCTCATCGATCTGATCGGCAACAGATTAGATGAGCGACAGGAGATCACGTCTTATGGCTTGGTGTGTTCTCATAGTTAGCTTTCTAACTAGATCTACTAACACATCGGCCCGTCTCCTGCACTGTGTACAGCGGTGCAGGCCCCCCTGTTGGCCCGGGGGGGGGGGGCACTTAGGATATTTTGTATACACAGGTGTGCGGCTGGCAAGGGTAGTTTTTCAACAAAATGTCCCTAGCAAGGGTCCTCTTTTGAAGAGAAAATGTCCCTAGCAAGGGTCTACTTTCTACAAAATCGCCCTAGCAAGGGTCACCTTTTCATCCAAATTACTCATCCATTGTACATTTTGTGATTTTCCTCTTCAAAAACAAAGACTTTTCGGCCGAAAGTGCCCTAGCAAGGGTAGGTTTTTGAAGCAAAAGCTCCCTAGCAAGGGTAAGGGTTGTCATTGGTCCAACCGCACACCCATATCAGAAAAAAAATCAAGTACCCCCCCCCCCCGCCTGTTGGCCACACGTTCACTTCTACTCAAAGTTAGTTACAGTTATAGTTACATTAATAGAGCGTGCCAGCCCCCCTGCTTTCTGTGTGCCCTGGATACATCGTGTTTATGGACCTGTAGCCAACTTGGTGTCAGGACTTTCGCTACATTAAATGTAACATACTTAGCCCGTGTTGTCCAAGTAGAGGATTACCAGTAGCAACTCACTTCATAACTAGGTCACCCAGGGGTTATGACCTGGTGGGGTCAGCTCTAACTAGTGTCAAGGCTGAGTCTGGGTATATGTAGGATATATAGGATATAGAGTACTCCCTAATTAACCCTTTAAGGACCGTTAACTCTTTCATGAAGGCATATTGCAACGTATTTGTTGTCACAATGCATCAATGCAGTACCGGCATGTAGCTCACAAGCGCTGCAATGGGGCATCAAGCCGACTCTTCGTGTGGGTATAAACCTGGTAGGGTCATAATGAATGTAGCCTTGTTGAGTTACTCGCCAGGGCTACATTCATGCACCATATCGGCGGAAGGACAACGTGCATTAAGGCGCCATGCTGCCCTTAACGGCCCCCAGTGTAGCAGTATGTAGGTGGCCTGTTTGGCGTACTGCCAGCTGGTTGTATACACTACGGACCACGATACTGTTAGAGTAGGCCTTGATGTTTCTGGCAGAGTCAACACAGACTGGTCTGATATTATAAGTCTTAATATCACTGCTCATACATACCAGGGAGGAGGGATATCTGATCCAGTGCCAATACACGAGACATATGTATTTATATCAGTGAGGTCACTATGAAAGGGCAAGGCATCTGAGGACAAGGGATCTGTCATAATCTGACTTATCATAAATATAATCTGGCAAAATGCTGTTTAATAGAGACCAATGATGTACAGTATGATTATTTGAGGGATCACGCTTTTGTTGTCACTCCCTTAGTCCTAATTTGAGTGCCCAGGGTCGAAACAAAACATATACAGAAAATTGTACTCTATACACTAGTCCGGGACACTAGTGCACTTTGGACAACGAGACTAGGCGGCCATTTATATGTCGGATACAAATCTGCTCTGATCCGTTTCTAGGTTAATAGTGCTACCATAAGTTACAGGGTAAGAGCTCCAAAGGCATCCACATGCCTGGAGGTGTTAGGGCTCAGCTTGTGGTATAAAGCACCGTCCTCGGGGTATCTAGGGTGTAAGTAACGCTTGTCAGGCGAGAGTAGAATAATATTAAGGGTTCTGCACTTTTTACTGCCATTTCCAACATCAGGATATATGCTAATGAGCAGCATTAGTGGAGCTGGTAGATGGATAAATGCGCAGCTCTTAGAACCACCTCTGGAGGCCTGTACCTACAGGGAAAATTCATCTGAATTTTTATTGTATACATAACCCAGATATAATTTTGAGCAACCACGAAAATATATGCTTAAGAGTGTGGCGGACATCATCATTTCTGCTTGGATGCTAGCATTAATCTTCTATAAGACATAATTATGGTTAAAGGGGGATTGCCATTTGATTATCTCAATTTTGAATTTGGCAGTGAAGAAGTTGTTTAATATGGTGAACAATATTAACACGCAAAACGGCAATTGTGGACCACAGTGCCTATCAATGCATTATATGTTAGACATGTACACATATTGGCTCATTAGCCCTATAGGCTATACAAACTTTGCCTGAGCCGTCATAGAAGTAGGGCCTACTACAGGGTATGTATAGTCTCACCGTTCTGCCACCTACTGAATGCTGTGTATGTCCTGATACAAGGCATAGTGATACAATGTATGGTGCCAACACCTGTGACTACATCAAGTCAATATGTAGACCAAAGACCCAAAGCTTTACCCTGCTCATATTTTCATACTGAATGAGCTATTTTAGTATTTGACCATCATTACTATTGGCTTTGGGAGCGATGTCATCTTGTTATATGTATTTTCAGAGAGGTGCACTCTGATAATGTTTAGAGCCATCATATTCATTATAGATCCTCATACTGAGTTTGCCCAATTCCTCTACACCCGTAGTCTATAGAGCTCCTACGTCCACACCCACTCATTCCACCCCAGTCTCTGAGAGTGACAATCACACCTCCACGCCCACACACACACCGCCCGTCAGGTTCCCACGACGCGCATCGACTCTCCATGCATAATGCAGCAAGACAACAAGGGGCCGCTCCCCCGGACCCCCCCCCCCCCCCACACACACACTGGTGTCACTGGGAGGCAGCTATAGACCCATACATCAAGAAAGGGTCGCTTTTTCATAACAATGTTTACGCTGGCCTTAGCAGAATCCTCATAACATTGTCTGTAATGGCTATGTTTGCAAACATCTCATACTAGATGATTCACAGGACAATTGTGATTCAAATAGTATGTATTAGAATGTTGGATTTTAAGGTTATATTTATGTATTTGTTAGTCATGCTTCAGAAATGTTCAAAAGTTTTATCAACAAGCTTTCTGAAAAGTCACCTTTTATTGCTGCATTGGTCTATATGACCCACCCACCCTTATTCCTCCAGGGCTGCCTCCATGGCTGACAATGGCAGCTATACAGACAGCATCTAGCACTTCCTGTGGATAACCCATACAAGACAGCCTGAATAAGGATGAACCACTTTCTATGGCCGAAGCCTTTCTGCATGAGAACATGAGGCTGGCTTACTAAGCTGAGATACAGGGTGCCCGGACAGGCTGAGATGTCAGCGAACCTGTCAGCAGAGGTAAGGGGGTTGAACACAGGTTGCTGCAGTGCTGTAGGTATAGGGCGTGTGCATCGAAGCGCAAAGCCTTATATATATATATATCTATGGTTAGTGTATTATGTGTGGGGGGTGGTGTATATATATATGTCTATATATATACATAGTGTAGCGCCCCCTGGTGTGTAATATATAAACTAGATAGACCATCTCACCTACACGACCCCTAGTGTGGGAAATCTGAACCACAACCATACTGCACATCACATACACGCCACCTAGTAGGAACAGTATGACCCATATCACTCAAAAATCGGTGTGTGCGAGTACACGACCAGTGCTATCCAGGTTGGTAATATAGGGGGCGCTGTGGGTTTTTTTTTTCTGTTTCGTGTTTCCAGTGTGAGTCTCTCTCTCTCTCTTTTATAATACACCCTCAGCTACAACAGTACAGCAGTCCCCCATCCACAACCTTATTTCACCAGAACAACAGCAAACACCCCCATGTAAGTATTGTTTTTCCAGAATAATGATATTTCTATATAAATGTATATCTACAATCCTTTCTAAAAATGTGAATATATTATAATTCCTGTTTCATTTTATTTTCAATACTGAGTACTTAAATATCTTATTACTGATTATCACATTATATTAAAAGACAAAATTTCACATGCACACACGCATAAACAAAACTACAGAATTATGTTTCTAAAAAAATCTTTTTTTAATATATTTTAGAAATACATCATGGCTTCCGATATGAATGTTCACAGCGATGTCAGTGTCTACCTGGCTAAACCCACTCCCAACTGCACAGAGGTCATATCAGCATTCCGTTTATCGCAACACCTATGGCTAGAAGTGGTAGCCCGTGTCATCCCACACACACCCACAGCACGTTACATGAGGCTGGCTGTCCGGGATGGTGCTGGACCCTGCATTCCTCAGGTTTCCACAATGGCTGCTGTGAGTGCATTTCAGAATGGAACAATGAGAGTGCCTGGGACCCTTTGTACATATATAGGTTTCCCTGTTGAAGCTCTTGACACAGCGCGCAAGCAGACTCTCATCATGTTAACTCTATGCCGAGCTGATCTAGGTCTAGAGTTATTCTTATCCTCAGGCGTCACACTAAAGAGTCATGGCGATGATATGCATGTCACTTATTCAAACCACATGGAACATAAAAAAATCACCATGACAAAGCATGAAGTGGTTGAATTAGCTAGGCATATGGGTCAGATATATCGTATATACTCAGACATCTAATCGCAAGCCGCCATCTTTTATAACAACAACCAGAAAATCACATAATGATTGTCCCACAGCGTATCACAAAACATGTGACATCATTTCCTTGTGTACCATTCACAAGTTTAAAATCGGTATAATACAGCTGTTTTATCGTCTGTTTGATCGAAATAAAATACCTTACTACAGTAACCTTATTGTCTTTATTTTACTTATACCTATTTTTAACTACGTATAAATATATTACTACACATCTTGAGTAACATTTCTATACTACTATAAATGTTTCTTGTGTCTATGTATCATACACAGGTCAAAAACCAGAACTTTCATGTTCCATAGAAAACTTATTGTCTACACACGGCCATACAAATCATCCAAATCCGGTTATATATACCTTTCACGCTATCTTTTAATCTCAATCCATGCTTTTTTTGTTCAGCCTTACTACTAAAAGAACAAAAAAAAAAAAAAAAATGTTTGTTAAAGTAATAAACATATATAGCAAAAAAACACACAAAAACTAATAAAAGACAAAACAAAAAACCTACATCATCAAACAAAAAATATCCTATCTGTGTATAGGGTCATTTCTTGGGATTTTTACTCCTCATCCTAACTACATGTCCACATATTTTACGTCTTCTATGCGGCATCATGTGCACCGTGCTAAACATAAAATGTCAAAATGAAAAAATAAAATAAAATAAATAAAAAAATCAAATTGAAATAGAAAAATCATGTTCATAGATATGTAATGTTTTTTTTTCCTGGCTGTGTTGGGTGTTGTTACTTAATTATCTTCACCCTTTCTCTTTCTCTTTTTTGGGATATATTCCTTGAATTCTATCTTTTTTCCCCCCCGCAAACATCTGTAATTAAAATTTGGGTTCTGAGGAGTATCTAGTGTCACGTCTGCTAATACGGTGCTCATGTTGGGGCTGGATGCCCATCTATGCATGCTATGACTACCACTCCGTGGTGTAGAGTATCGCGCGCCCAGGGTGTCGTCCGGGACTAAATGTAGTCCATTGTCAACAGATCTGAATTTGGTAGCTCTTTCATTGTTCCTGCACAGACCACTTGGACCTGCTTGTGGCTGGACAACAGGCTGACCAAGAGGACGTATGTGAAAACGTATTGGTTTACGCATATGTCCCGACTGAGAGCTGTCACTGGACCCATTGAACTGGAGTTGAGGCACCTCAATAGAGTCATGACCCCCTGCAGTGCTCCTCCCAGCAGGCGACCTGTTACAGAAAGAAATAAGAGATGAGGTTGTTCATTGACTGTGGATATATTTGGGGTTCTTTTTCAATTAGAGAGGTCTTTCAATACTGTTGAATGTGTTATTTTAGATTTCATACTTCTACCATTTACATAATGTGCTGCATTACACAATTTCTACTATACCACTACAGTACCGTTATTGTTTCTTTTTTTCATTTTAGGACATGGCAGTGGACATTTAAAATCAATCTAAAATAAGCAGAGAATAAATAAATAACAAATATATAAAAAGGAGTAAAATACAGATATATGCGTTTTATATATATATATTTATATATAAAAAACAGTTGTTTTTTTCAATTTATCATACATAATACTCACAGCCAGTTTGGTATCATATTAGGTAGTAATTGCAACATTGACATGTTTTCGGGCACTGGAGGTAGTTCGGTGTCGTCACCCCTTGAGGACCTATACCTCATTATCATGAGAATCACTGCGCCGAAAATCAGGAGTAGCACAAAAATGCATATCACGGGGGTGTAAATTGTGGCTTCAAATGATAAGCCTATTACTTCATCCTTCAATGATGCTGATTTGCGTCCTGTGCTGGGGGTGGCACGTTGTAATGTGGTACTGGGCATCGTGGTGTGTGGGGTGCCCCCTGATGCTGAGGGTGTCGTCCTTGTCACAGTTTTTCTACTTGGCACAGGAAATTGGGGTAGTACCCCCATTATTATATGTTTAGTGCCTGTGGCAAGTGGTGTGGGCGGTCTCTCTGAACTCATCACAGTGTGTTGCGTTGCTGTTGTTGTTGTTGTTGTTGTCCTGGTAAAAGGGGTGCCCCCTGGTGGTGAGGGTGTTGTTGTTGTCACAGTTTTTGTAGTTGGCACTGGAAATTGGGGTAGTGCCCCCCATATTATATGTTTAGTACCTGTGACACGTGCTGTGGACGGTCTCTCTGTACTCATCACAGTGCGGTGTGTTGCTGTTGTTGTTGTTTTTGTTGTTGTTGTCTGTTTTGTTGTTATGTCATCATCTAATTCCTTATGGTCAAAACCATCCGGCACTGTGGTTTGGTCAGAAATGTGTATAATGTAGCTCGTTTGATCTACAGACAGTTCATCTCCAGTACCACCCTCAATCACCCCAGACACTGTGGCAGGTTCCATGATACTTGTCTCTGCGTCATGTTTTAACGTTGACTGTGTCACATGCTCTACCACTGACTCAACGTTCACACCCTCTGATTTTATCACATCATGTGTTGAGGGGGGCTGTCTAGGGCAAATGTCCTGCAGCACAAAATCGGGTATCGGTAAATTGCAGTTTAGAGGATTATTCCTAAGGTCTAACGTATCATACACTCGATCTATAGTCACATGTGTTATGTAGTTATACCTCAAAACAAGGGTATTGTACTCCGCATACCCCTCCCCGAAGTATGGTATGGCGGTCAAGTACTGACCGCTGCATATGATTGTTTTTCTCTGTGTCAGGCACATGCACCGATATCCTGGTCCGCATTGAAACATTGCGTCCGTCATGAGTAAAAAAGACAACAGGAAGGCGGGTGAGAAAATCATAATCCCCCGCTGTGTCATGATGTCAATGTGGGTTTGTCTCTGTATATGATTGAAGTACAGCAAAAAAACACTCCGGTTATATCACAACGCGTAAAATCCTCCTAATGAAGTACAGAAACTGTCTTGTAGTTAATCCACTATATAGCTGGTCTGCTCATTTCTCTCTCACCACTGAGACTACACTGAAACAGGGCGTGAGACAGGCACCGTGATGATCTGGTCACTGGCCTATGCCCCCCGCCCTTTTTTATTGGAGAACAATAGACTTGATTAATCCCCACTACACAGCATCATTCCTTTTTATTCACATTGGCTAATGATATGTAGCGTTCTATTACCAAAACATTCCTTTTAAAAAAGCATTCTTTTTTGTTTTGAGACACCATGCAATGTAATCCCGTCCCTTGATTTGTGATATATGCCCCAAACACACCTCACGACACCCCATTGTGATGTGGTGTTTGTCTTGTTGCACGCCCCACCTATGCTGTAAATACACACAGTGTGTCACTGGTCATATACCCCGCCAACGCTGGGTAAATCACCCACTTCTGTCTCATCTGAATTGGTGTATACCCCATGTTATACTGTCTGTCTCCCTTTCTGAAAGTAAAACAAATTTAACCACATCACAGTATATGTATATCTATCTTATTCTGACGTGTAGGCCCTACCCGTGCGCAGGGGCCTATCTGTACGCTGCACTAACACCCCCCTTTTCCCCCGTACGGAACGCGTTACATATAATTATAATGGAAGGGGCTTGTGCAAGTTCACATCACAAATGTAATCTACACGTGAGACGTAATGGCCTTCTTTTAAACACGGGCGCCTCTTTAGCGTTATTCTATCACGTTCTTCCGCCCATATATAACGCTATATCACCAAGGTAACGGTGCCGACATAGCGTTATCTGTGCTGACGTAGGTCAGCTGGTGCATTACCTCACTCACCAAGCACTGTATGGTGTGCTACACACAGCGGTATACTGCATAGTACTGTGGGAAATGTGTCGTTTTTGGAGAGTGTATCCTATACGGGCTGAATCGATTGCGGGTGTGTGCATGTGTCTGTGTGCGTGTCTCCGTGTGTCACTGTGTGTGTGTGTGTGTGTGTGTGTGTGTGTGTGTGTGTGTGTGTGTCTGTGTTGACACATGGCGCCACATAGCGTATATATAAGAGAAAAATGTAGACATATAGCCCCCCATTTGCTATGTGCAAAAAGCCCTTCTCACAATGCCGAAGACCACATGTGTTGATTGAATAAAACATGCATCTCACACACACATCTTTCCCTACACACAATGCGTATATATTTCACGCCCATGTTATTTTACGGCCTCCCTCACTGATACCTGTGGGTGTGAGTGTGTGTGTGTGTGAGTGAGTGTGTATGTGTGTGTGTCTCCCTGTCTCTCTCCCTATATCTGCACCCCTGTCAGGGTGGTTCTAAAATAGGTGAGGATGGGGCGTGACCACTGCATGTGTATAAAATAGGCGGGTCAGTGGGTTTTTTAATCCACACGGGGCGTTCCATCAGGTGAAGCAGGGAGGCTGTCTGTTCAACCACCCACACCAGACCACATCACATTGACCAGTGTGTAATAAGCAGGCCCCGCGGGACAGCTGTAACCTGGTTTTAATTACCACTATATGGTACCAGATATACATCCACTTCAAACACGATCTGTTATCATCATGCCACCTAAGGTGAGTCATCTCTCTCTGGATCATTTTATTTTTTGTTTTATATATATTTCAGTTACCAAAATGTCAGTACCCCAAAATACATTATATAGTGTTGAGTGTAATACACCTGAGTAGATTTTTAGATATTTTCATATGATTTAATCATTTTTCTATACTTTTTTTTCTGTCAGACAGCTGTGAAAAGAGGTAGACCGTCCAAATCACCCCAGACACAGAAAAAAAAAATCACTCACTCTAATCAACCCCGACCCAGTAAAATAAAGAAGAGAAAGGGGGAAAAAGCACTGCCTCCTTCAGAGGTGGTCAGTTCTGATGAGGGATCCACTGATGGCGCCCTGTATTCCCTACCAAAGGGGCGTAGGAAGGGTCGGGCTGGGGTGTTAAACGCGTCTCAGCCTGAAGAGCAGTTACAGCCCACTTCAGGGTCACACGAGGAGTCAGAGGGGGAGTACCAGGAGGAGTCGGAGTGGGAGGAGTCGGAGGGGGAGGAGTCGGAGGAGGAGGAGGAGTCGGTGGAACAGTCGGAGAAGGATTCAGAGGAGTCAGAGGAGTCAGAGGAGGAGTCGGATGAAGAGGAGGAGGAGGAATTGGAAGAGGAGGAAGAGTCTGAGGAGTGTGGGGAGGGGGAGGAGTCAGGGAGTGAGGGAGGTGACGAGAATGATCTGTCTCAGAAGGAGGGGGAGAAGGAGGGGGAGGAGGAGCAGGAGAGGGAGGATGTAAGCAACTTGACTCCTACAACTGTAGTCAAGAAAACTACTGCTTCCAAGAAAAAGGGGAAAGGTGGTGCAAAGAAGAAGTCTGGGGACTCTACTCCAGGGCATGATGTAGTGGAGGCTGAGGCAAGACTAAAAGCATTTCTGGACAAGACAGGGTGGAAGCGGAAAGAGGATATCGCCTGCTTCCTGGATGAAGAGTTCATACGTCGGGGTATTCCAAGGGAGCGGAGGTATGTTATATCTTTTATATATCTCACTAAATTTTCTATATCAGATAAAGTTGTTATTACATTAATGTGTTTGTGAATATATATATATATATATATATAATATATAATATAAATGTATATTTCATTCAGTCTGTGTATTTTGACCAAAAAAATCACAAAAAAAACAAAAAAAAAAATCATGTATTGTTGCTATCATAATATCATATTTATGTGACAGGTTGGGCGTCATAGTGGACGATAGGATGGGGGAGCCTCTTGTCAGTGTCTACCGTGTCATCAGGCTGGAGAGCGTGGGGGACGGGCCGACCAATTCTGACGAAGCGTATTGGCAATGCATGAAGCAGGGGGGAGTGGTCATGACAGCACCTCAGTGGAAAGCGTTGGCAAGAAACATCGAACTGATCTCTTCTCAGCTGAGCAAATTAGAAGCATGCCCTACCGCCGGTAATGATTAGTCACATTAATCTGCCTTTTTCTCCAACTACACAGGGAGAGAAAAAAATTGTATAAGAAAATGATTTCTCTGTCCGATTTACCGTATGAAATAATCTGGATTATTTTGTTGTATTTAGAACCAACACCAAAAGACCTGTATAATTTTACTAGAGTTTTCAGGAATGGGTGGTTGATTTTGGGAAGGAGGGGTACTTGGAGGAACTATATCAGGCGGCGGTTCCATATATTACACCCCTGGAGTGAAATGTCCCAGTGCTTACATGAGATAGACTGTTTGAAGCATTTATATTGCCGCATGCGTGATATATCAGGCTTCTTCAATGGGACACATGATGACATTGGTTTCTACATGTATAGATATTATGGGTCAATATTACCAGAGGCTGTGTGTTATTCCAAATCATTTCTTTTGCTGAGCATGTTACAGCGCTTAATGCTCACTATGACACTTCATTCTGAGCGCTGCCCGTCCAGTAGAAGAAGCCACTGTTTCACATTCAGAGGGGGTGATAGGGTGGGTGATTACAGTCACACAAAAAAAAATACATCACATGTTTTGTCTGATGGTGAGTTGTTCTCTATTCACATACAGTGGGCCCCCAGCGTGAAACAATCAGAAAATATATTGTTCCCTGTTCTGTTTGACCGGTCTAAGGTATGTAGGGACGTTGACATCCAGTTCAAACATGATTTCTTCACAATACTGTATAGGCTATTGCAACGTAGAGTAGGTCACCCTAGCAGAGCATTTCTTGGGTATACGTCCAATACTGTTGCAGCAGACTTATACTGGTTGAATGAGATGTCTACATGTTTCCAAACTGTTTATTCTCAAGACCAGCGTCTGAGAAAGATTGTGCAGTCTTGCAAAAATACTGAAAACAATGACCGTTTCACTTTGGCTGATAAAGTGAAAACACCATACCGTAATTTTTCGGAATATATAAGGTTTCTCACAACATTTTAAAACATTTCAGGTGTAAGTATGTTCACATGTCCCCATTGTGGAAAAAAATATAAAAGAGAGACCTATTTGAAAAGACACATTGCGACTCTGCATACCAGGCGAGATGGTGCAGGGTCTGTCCCAAAGCATACCTCAGTCAGTGTTGAAGATGGGGGTGGCGGGGATACGGGTGGTGCTGTGGCGCGTGTTCCCAAGCATGGCTCAGTCAGTGCCAATGATGGGGGTGTGGGGGATACTAGTGCCGCTGTGGCAGGTGTGTCTACTCCAGAGCCTGGGGAGGGGGGTAGTACTCCAGACCCTGGGGAGGGGGGTAGTACTCCAGACCCTGGGGAGGGGGGTAGTACTCCAGACCCTGGGGAGGGGGGTAGTGGTGCACAGGGAGCTGGAAATGGTGCAGCACTATATGAATGCAAAATATGCTCCAAGAAATTTGTTAAGCGAGGTAATCTTAAACTCCATATGCAGCGTAGGCATGGTGGTGTTCAGAACCCGACTGCAGGCGGTAGCACTGCCCTATTAGGGGATGTGTCTCCTGCCGCTAGGGGGTCTGGGGAACATGACACTATGTACACTTTGGTCAAAGTAACTCAGCACACATCAGATAGATTCCAAATAGCCCATGTTATATATCACTTCAAATTGAACATGAACGTTAAATTTACATCAATGAAAGATGTACTAGAGCGCTTGTATTCTGTGTTTGAACAGTTGATACAATATTTTACAAGAGAGTTTAAGAAACAAGACATGATTCGTATATTATTTGACAGTCCTGACATAGATTACCCTGTCTATATCCCATTCTCAACTGTCCAGCATCTAACTGTAGACACAATACTATCTGAAATCGATCGTGTACTGCAAAGTTTTAAATCATTTGATTTAAACAGACTGGTGACTATATCAGCGACACATGTGAAAATTCCTGCTGGGAGTGGCAGAGAATACATTTCTCACTTATTTCAGAAAAAAAGGTGTGTTGTATATATAAGGAACAATGACTCCCTTTGTTGTGCCCGCGCACTGGTGGTGGGTAAAGCGCTTGCTGATAGCAAAGGTAACAGCAAAAACCCTTACTTTGTAAAACTGTGTGAGAATAGGGTTAAACAGAGGTCACTGGCAAAGAAGCTTCAGAAGTCAGTGAAAATTAAATTTAACACTAAAATAACTTTAAATCATGTCAAGAAGCTCTGCATTCCTTTGAAAGGATACAGAGTGATAATATTATCTAAAAATCATCTGAACAGCGTTATTTTTGATAACAGGGTAGAATCAAACAAGGTGATTAGCCTATATTATGGTGATGAACATTATGACGTCCTGACCAGCCTACCTGGTTTCTTTGGACGGTCTCAATTCTGCCTTCATTGTTATGCTAAGACAAAGACATATCATCAACATGTGTGTAAAAAAGTGTGTGGTCTGTGTAGACACCCACATGCAATACAGAAAGTGTGTGAATGGGTACACTGTGTCCGTTGTAACAGAAATTTTAAAGGTAAGCTGTGCTATGAAAATCACTTGAAAAGGGAGGTTGGTAAGTTGAGGTCAATCAAGGGCGTGTTAAGAAAGTCAGTATGTCAGACTTATTTCAAATGCCGCACATGTGAAATGTTCATGAGAAGGAAGAGCAAGGTTCGTGTTGCTAATGGCACATCTAAAGTACATGTGTGCTTTCATAAGCAGTGTGCCGTGTGCTATCAGAATTACAATGTAACCGAGGAGCACATCTGTTACATTCAACCGGCTAAAGTGAGTTCTAAGAAAGATGGTGATAAGGGGGCTATATCTAGATTAATTTTTTTTGACATAGAGAGTACACAGGATGAATCAGAGCACAGGCCTATATTGTGTGTTGCAGAGAGGGTATGTATGGCGTGTATCAAATCAGGTCAGGCTGAGTCAAAATTTGACTCAACATCTTCCTGCAATGTTTGTGGGAAGCATCAACACATATTTTATGGGGAAAAATGTATTACATCTTTCTGTAAATGGTTAATAACAAAAGAAAACAGAAACTCACGTGTATTATGTCATAATTTCCGTGGTTATGACTCATATTTCATTTTAAAACATATCCACTCTAAAGGGGTAAAGCCTAATATAATATACAATGGGGGTAAAGTAATGAGCTTACGTATACCTCCATATGATATTAGAATGATAGACTCATTGAATTTTCTGCCAATGCCTTTATCCAAATTTCCACAGACTTTTAATTTAAAAGAATTAAAGAAGGGGTATTTCCCTCATTTGTTCAACACTATGAAGAATCAAGGTGCTGTAGAAGCAATGCTCCCACCCCGTTCATTCTATATACCCTCATGTATGAAGCCGGCAGAGTTCAAACGTTTCAGTCAGTGGCATGACAAAAATCTAAAGAAAGGGTTTAATTTAAAAGAAGAGCTACATTCTTATTGTATAAGTGATGTTAATATATTGCGTGTTGGGTGCCTCAAATTTAGGGCCATTTTCATGGAATTATCTGGGGATGGAAAAATAGACCCTTTTGCGAACTGCCTCACAATAGCATCAGCATGTAATTTAGTGTACAGGACAGTTTTCCTGAAAAAAGACACAATACCGGTAATTTCCCATTGCAAGCCATATGATAACCATTCGGTTGGCAGTCAGGAATGGTTGACATACATAGAGCGTTGTAATGGCGTTATTCTGAGGCATGCTAGATCTAAAAATGGTGAGTTCCAAGTGAACAAAAAGAAGGTGGATGGATTTGATTCAGACAGTGGGACTGTGTACCAGTTTCACTCATGTTTCATACATGGCCACCCACAGTGTTATGAGCCACATACATACAACAGGTTATTAGGGGCTAGCATGGGTGCATTGTATGGCAGGACATTGAAAAGGGATGGTGAGATACAAGACAGGTATGAATTACGTGTAATGTGGTCTTGTGAATTTAACAAGCTGAAAAAAACACCTGAATATGGCCGTTTTTCACGAAACTGCTTTTTTTCACATTTTTTTTCCTCCTGCCTATATTTTTTCAAATATGATAGATATATCGTTCCTTTTGATGTATTCTGGTCGGGATGGACCAGGACTTTACAGGGTACCCTGGTTTTGCCTATCTATGAGTGAAAATAAAAGAGTTGGAGGTCAAAAAGTACCAAAAAACAGCCCTTTTCCACCCGAAAATCATGATGACCCATTGTGCAACTTAAATAATTAATAAGATTAATAACTATATGCTTATTTCTTTATTATTCCACTTCCCCAATAAGGTAAGGATTCTTTTGGTACCAAATATGCAGATATAGGCATGATAGTATAGGTCCTGTAAGTCTATATGTATTGGGGAACTTTATTGGCTTCACGCCTAACGCCCTAAACAATGTCCTCCAAATCTGAGATGAAAAAAGTAGACAGAATATCTGAATGTGACATGGTAAGGCCTAACATATACCTACATAATAAGAAAAAAATTAAGAGTGCGGGTTATCTACAAAAGCCTAGAGAGGACATTGAGCAGGTTGGGGAACTTTTGCGGGCTTCACGCCTAACGCCCTACATACACTCTAATCATGTGGTGTAATCCAGAGTTTTTATATTTAACCACCATCATTATGCTATAAATAATCCTATATATATTAGTTACTTTGTGGTTGAATTTCATTATTCTATCGCATCCATAGCATTAGCTATGCACTGAAATGTCTACTGGGTTCACGCCTAACGCCCCCGGGTTCACGCCTAACGCCCCCGGGTTCACGCCTAACGCCCTGACGGGGATTTAATATAGGGAAGACCTACCAAAGTTAATTGTAGCAGGTTGGATTCATCTCGGTTCTCTATTGTTTCTTATACATAGCTTTACACCCCCTCCCTTATTCTAGTCCTTAAATGATACATAAGGCTCAAAACATTTCTATATTTTGGGTTCTTGTAAGAAAAATGATATTGAAACTTGAATAAACCATATTATCTATTATATCTAACCTTAGATATACCATAGAAGGAAGCATGGCACATGGTAGTCTCCTTACATATTGATTGAGGGTGGTTGGATAGCATTTTCTACTGTACAGAGAGCTATTGGTGAGGGCGTTAGGCGTGAAGCCACGCCGCTGACAGACAGGGTTAACATAGGATATGCTCCCCCTACACTATTCTATCCAATCTCACGGGTTCTTAACTGCTACATATATGATCCTGGATAGCTCCCCTACCTTGTATGAGTTCTTTTAGCATGCAGGTTAAAATTATTGGATATCTTTCGTTTTCTTAAGGCCTAACGCCCTCACCAGTATCTCTCTGTACAGTACAAAATGATATCCAACCAAGCTGAATTGATGTGTGAGGAGACTACCATGTACCACCCTTCTTCCCATATGATATCTAAGGTTTAATATTATGAATATGAAACATGCTACAATGAACTCTGGTAGGTATATATCGTATATTTAGGCTTTTGGAAACGTTTTCATGTACTCTGGCTTCACGCCTAACGCCCCTTTTAGACAGCTTTAAAACATAATACAATCGCCCATAACCCATATAACAGTATACCAAACTGTAGATATGAATGTTTTCTAATGCATTATGGACAAATAAACCATATATAGCCTGTCACTACAGAATTATTATCTTTGGCAATGAGTAATGTGGAGATTTCAAAAGTTTTCTAGACATACCATCATGTTTCCAGGGCCAAGAAACCATGGAAATGACCTATCAAGTTGGTATAAATGGGTTCCTACCCCAGGTTGGATGTTTTCCTCAATATTAAAACATAATATTAATGAAAGAAATGCCCTTATACATGACAAGTGGGTCTCCTTCTGGAGGGGAAAAGGGCGTTAGGCGTGAAGCCACACTATATGACTATACAAATTTGCCCCTCTTTCATACATTTGCTATATATATTTAACCTGCCCTAATATTCCTGATGTATGACCCACCCCCTAAGGTATATGGACACAAAAGGTTTTAAGCATACTCCTACATTATATTTGGACCCCTTGGTGCATGAAAAAAAGCAGTTTCGTGAAAAACGGTCATATATCAAAGTAATGTGTGGAGTATATATCAGTGCCCCTCTCCAGCCAAGAGACGGATTCTATGGTGGTAGGGTCGATACTTTTTATACCCATTACGAGGCAAGTGGTAAAGAGGAGATAGATTATTTTGATTACACAAGTCTCTACCCATATGTTAACAAGTATTGTCTGTACCCGATAGGTGAACATGTCAACATCCCGGCAGGGAAGTGGAAAAATAAAACAGACATATGTGGCATACAAGGGCTGATAAAGTGTACAATTTTACCTCCACGTGGTTTATTGCATCCAGTCCTACCATATAGACATAAGGGTCGTCTATACTTTTCCCTGTGTAGAAGCTGTGTTGGGTGGATGCATAACTTGTATGAAAAAGCTGAGAGTAAAGAAGAGTATTTCAAATCGTTGTATAGTGTATACAATGCTGAAGATTACTGCTGTGCTCATTCTGATAACGAGAGGGCTTTCACTGGGACATGGGTATCGATTGAGTTGAATGAAGCTGTTAACATGGGGTACAAGGTAACCGCTGTATATGAGGCTTGGCACTATCCACACACATCACAGTATGATAAAAAGACAAAAACCGGCGGTTTGTTCACTGGATTTGTCAACAGGTTTCTACGTGTCAAACAAGAGAAAAGTGGGTGGCCTGAGTGGGTAGTGACTGAACAGGAGAAAAAAGAATACATAAATGCATACTGGGAACATGAGGGGGTCAGACTTGACCCTGATCAGGTGGATGTGAATCCTGGGTTACGTCAAGTCTCAAAGTTGATTTTGAATAGTCTTTGGGGGAAATTTGGACAAAAGCAAAACATGATAAAGTCTGTTTACTTGTCAGACCCGGTGCAGTATTTTAAACTTTTATCTGACAACAGGAAGGAAATTTCTGATGTTAGATTGGTAAACGATAACATTGTTTATGTTGCATATAAGGACAAGACAGACTTCATACAGCCTAACAATAAAATTAATGTAGTAATAGCTGCTTACACTACAACACATGCACGATTGAGACTGTATGAACTTCTAAAACGGCTAGGGGGTAGATGTCTATATTGCGACACTGATAGTGTAATATTCTGCACTAAGTATGACAATGCTGGTGTCTCTGAATACAGGCCCCGCCTGAATGACCACTTGGGAGATTTGACGTCGGAACTCCCGCCAGGTACATACATTGTAGCGTTTGTCTCCACTGCGCCTAAATGTTATGCATATAAAACCCGGGACAGGAATGGCGTGGTCAGGGATATGATTGTGAAGGTGAAAGGCATACCTTTAAATATGCTTGTATCTCAAACATTAAATTTTGATGGTATGTTGTCTATGGTGAAAGATGAAATGCAGGCAAGGACATGTCAGAAAGTCACAGTCCCTCTTAAGACGACTGTTTGTAACAAACATTTCATCTCTAGGGAAAAGAAATCAGCCACCATTCGAACAATGGAGATGTTCAAGACGTTCCAGTGTGTGTATCAAAAAAGGTTTGTTTTGTTCAATGGGTCTACACTACCTTTTGGGTATTGATATATATATATATATATAAGGATGTATGGGTTTAGTTGTATGGTAGCGATATATATATATATATATATAATAATAATAATACAATTAAAATGTTCTTCCTGTATACTGTTAACACGTCTATATTAGAGAGAAATGAGACAATGACATCTTGTTTAGAATACATGATCGGTTTTATTCCTATGGTGTACATGTTAATACTGTGTATTTTTTAAAATAAAAATAAAATCAATATATCATATCATTTTGCTGGTCCTTGTTCTTTTTTTTCACATCACATCATGTTATTTCATTTACATTACGGTCACTGCTCGGTTACTATCAATTTTAAACATAGCAGGAAATGTTGCATAGATTATGACTGACACGCTTTCAGGAAGTGCTTTTGCAAAATCAATCTGTATTCTCAGATTACCTTTCTTAACAGTGGGCCATATAGACCCATCACTCTCCTCTCTCACATCTGGTTCCAAGTCAAAAGCAACAAGAGTGTAACCATTGAAGAATTCTGACCTTGAAAAGTACAAGCCCTCGTCGTGGCCGTCAGTAAACCTTTCACGACCATATAGTGTCATGTACGCCTCAATGAAGCTTGATTGCTTTTCAAAATCTGTGACAAAATTCATCTGCAGCCCTTTCTGTGGTACACTCTCACCGTCTACGGTTACACTGAGGTTTTTCATGTGATAATGAAAAAATCTATATGGGTTTTTACTGTAACTCCCGACAGTTGCCTGTTCGCATACTAAGCCTAAAATAATTCTGGAGGGCACGTTACCGAGGTAAATATTATCTGCACTGAAGCAATAATTTCTTGCTGGGATAGAATATTTCTTCACATCATTTCTGAGATAAGGATATACTGCTGCCCACTTTTTTTTTACCATTATATCCTGATGAGCTAGCAATGTTTGAGGGGAAGGTGTCACCATGCAGACAGAGAGAGATGCATCCACAATTTCTGTTTTGTAATCAGGGGTAGGACATGGGGACATAAGGTGGAAAGAAGAGGGAGTGCACCAGAACCTCATTTTTAGGGGGACGCCATTCAGGATATAACGGTTTGTCCACATCACATCAGACATAATAGGCCCCATCATCTCCACTACATTACTCTGTTGAGTGTAGTATGATCTAATAGTGAGACCGGGGTTTCCGCCATTTGGTGCTGTGGCGTCCAGATTACCAGAGTCCTTATAAAATATTTGCGCCTGCATGTGAGTGTTTTTGGACTGTGTGTCATATTTGATATGTGTATTGAAAAATGACTCATATGAATAATTTGAATTCGATGTTGTGATCAACTGTTTCTGTAAATAGATATCTATCTGGGACCACATGGCATGCATCAGGTTATTGACAGGTCCGAAGTTACCTATTGTAGTCCCACCACCGCTTGCCGGTAACATAGAATTATCCTTATTTTTTATCCTCACTTTTAATACAAGATAAGTACGTCTAAGGTCAATATATGTGTTACCTGAATTAGGAATGTCAAACTCTAATCCTACATCCTGATTCAACTGGTTCATTGGTTTATATTCCACAAACCTGATCTTTCCTACACCAACGTCCACAGTGGGCATAGAGAATAGATTCATACTCTCCCCTATACCTACACTGCTTCGGTCGTCTACCTTGGTTGTCTCGTATGACATAATTACAACTTTATGACACAGAATAAAATAAAAATATAGTAATGTATAGTAATATATGAACATGAAAGCACGTGACATGTGGCTGTGTGTCTCTGAGTGTGTCCTACACTGTTATCTCTATGTATGAATTATTGTCACTTTCCTCAGAAGTCAGGCTGTCACTTCGCTGCTCAGAAAGAGTTAGATCCTCCAACCCGTCTGCACCCCAGATGAACTCCTCCTTCAAAACTGTGATGGTGGTGTGTTCCTCCCCACTGGATGTTGATTCACGCCTTTCAGTCCTGCTGTAAAATACAACACCAGGTCCGTTCTCAGGTGTTGTAAGTGGTAGGTGTGGCGTGCTGTCTGAGGACCGGGTGTGGGGCGTGAGGTCCGTGTCTCCCGGGGGTTCAGGGCAGGGCCGGCCGGCGGAAGAGGGGTGAGGCGTAGGTGGACGTGGGGCATCTGGGGCTGGTGCTGCAGGAGGAGGATCTGGCGATGTAGGCAGGTGCTGGGCCTTTTCACTGCATACCATATGGTGTCTGTCATGTGTTAGCTGCACACCACATGGGCATAGTATAGATCCTCTGGTATACGGTTGCACAGGTGACAGGTAATCCTGGTTCAGGTGATGCTTATAACCATACAACACATCCTCAAAGTTCACCGTTTTCTTAGACCTTCTGAACCAATTTTTTACAGACATAATGAGCTTTCTATACATTGTTATCTGTATATATGAAATACACTGAGAGACACGGAGTACTATGTACAGTTATAGCAACACAGAAAGAAGTATATGTTGAGTGTATATTATTTTGAAAAAATGTCTGAATGTCTGTTATGCTTAATACCTTTGCGCGACTGTTTCTTTCGGTGATCAGAAGAAGTGGTACTGGGTGAGGAGCGTTTTGTGGTGCTGTGGGCAACCCTAATACGGTGTACTGGGGGCAGTTCTGTTTTATGTGTCTCACTCAATACAACAGAGGCGTCATGTGGTGCAGACGGTGATTTAGCATGACCCACACCCTGGATATTGTCACCCTCTTTATTTAGCTCCGACTTCACTTGGCGCGTTGTGACCTCTGCTTCTGAAATGACTGGGGTGACATGTTGTGGTTGTGATACAATGGACACCTGGGGTGACCCCCTGACAACGAATATATTCTCCCCCTTCCTACCTGTGTGGTACAGGGAGTAGCCCCTGCTTTTCTTATTGCTATTATTTTTTCGTGCTGAAGTGAGAAGTGTGTGTACATGGTCTTGAAGCATCGTGAATATATTATTTCTGTGGAATAAAATGAAGGACACATGAGATAATAGCTGCAGAAGACACAACACCAGTGTTACCTCTCTCTTCCAGGAACATAGTGATGCTTTCAAAATCATTTGTTCTTACCGGTGTATATATGACATGTGTATACTCAATGTTCTGTATTCTTTTGACAGTAACAATCTGTGTATTTGGATACATTGTGTTGTACGGCACATCAGGTGCTTCAGCTACATCATACATGGGTGGTACAGTTGGTACTGTAGGTATTACCGGTGCCGGGGGTAAATTCATTACCTGCCTAACGCTGTCTGGCGTGTAGCTCCTCAACACGGGTAGTCCCACACCACCAACATATTTATTTATTATCACATCACAACAAATGAAATAATTAGCATTCACATTCACAGTCTCTTCAAGGCAACACTCCACTAAACCACACAACCACCGACCAGGGCTTAGGTTAACTCTCTCAGGAAGCCTTACAGTATAACATGCACCATTGTTAGAAGGATATAGATCCTTGCTGTCATCATGATGTAGATAGTAATGTACTCCCTTCATTTTAGATCTTTTACATTTTTTGCTAGCACCCAATCATTGAATTTAGGTGAATAGTTCTTGAATTTAACAAAATGCTCTTTTACACCATCAACTGTTCTACTTTTCAATATTTCCTCTATGTCAAACAACTTATTGTTTTCAGAGGTTGCAGTCTGCAATTCCTTAGCATAGAATGAGCCTTTCACTTCTTCCCCTTTCAAATCGGATATATAATACACTGGAATACCATCTCTCATGGATGCTTTGTCTATTTTGAACACCTCCTCTGTCCACTTTGCTTCATAGTCTTTGGTAAATGGGGACTTTGCTGCAGACAGACGGACATTGTCCCCTACAGAGAATTTTTCACCCTTTAATCTTAATTTCTCCCTTTTGAGCCCCTCTTTCAATGCTTTTTTTGTTACTCTATTATATTGGTAATGTGATACCTCATCAGCGTTATCATTGTTCACACTGTCAGGATATACACCAATACTTGAGTGTACAGTGTTGTTATATGATTTAACCACATCTTGTAACCGGTCATACCACTTATATGTTTTTTTGTAGAACATGTATTTTGTAAGACGTTTTTTAATGTTAAGTATGCCCCTCTCCGCGAAATTACTTTTCCCTTGATTATAAGCTATATAGTGTTTAACACTATTTTGTTTGAAAAATTCCTCAACTTTGATTGCTGTAAATTCCTTACCCGCGTCAGTTCGTATAGTTGACGGGGTGGCTTTAGAAAAGATGAGTTTGAAGCCTTCAATCACATCGTCACTCCCCTTTGTGGTCAGGCTTTCAGCGTATATCTTTCGAGAGAAAATATCAATACATAATAGAACATATCTATAACCATCATTGTATTGTGAAAAACCTTGCATGTCCATTAAATCAGCATCCCAAAGATAATTCATGCGAGGTGATATAATTCGAGACTGTGTGGAAACTTTCTCTGGTTGTTTGAACCGTTTGTATGTGGGTTGCTGTTTCAACCACTGGATGAACTTTTCTCTGACTTTTACAGGATTTCTAGCATTCAATATTTTGGCTTTTTTCCCCCCACTGAAACTACCCGGTTTGTGTGGTACATAGTAATTCCTTTGCATAGACTTAAGCTCCCTCACATCAGATTTTCTTTTTTTTCTTTTTGCCATATCACAGGGTGATCCACTCCCTTTTAGCCTTTTTTAAAGGTGGTGTGGTGACGTGCTGGGAATCCCCCCCATCCTGGGTTACTGTATGAGACACAGCATTCTTTTGTTTATTGCACTTCCCACCCTGACACCCACTCATATATGAGATAAAATTTTCGAAATCAAAATCTATAGGGGGGTTAATGGTGTTTGTTGTTATGTTGTCTGTAGTGGTGACAGGTTGTTCTGACGGGGTCGTTGTGTGTGCTGTATTACTGTTACCCATAGCTTGTGACACATCCAACCCATTACTCTCTACATCATGTCTCTGTTTCTCTTGGCGGCTGTATTCAGAGAATGGGACAAGAACAAACTTTTCATTATGTTTCATTCTTCTATTGTTTTCTGTACCAGGAGTGAGACTACTTTACCCATTTTCGAGATAACAGCCCTACGGGTTCTCCAAGCTGTGTTGTTTTGAGCTGTGACACGTCTTAAGTCCTTCTTATATGGCTGTAGAGCTTTTACCTCATGGGGTGTTAATTCAATGTTGCCGGCCAATGTGTTTAATATTATCTCGGCTATAGCTGTCACCTGGTCTTCATTGGCTAACCTAAGGATAGCCTGCCTCTGTTTAACTGTAGGTGGATTGGAGATGAATTTTAGGAATTGTATGTTACGTGTTACCCTACGACTGCTCATAATATGTTATGATATACAGGGGGAAAAAAAACCTGTCCTACCTGAGAGGTGTATACACTACAGTGTTCTGTTCTGGGGTTATGTTGGTTCGCATGCGCAAGCTGGGTTTACATTCTTGAGTAAGGTCTAAAAATAGATAACCATACCCTGTACTCTCAGTTGCATCATGGTATGCTTCTGTCAATGCTTTAGGAGATGTAGGATAGATTTGACGTGCTAAATATGCTATTTGGCTACTATCTCTAGGGTTTTTAAATAAAACTAGGTACTGTGTGTTCAGCCCTATAGTTCTGCTGTTTTTACCTTGGTGGAAAATGTTCTGAGTCAGAAAGAAAACACTTATGTGGTAGTGGTGTGAGGTGACCGTGAACATTTCCAATATTTCCTCAGATTTCTGTAATTTTGTTATCAGGTCATCTAGTATGACGAGGTTGTGCTCCCCATTATGCATTTCAGTTATCTTGTCCTTAGTAGGTAAGCCTTGGTGGAAAGTTATGTTTGGGAGTCTGTCTTTTATTTCAATGTACATAGGTTGTTCTACAGAATAACAGTATAATATCTGTACGGGTTGTTCGCCATCTAAGTACATCTGATTTAAACTATATAAAAGTTTTGTAATGAATGTCGTTTTCCCACTGCGTGACGGTCCTGAGACGCACATAGTGCATGCCTTACGTAATATGATATCTTGAGAGAGAACTGTGTTGTGTGTATGTAGACTCATTGTGGTGTGTTATAGCAAAAAAAATATATATATATATTTATATATAGTTTTTTTTAAGGGTAAAGATAGATAATACTACACTGACGAGGTCTCAGTCATACGATACACATCGTTGTATATTATGTTCCTCCCGCGCACCACCCCCCTCTTCTTAAGGTATATGGCAAGTAAAGTAACAGAGAGCAGAAGAAGACAGGAAGATGTTAATGCTATACCTAGAGGGAGGAGGACGTGTGTCCCTGTTGCAGGCTGATTGAGTGTAGGGTGATCAGTGGTGTACGTTGATGGGTTATATGTAATATTGCCGGTGTGACAGTCTGGCTCTGGTGTGGTGTGTGGATGCGTAACATGTGTCCTGTGTGTTGTGGTGGTGAGAGTGGTAGTTCTGCTGGTGCCCATGGTAGGTGGGGGTGTGGTTAGTGTGGTGGGTTTCTGTGTGGGGGTAGGAGTGCATGGCATATAAAGGGTGATATTTCTTATGTTACACTTTCTGATTAAAATGTCCTTCTCTTCTGAACACATGAGACGTGTGTTACCTGAGACATGAATCTCTTTGAGAGAATACCACTCACGTAGATTCAGTTCAGACAGTGTGTATATTAAAGTGTTCTGCACAACAAGTAACCGGCAGTGCACCTTTTCAATCAGAAACTGTGGTAAAATATCAATAGAAGGCCCATTGCAGAAGACTAACCTGTTTCCACCAGTGCACAAACATGTAGCAGGATCCCCACACCTATTTACACTGTCAGTATACACTAGTGCAGAACCCAGGAGGAGTGCGAGGAGTATAGTACAGGAGAACATGGTGCTGTAGTGCTGTGTGGTGGTCATATGTCGCTGCATGAGCATGGCTGTCCCCCTTACTCAATTTATATTACTCTGAGAATGTGTGAGATAACAGACGTTAATATATAGCCTATGTTAGTTCATGTAGCGGTCAGTGTGATATGTAGTGTTAATTAAGAAGATAATGTACGGTAGATAGGGATATGGTACAGAAGAATGTGTGTGTATGTGTGTGTGTGTGTATGTGTGTGTGTGTGTGTGTGTGTGTGTGCATGCCTGTGCATGTGCTGGGCGCGCACGGGGGGTCCTACTGTTCTGTGTGTATACATAGAAGGGAGTGCCCTCATGTTGTACTGAGCTGCGCGGTGCTGACCCCTGGTGTCTGCAGCGGGCATCAATTTTACTTCAATGACAGAAGAAAGACACAGATGGCGCCACAATACAATATGATGATAATATTGCACTGTGTATGGAAGACTGTGTGACATAATCCACTATATTATATGCTGTGTAGAGTAATGGTAAGGAATAAAAAAAGGGGGTTATCCATACATGTATTATAACCCTATATGTAATGTGAATGATGTATGTCCCCTGTTGATAAAGTATGAATATATTTGAAACACCACATGTACGGTGACTGTCATAGTATAAGAAGGTGACAGCCTGGTGGGTGGATCATACTAACATTTGTTAAGGAAGTTTCCTTACTAACCCGTCCGTTTGCAGGTTGACTAATGTTTTGAATTTTTGCAGGCCCACCTTCCCCAGGCGGAAGCGGGCCAAAATAAAACAAAGAACAGCATTGCTCCTGCTTACAGCCTATATACATATGTATATATATATATATATGTATATATATATATATACACACACCTGTCATGGTCTAACTGCTATGGTCATATATAGCTATGACCTATATATATATATCCATATATAGCTTCACGCTTCGATACTCTACCCCCATACCTACAACACTGAGAGAGGCAGAGCTCACTACCCTACCACTGCTCCTGTCAAATACCCTGGCCAACAGTTTATGCAGCAATGTTAATATATATTTGATGAGACAGCCCTTGTCCAGTTCAATGATTTCTCATCTTCACATCAAGCATGTAATTTGTCTTTAGATTGTAAATATCTATGATGTTTTGTGGTTCTATATTACCCCATGTTTTCCCTGTCACATGTGTACACAAATATAGCTGGGGAAGAGACACGCTAGCGGGTCATAGGTTTTGATTACCTTGAAGGACGCAGAATGCCACACAGTGCATGAAAAGTGACCGGAACTCCCAAACCGGAAGTCACTCCATCTATGACACCACGTCACCTAAGGGATGTCAATGACCTTCAGACGACCTTGACAGCGTGAAAGGTCACACAGGGACCACAACTAATCTCTTTTTAATCATGTGCCGTGACCTTGGACGTGAAGGTCAAGCGGCGTGCGTTGACCTCACACGACACGAGCCGGAATGACAATAATTATTAATGCCTCGTTTTGTCTGCGGGGCTATTTGATGACACGGTTGCCATGGTAATACTGGGGAGGTCATGTGATGAACCAGGGGGTCTTGTGTACATAGGGGTGCAACGGGTCCATTGGAGCGCCATTATCATGTCAGTGGTAGCGAAGGGAACTATAGGAGTTTATCACCATTTTTCCACTTATTAAGTTTGAAGAGTTGAAACAACAGAATTAAGTTGGATCATGTTGCGAGATTGCTTCTGATAGCAACATCCTCTGAGTGACGCCTTCAGGAACAGGCGACATTGGTATATGCCACCGGGGGGACAAGATGGCGGCCTACACACGGGACCAGTGACATCCCTATATAGTCCTGTACAGGGGACCATGATGATGTATATACCTGGGGGGATATGGGACATCACCCTGATACCATGCACGGGGTGAGCTGTATATCCGAGTGCTGTGATAACAATATAACAATATAAGAGCAGCACAATGATTTAATGCAGTCTGGCTCTTTGCCGGTATGATACATAAATGCAGCCCTAGCGATTTACGCACCTGGTGTGCATGCATCCCATTTGGTCTAGACCTTATCGGTCTGATACACTCTTGAAGGGTCAGCACGATACACTAACGCAGTGCCGGCAAGCCACTCCATAACACCACATTGTACACCAACCTTAATGTACCATGCTGTGATTAAAGGGCTAGGTGGGACTACTGGTATATCGGCCCATTACTCCTGGAGCTGATAATGTGCTGGGGGGTAGCAGGGAAGATGTCCCTTAGGGTATCATGCTGTCCCTAAAGGGTTAAGGCCTCATGCTGTCCTTACAGGGCTGGGTGTGACTCTATGGGCTCATTACTCATAGAGGAGCTGGTATTGTGTGTGAGATAGGGGGACATGACCCCCATACGGAGCAGCATTGTTGTAGCTACAGCGCTCTGGTCTCACCCACTGCAGTATACATGTGTCAGGTATGACCGGCGAGCCCGGCGAGCCCGGCGCTGCGGGCGCCCGCGTGTTCAAGCCGACGGCGGGAGACGCTACTCCCGCCGCCGGCACACGCAGGCGCGCGCCGGCCCGCATAGGCGGCGCTCCAGTCGGCACTCCCGCCGCCGCCAGGCGACGCTCATCCCGCACATTGTTTCCCACAGACCAGCATAAGGGTCACCCCTTTGATGTACACTAACAGGGGTAGACAAACTATGGAGGGGTATTGTGTGACTGTCTCTCTGACTGTTACAACCCTCCAACCACTGTCAACTGACACTAACACTCAAGATGCCATGCTGGTGGCCTGGCCCCCTTAAATAGGGTCAGGTCCCAGCACTGGGCATCTCCATCCTCACTCTACACTTGGACACCACAGAGCAAGGACCTCTCCACTGACTGAGAACAAGGCTATAGGCTATGCCCTACTAGGCCCAACTATCAGACATGGTGTAGGACCCCCTTGGCTCTAGTCCAGTACTAACCTCAGGGTTATTAGGTATATTTACCAAGACCTATATTATTGTGTGGATAGGTGTAACTGAGTGGAACCTACATTGTACTTACTGTACTGTTGCTGTCAACTTGTAATAAATACCAACTATACTACAAGACCACAAGACTTAGTCAACTTACCTCATATCATATTAAAGGGATCTCCCAACTAAGGGGATTCCTTGTATGACAAAGTGGTGGAGAAGTCCTAACAAGATCCCACAAGCTGGCAGCACAGACTACCAAGACTCACCTCCGCAGCAAAGGACCAGCTACCCCTGGATCTCTACCCAGCAGGAGGAGGAGACCCAGCTCCAAGGAGTCATCCAGGAGCTCCACTCCAACACCCTCAGCTTCACCACACCACACCACTCAAGAGAGTGACTTCCAAGGCAAGCTTCACCTGGACACCCTAGCTGCCCTGGACAGTATCCAGGACACACAGAGTGACTTGTTCTCAAACGGTCAGCATACCCCAGGATCAGGTATGAGTGACGATGAGACAGTACCCCCAGGCCAGGCAGCCAAAGAGGAGGCTGAGGCACTTCTACTCATAGCCCAGAATGTAGAAACTCATGTGGATAAGACACTTAGGCCTGAACTAACAGCCCTACACACCACACATGAGGAAAGCACCAGCCGAGCCTTAAGGAAGGCCAAAGAGGAACAAGAGAAGGAATTAATATTACTCAGACAAGCCAACCAGGCACTGAAGAACTCTATGGAGACCCAAAAAGCTGAAGCCGCTCAAGCACTACTTGATATGCAAGCTCATCTACAAGTGACAATGAAAAACCAGCTAGCTGAGGCCCTAGCCTCACTCAAGTCAGGTGCACCCAATACCCAAGGAGTGAACCTGACTAACACTGACACCTCCTCAGCACTCCTAGATGCCTTGAAAGAGGAAAGAGTGGCAAGGGAGGCATCTTTCAGTGGGTTAAGGGACCAGCTAAAACGAGACAAAGAGGAAAAGTACTGTGATATTCTACAGCCAGAAAAATTTTCACAGTCCTCTCTCACACAATCCGCCAGGAGGCACTGCACAGACTATGAACAATACTTTGATTCCAGATATGGGTACCATCCCAGTAACAGAATCAAGTATTTCTCAAACTACCTAGATGGTAAGGCAAAAATTTGGTACAAAGCCTATAGGACAGCCCATCCAACAGCAGACTATGAAGAAATGAAGGCAGCTTTCCTGAAATACTTCAAGAAGGAGGACGACAGATTTGATGCTAAGGCATTGAGGAAGCAAAACCCAAAAGAATCTGTATCAGACTATGCCATGGCCTTACAAAAGATGGCCACAGCTCACAACAAGTCTGAGGAGAGAACAAGGGAAGCCCTGCTACATGGTCTAAGGGACGACATCAGTGCAGTAGTCATCCACAGGGAAGCAACTACATGGGATAAAATACTTGAAGTTGCAGAGGAGTATGAGAACCAACAGACAGTCTCCACTGGTAACATTAAAGATGAGATAAAAGCAGAATTAGGCTCAGAGCTACAGGAAACAATAGAATCCATGCAGGCACAACTGAAGTCTGTGACACATGTAAACTCTATGATTGTGAAGCAAACAAAGTCACAGAAAAATGGAAACCCCTCAAAGAAAGCCAAATCAGACCCAAAGACAGTTCAAATGGATCACTCATCAGAGGATGAAGACCAAAGCCTAAACCTCATGTCAAATGAACATGTGAGGAGGCAAGAACAAAGGGCACTGAAGGATCAAGGTAAACCCAACAACAGCCAACAAAGGAACTCTGGAAATAACAGAGGAGGCTACCAAGGCAAAAACTTTGACCCAAACTTCAGAAATAGCAACAGAGGAGGACAACGAGGCAGAGGTGGATACAGCCAAAATAACAGCCGAGATCACCAAAGCAACAGTCAGGACACCAGCCGTAGAGATAACAGCAGAAGTCGTGACAACAGCAGACACCGTGATAGTAGCAGAAATCGCGACTACAATCGCCGTGATAACAGCAGAGACCGTGATTACCACCGTCGTGACCAGAGCAGAGATCGTGACTACAACAGAGGTCGGGATCAAAACCGTCGTGACTACAGCAATAGTCGTGACAGACAGCATGACTACAACCGCAGTCGTGACAACAGCAGAGGTCGAGACAGCTACAATGGCTACAGATCCAACACACAAGGCTACAACCCCCAACAGCAGCCCCAACAGCCACCTCAAGCTATCCAGCCTGACGTGCTTCAACAGATCAAGCAGCTACTAGGATCTTCAAACTCGGGAAACTAGAGACCCACAGCGCCGCTGGGCCAGTGCGTTGTGAGCCTCTCCAACCCCCCATCAAGATCCAAGATCAACAATCCCTAGGACAACCAAAGACAATTGCTAGTATAGCAGAGACAATCCCCCAGATGCACACTGGGAAATCAAGCCGACCATCAGTGATTCACATCACACCTCAACAAGATGCATCGCAAAAGGAAATGGGTGAGAGTACCAAAATTTCTGTTGAACTTCTTAAAAATGGCTGTTTAAATGCAAGATTCTATGAACACACTGAAATACCTTGTTTAGTTGACACCGGTGCCACTATCACCTGTGTCAGGGATACTTTTCTTAGGGAAATTCAGAAATCTCGAGATGTAGAAATCAAAAAGAGAAAGTTCAATGTACACTTAGCAGACGGATCCATATGCCATGTAAGACAAGCAGCAGTATTGAAATTCAAAATTCATGGTACCAGATTCGAATTCCCATTCTCAATTATTCCAAATCTCACAAAGCCAGTTGTCCTAGGCACAGATTTCTTAAAAGCAACACGATCACAGATCGAATTCAATGTAGACCCAGAGCTACAAGTCAAGCCAGTCCGAGCTGTTAGGGAGGCTACAATCCTTCCTTTCACAGAACTAGCAGTTCTAGGACAAGTCACATCCCTCAAATGTTTAGAAGGATGTGTAGGCACATTAGACAATTTGCAGAGGAACAACAGAGTTCCATACCTAGTTCAAAAGGGAGTAGTAACACCCTCAGAAATGAACAGGCACCCAATCATACTGCTCAATACAAGCCACCGACCATACAAGGTGAGGAAGGGTGATATAATAGCCCTATTCACAGAGGTAGATCCCTCTGAGTTACATCAACCAGATACTGACATCCCTACTGAGGAACCCACACTACAAGTGCTAGACACTGAAGAGAATTGTAGTGACACAGAGTCAGACTGTGCCTCAGTATATGCAGATCCAGATACAAACCGTGGAGATGACACTGATGATGAATTGGCCACAATTCACAGTGAGGCTCATGACATTATGCCAGACATAATGGAAAATGTGCCACCCAAATGTGTACTAACAGATATTGGACAAGAGAGACTCCAAAAGTTACTCCACAAGTATCAAGATGTATTTGTAGGAAAAGACAATGACATAGGTACAACCCACCTATATACACATTCAATTCACATCAAACCAGATGCAGTACCATGTCACTACCTACCATACAGGCAGACGCCTGAGAAGCAAGCTAAGATGGGAGAAGTCTGTGAAGACCTAGTCAGACAGGGCATCCTCAGAGAATGTGCAGAGGGACCCTGGGCATCCAGATCATTTTTAGTACAGAAAGCATCTGGAGGCCAACGTCTAGTCACAGACCTACGCCACGTCAATGCTAATATGATAAACCAAGCTTTATCAACGCCACGTGCAGACGACACACTAGACATGATAGGGTCACTCAAACCTACTGTTTTCAGTAAACTAGATGCGCAACAAGGGTTTTTCCAAATTCCCATAAGAAGGGAGGATCAACACAAAACTGCTTTCATAGCAAATGACAAAAAGTATGTCTATCAAAAGATGCCGATGGGTTTGGCTACCGCGCCGGCAGGATTTTGCCATCTAGTAACTCTAATTCTCAACAAACTGAAATACAAATGTGCCCTACCATACCTAGACGACATTCTAGTCCTATCACCAGATGTAGAACGACATTTTTCAGACCTTGAAGATGTCTTCAAAAGCCTGAGAATTGGGAAACTCAAGCTAAAGAAATCAAAATGTGAATACTTCACAGATAGGATAGATTTTCTAGGAATGCGTGTCACACCAGATGGTTTACAACCATCCCCAGAAAAGGTGGCAAGTGTCAAAACTTTTCCCACCCCAAAATCCGTGAAACAAGTCAGATCATTCACAGGACTATGCCAATACTTCAAAAAGTTCATCAAAGACTATGCCAATATTGCTAGGCCACTGTACGACCTACAAACAAACCTAAAGGTTTTCAAATGGAATGAGGATGCAGACAATGCTTTCAAAACATTGAAACATGCACTCTGTACCCATGCACTATTGAGATACCCAGACTATGACAAAGAATTCAGTCTAGCAACAGATGCTTCAAATGTGAGCCTAGGAGCTGTTCTATCACAACGCAGTAGTGAAGGAGTACTGAGACCAGTAGCCTTCGCAGGTAGAACACTATCCAAGCATGAAAGAAACTACAACACAACAGAAAGAGAGCTACTAGGTGTAGTATATGGGATACTACATTTTAGGCACTACTTAGAAAGTAGACACTTTCAGTTGTACACAGATCATGCAGCTCTAATACCACTCCTCACAAACACAGGTTTGACCCACAGGTGGGCCAGATGGGCACTGGATATCCAACAATTTGCATTCACAATACAACATGTAAAAGGAGATGACAACATTCCTCCAGACGTGATGTCAAGAAGAGAATATCCAGATGCACCACCAATGACCAACCCCCCACCACCTCCAAGAAGGAAAAGGGCAGCCACCAGAACCAAATTCTCTAAAATCCAAACCAAGATACCATTCAACAGAGATGACCCACCAAAAGCAATTGACAGACCAAAACCAGTGATCAGAGGTATCTTAAAAGAGACCACCCATTATGTGTTCTGTCATTGTGAAAGGGAATACTGTGAAGAGTATCCAGAAAACTGTTTTACCCCGGTTGAGACCAACAGGATTGCACAGATGGTGAAAACCACACCTCGTGAACCACCACACAGTGCATCAGAAAATCAGTTGGAAGAAAAACTGCATAAAATTGCTTCAATCACCAAGGTAGTCAGATTTGCAGAAGAACAGCTGGATATGGAGGAAGAACAGGACAGAGACATTTGTGTTGTCACCACACGTTCAAAAGCAAAACGGTCGGTTGCAGAGGATACAAGGTCTAATGACCACCCTCAGCAATTAGGCCTAAAAGCCAAAAAGAACAAAGTGTCAACCAAATCCTCTTTCCCTACTAAATCCCCCATTTCAACACCCAGCACACCCACAGCCAATTTGCAGAAGCACTCAGACAGAGCAGGTACTGCACAGAAGGCTCACAAAAGCAAATCTGACCCCCATCCCAAAAGAACAAAGGCCGCCTCCACCAGCACAAACAGAGGAGCAGCCAGTTCAAAGGAGCAGACAGTCAACACAGACACAGCAGTTGAACAACCAAAGAAACAGACAAAGACCAGACCTGCACCAAAATCTCCTGAAACAATCCAGGCAGAGAAAGACAAAGAAAGGCTGGCACAGCATATAATGGAATTAGACCAAATGTTAGACCAAATCCCAGACAGTTCAATCAACTCCACACTGTTGAAAGAAGAACAAAGGAAGGACACTGGACTAATACCCATTATAGACTACCTAGAGAAAGGTGACCTACCTGTAAAAAGCACTGAAGCAACAAGGATTAGGAATAATGCTCAGCATTACCTACTCCTAGACAACATTCTAGTACACATATCCCCTACATCATGGAGAAAAACAGACACAGTACCACTACAAGTTGTAGTCCCAAAAACTTGGGTTGAAAACATACTGCAACACTTCCATGACTCACCAATGGCAGGTCATGTAGGTACTTCAAAAATGATGTCTTCTCTCATACCTAGGGTATATTGGAAATCTATGATGGCTGATGCCAATCAGTATGTGTCAACATGTGACACTTGCCTAAAAGCAAAAAGGGCAGTGCACACCCACAAAACACCAATGACTGTAAGGGACTATATGCCAACCCCCATGAAGCACCTGAACTTAGATGCTGTGGGACCACTCCCAGAAACAGCCAGGAAAAACAAACACATACAAGTTTGCATAGATTATTCAACTAGATATGTCATAGCATATGCCACAAAGGATCTCACAGCAGAAACCACACAACATGAGTTCTACAAGAACGTCATATGTCAGCAAGGTGTACCAACTTCAGTTCAAACTGACAATGGCACCTGCTACACAGGCAGCAATTTTAAGAAACTGATGAACACCCAGAAGATAAGACACGACCTGTCAAGTCCATATAGACCACAATCAAATGGATTAGTGGAAAGATTCAATGCCAGTATAGGAACAGCATTAAGGACTTTCTGTTCTCAGAATCAGAAAACATGGGACCTGTATATAGAATCAATTACATTTGCATTAAACAACACAGAGTCCCAGACAACAGGTTACACACCATTCTTCCTACTTCATGGCAGAAACCCTCAAACCATTGTAGAAACTGCCCTAAACATAGAGGAAGAAATCAAAACAGTAGCAGAACATGTATCTGGAATGATACTGTCTCAAGATGAGTCTAGAAGAAAGGCAATAGACAGAGTCAAAAAGCTACAACAAGGAAGGAAGTCAAGATATGACAAAAAGCTTACACCACAAGCTATACTTCCACTAGATATTGTATATATCAACATTCCCAGAATTCTGTTGACCACAGATTCAAAGAAGCTTCAACCCCTATTCATGGGACCATATGTTGTTGCAGAAAGACCAACCCCAACCAGCGCAAGGTTGAAGAACCTATCAAATAACCTACTAGTCCCCAGACCAGTACATATTGATAGGCTCAAAAAGGTCACAACACTGAGGAAAAATGAGTTTGCACACAGACTCATTCCCCACACCTCAAAGTTTATCCACAGGATAACAAGGGATAAATCCCAAATCACACTCACCAAAGAGTCAGTTGGTCTAAACCAAATAGTACCCAGACCAGCCCACCACAAGGTGAAAAGAAACTCCAGGCAAGGGAGAATATCTAAGTAAATTACTTTTATATATTGACATGATCATATGGAATATCTATACCCACAGACTATGAATAATAGTCAAATAAGTATATACACTCTATATGAAGGAAATTAAATTTCCAACAACTGTCCAAATCAAGAATGATAAGTAGAATTTTCATATCAGCATAGGATATGAACCCACACAAAGGACAGAAAAGACAATATACACTATATAGGTTACAAAACAATGTGCACACAAAGTAGAATCAAAGGACAGATTACTACAGGGTTGAAGTCTGAAACCCAAAAGGCTACACACAAAAAGCCAAAAGAGACTACCTAAAGGGATTAGCAACCCAAGCTTGAAGAAACCACAATTATCATACTTTTGCATCAAAGGCTAGCATCCTTGAAAGAATGCAACAATGGAAATGTTTGAACCTAAATCCTGTAAAGTACATGAAACAGAGCGTGCTATGCCAAGAGACTACTGTCTAGACACACCCTTACCCTTCAAAGGACCCACACACCTGCCAGGGCATTCAAACCCCCACAGATGCAGGTAGTCCACACTAATTACCCCAGACATAATTACCCCAGTCAGACAAGCTAACACTGATGGCAGTTAACAGCCACCAGGGAAACAAAGCCAGGCCCTCAATGGATGAGGGTAGGGTGGGCTACATAAGAGGCCCTGACTCCATAGCCAACTCACCAGTTCTACTCCTGCAGCAGTCAGGTACACACCAGCTGGTCCTAGCCATACCAGTTCTCCTATAGCAGGAGGGACTCTGTCAGAAAGCAGACCACACCCACTCTACAATATCATACCCAGTTACTACAATCTTGGGAAAGGACTCTAGCACAGATTGGACATCAAGCCAACACTAGCTTGATCATGGAAAAAGGTACAGTTCAAACACTACATTGATTATTATATTACTATTGGGACCAACCAGGATTTCTGCTCTCAAAACTATGTACACAGAGGCAGTGCCAAGTGGATACTTCACATAAGCAAAAAGGATAGCTCACAAAATCAGCAAAACAGAAACCTAAGTATATTGCAAAAACACTAGTAGAAGTCTTACTAAGACATAGAATATATTTTATATTTCAGGCATGCTAAAGCCAATCCTACTACTAGTGATGATGGCCACTTCTCAAGCCATCACATATGTGCCCACCGTTAGACAGAACGTTGGAGCCATATATGAGCCATTACCTGAACCATTGGTCAATGGGCACGATACCACAACCATGATATTGGCAATACCATACCATATACCTGCTCCACCAGAGACCGAAACCAAAATACTGGACCAGGTTATGGCACTAACATTTCCTACCTTGCAGGACGACAGTTCTACCAGTCAGATATTACAGCAGGCAAGGGAACTAGATCTGTTAATAGACATAACAGACAAGGAAATTAACTCTACCTTAGCATCCATCCATTTGTTCCTATCAAATCCAATTAACAGTCAAGGAAGGTACAGAAGAGCACCACTTGGGTTCCTAGCCCCACTCTTCAGAGGAGCAATAGGTCTTGCCACACTAGATGACGTCAAAGAGGTCATGGACCAGATAAAGAACATAGACGGCATTCTAGAAGCTTTTTCCAAGCAAGACAAAGAAGCAGCTATATTAATTGATAAGGTCACCCAACGCCAAGACAAATTTGTCAAGGCATATGTTAAGGATAAAAGTATGCTAGACCAAACCATGAACACTCTAGGCCAAAATATGAATTTATGGGCTCAAAATATGACCACATCTCTGAACACTTATGCAAATCACGAGCACACACAAAGAAGGAAGATCCAAATTTTAACTGATGCACTCACCATTATTGTAGCAAGAATGAACTATCTGCAAGCATTGCAGCGCACCACATCAGCACTCAGGATGCTATCAGCAGGCATTATGACTGCTGACATAGTACCACCAGCTGAACTAACGGAGCATCTGAATGATCTGGACATGACACTCAGAATACACTCACCAGGATCAAAGGTCGCCATAACTGACCTTGACTACTATTATTCCCAAAGAATGATATCCTACACCTATTCGGAACGGCACATATACATCCACCTGGATATCATTGTAGCATCCACTGTCTCCACCTTCAGAGTATTTCAACTGGTAACTACACCAGTACCAATCAACACCAAGGAGACACCTACAAAGGGAGTAACCCAATTAATTACTGATGTCAAATTTTTGGCTATCTCTGAAGATGGTTCACTATTTATTGAACTAACAAATGCAGATATGCTAACCTGTCCAGGAACTAAGATCAAAATTTGTACCAAAACTAGCCCGAGAATCCATAGACATGTACCTACATGCACAGTAGCAATTTATTTGAACCAAGCTCAGCAAGTCAAGGAAATGTGCCAATTTACTATCTCACCCTTGAAGAGACCTATCTCACACGCTGTAGCCATTTCACAAGATGAATATCTAGTGACCACAAATTCTCCCACCTACACAGTTACGTGTCATGGGAAACCAGCTACTACTCACAAAGCACCATCACACTCAATCATAGGTGTACCATGCCTATGTACAGTGAACATAGATCACTATTCACTACCAAATTCTAGGTTGCCATGCAACACTACAATTTCATTTCACTATGCTTTGGAGACTATAAACCTACCTTTTCTCGCGGCTCTAAATGAAATCAAAGAAATTGGACCAGACTCCAAGGCAAATCTGCCACCTTTTCCAAAGGTCAACCTATCCAGGACACTGGATATGTTAAGAAAATCAAGTAATATTGATGAATCAACATTACTAGACCTAAACCCATTCGCAAAAACCCTGCTAGATGATGCCTCCAGCCTGGCTAAGCCACTGGAAAATAGACTAATAGAGTCCTATCTATACAAATTTGCACGGCATCCAGCAGCATCTATCATACCAATGATACTTTCGGTTATAGCTACAATTTTGGCCACCTACACCCTATTCAAAATGCACAGAGGATCCACACTACTAGCTTATATGCCAACTGCAAAAGCATATAGATTTGTCACAGAGAAGCCTATGGAGAAAGTCTTCGAAACCCTATACAAGAAGGACACCACCACGGCACAAAGAGAACAGGGCCCCACCCCTATTCTAACTATCCATGAGACCCATACCCTTATCATAGCCATACTATTCACACTCACCATTTACTCAGCCTACAGGCTGACCAAATATCTAAAGAGTATGGCAACCAAGCACTGTGGAAAGGGAAAAGTCACTAAGAGGACAAATCCCACAGTAGTACTAAAAGTCTACAAAGGAGACACCAACTTCTCCTTCCCCTTGCGTCCAGTGCCACATGAGTTTGATACAATTATAAAAGCTTCAGCCCCAACATACAGAGATATGATTATCAAAATGTACCCTCTCCCAAGACTAGTATTTGAATGGAATGGACCAGTAGTAATTACTACAAAGAAAGGAGAGACCGCATATTTACTGCCAGAAACTATCAATCTACCATGGCGTGCCAGGTTCAGCATAATACCAGCGCTCAGGGAACCCAATCTAGATTTTGCCATGTTACTACAAAATGACATTTCACCCCAGCCCGTTACCATGGATACCCATGAGTCAAAGCTGGAAAACATCATAATTGACGACCAAAGAGAGAGCACCAATACATTCAAAAATGTACTCACCACACTCACCCAACCACCTACAGCTGTAACTAGTGAGAAAGTACATGGGGAAGAATAACACAATTATACAGGAGTGAGATTGACCAAAACTTTTGTGAAAAGTTGGTTGGCCCTGAAAAGGACCGTTTATATTGACATTTATAGATGCCACCCACTAGTTGTTATAGTCCCCCCATCCCAAGGCCTCCCAGGACTCGGCCAACTCGGCAGCGGCAGGAGATCCAATCCACGTATCTTCACTGAAGAGCCACTCGTTCTCCTCCCTCCACTGGACAAAACGTGCCTCCAAAGTAGACAAAGCATGCTCAGCGCTGTCTGCAGCATCACCTGTCACCGTGTAAGCACATAGGCCGACAGCCAATAGGAAGTCCCAGATGACCCCATCATTTCTGGTGAAAAGCAGTCGCGGGTCATATCCATCCAGATCACGTAGGGCCTGAGCCAACAGCTCCAGAGATGCCGCCCTGCGCATGGAAATCCCGCCAGCACCAAGGAAGTACCAGCCGTGATGACGGCACACCAAAACATCACCAAAACTGGCAATGTCGTGCCGGACTTTATGCAACCACCGCGTCCTTACTGAGTCATACCGACTCAAAATACTCCTAAAAGGAGTACCAGGAGTCAGCCCCTCCAAGGTGTTTTGATCACCTAACCACAGGTCTAAGGCCTGCATGTCACCCTGCAGCCAGGCCTCAGGGAGATATGCAAGTACCTCAGGTACAGCCTCCAACTCGTCCTCCAAAATTGCCATATGCGCCATACTGTGTTATCTCAAGGGTACTCAAGGAATAAGTGATCCTACTGTGGTCTACACAGCCTTTATAACCCCTCCCCACCCCCAAATGACACTGTTCACCCTCTGAAGTGATCCCCTCACTTCAGGTGACAAGTCCATGAGAAGGCACATGATCTGCTCACCAAAAGGTGTCAACCACCGGTGTCACCGCGGCACACGACGCATCTTGCGCCGCATGACACAATAGCCTCAAGGTGCCACTCAAAAATCTGCTCAAGGTGCAAAATTTTCAAACTCTCACAATCCCAAGGTCAAAGCAAGGTCTCAGTGTGTGTCAGTAGTATCAGGGAATCAATTTTAGGTTATCCCAAAATGAAACAGCCAATTTTTGAAAAATTGAAGTTTTACAAAAACAATTGCGTACTCTTAACCATGTCAAACTTGCTCAAACATGCATTTATATGTATGAAATTGTATAATTACAATCTAAATTGCTAATCAAACATGTTTGTATATAACACTGTATTTGCACTGTATTTTACACTGTATACCTTTGTATTATGTAAGACTATTTACAGAAAAACATGAAGCAAAAGGGAGATAGTCCGCTGACTAACCCTAGGATACTACACAAAAGACTTAAATCTCACAGCAGCGGCCCACTGCAAAGACATTTCTGATCAAAGTGTAGATCCACAAGTTGCAAATTGCCAACACCAAGAATCTTGTAAGATTCAACTATCATTGCAGAAACAAGATACCAAGTCATTTTTATGACATTATGAACACTTACCCTCCACCGGATAAGGACAAAATATCTGCATAAAAAGGACTGTATTTGTACATACAAACTTACAAACTTAAGTAATGCAAAATGTCAGATGACACAATTATGAACACTTATCCGCCACCGGACAAGCACATAACTATGCATAAAATGTACATTACTGATTGCTATATCACGCAAATCCAAAGATAAGCGCTATCTAGAAATAAGAAAACAAACTTCAAGCCGGTTGGCCTACTTTTATATAAAAGTGGCCTTGGTTTTTTTGGTATCAAACAAAAAAAGTTTGTAAAAGATTATCATAAGATTTTGCATAATTTGCATTATACTCTGTATATTTGTATTCACATGTGAACATTGATATATCAAAATCCACTCAGTTCCACAAAGCACCTATTTCACCAAAGACAGCCTATTACTTGATAACACATTTTTCATCATGTTTTAGAATTAAGACAAAGATGTACCATGCTGTGTATATAATTCAAACAATGATTTGAAAAGTGTCAGATAAAGACACAATGTATTACTACACGGTATAATATGTGATTAAGAAAGTACCAAATTGGTACAAAGAAGGTTTACATACCTTATAGTTAAGTTACACTGTATATAATGTAGATGACTAGCCAAGCACAAAACCAAAATTCTCCCCAGACCTTTGGTATTTACATACTCTCACATCATCTATATTACAAAAAAAAAGTGTACTTCACTACAAAAAAAAAAATCAAAAACAAAAGGTAAATTCTATTTGCCACCAAAAATTGTGGATAAAAATTCCAAAATTCACCCCAAATTTTTAGATGGAATGACAACTGACGGAGAGTTGTCCTTTTTCCCGAGGGGGAGGCACCTGTCAGGTATGACCGGCGAGCCCGGCGAGCCCGGCGCTGCGGGCGCCCGCGTGTTCAAGCCGACGGCGGGAGACGCTACTCCCGCCGCCGGCACACGCAGGCGCGCGCCGGCCCGCATAGGCGGCGCTCCAGTCGGCACTCCCGCCGCCGCCAGGCGACGCTCATCCCGCACATTGTTTCCCACAGACCAGCATAAGGGTCACCCCTTTGATGTACACTAACAGGGGTAGACAAACTATGGAGGGGTATTGTGTGACTGTCTCTCTGACTGTTACAACCCTCCAACCACTGTCAACTGACACTAACACTCAAGATGCCATGCTGGTGGCCTGGCCCCCTTAAATAGGGTCAGGTCCCAGCACTGGGCATCTCCATCCTCACTCTACACTTGGACACCACAGAGCAAGGACCTCTCCACTGACTGAGAACAAGGCTATAGGCTATGCCCTACTAGGCCCAACTATCAGACATGGTGTAGGACCCCCTTGGCTCTAGTCCAGTACTAACCTCAGGGTTATTAGGTATATTTACCAAGACCTATATTATTGTGTGGATAGGTGTAACTGAGTGGAACCTACATTGTACTTACTGTACTGTTGCTGTCAACTTGTAATAAATACCAACTATACTACAAGACCACAAGACTTAGTCAACTTACCTCATATCATATTAAAGGGATCTCCCAACTAAGGGGATTCCTTGTATGACACATGCACCGTGGGCAATAGGCGCCCCAAGCCTCTGTATTGTAATATGTCAGTTTCCATTAGAAGCTTGTCAGAATAGGGTCAGAGGTACATGTATAACTCATCGCAGAGAAAGCATTCTAGTGAGTAAGTGATATACAAAAGGTCGTGGTCATATTACCCCCCCCCCCCACGCTTATGTCTGCTGTTGTCCAATGATCACCGCCCCCCCCCCCCCCCCGATCCCCGCCCCAGACGTTTGGAATTGGGTGTTGAACATTTAATTGCATCCTGAGGTATATTTTCGGAGAGAAAATGAGCTGTTCAGATAGCTCTTCCTTATCACAATACATTGTAGGAAGGCAACCACAGAGAGATAAGCCGTCATGGTGAGTGTGTATCTGCCCCACTGGGTGTACATCCCTGTCACCCCCCACCCCTCACCCCTGTCACCACACTGACCCTCCTACCTACCAATGAATACCAATGTAGGCTCTGCCACTCACCTTGGCACCAAAGAGAATAGAACGGAATATTAAGAGGATCCATTTTTAGTATTGTTCTTAGCAATGTCTAAAAATAGAATAATCCAGCCACTAGATTATTGATTATGGTGGAGAAGCACATGTTATCATAGTAACAGAAACATGCTGCTGGTTGGAGAAGGCCCTCCCTCAGCCCCACCACCTGCCTCCTACCTACAATGCTGCAGTAAGGGGAGTCACATTGAGCTGCTCAGTTATGTGAGTTATCTGCTTGGTGAGCTGCTCTGTGAGGTGTAACACTTCAGCTGCTAGGAGATTGCCCTCCCTTATCCCAACACCTGCCTACTGTAGCCTGCAGGCTCTAAGTACAATGCTGCGGGCTGATACAGTAAGGTGAGCTACAAGCTGTTACGGCGAGCTGCTCAGTTATGTGCCTAATCTCATATGTGAGCTGCTCTATAAGGTGTCAGTAAGCTGTTCTGTGACAGGTGCTCTTTGAGCTATGTTCTAGTATTATCTATTGCCATTCCTCCCCCAAATTGTTACTGCGGGCTTCTCATGTGTTCTAAAAGAAGTGAGTAACCTACCCTGTGAGTTACCCTGATGATATCCAAGTATGTGGGCTAACCTCAGTGTGAAAGGCTGCATGAGCAGTGGTCTCTGCTATACAGCATGCTGGTAACAGGACCACCTGCACCGCCTAATGCTGCAGGCTGATAGAGTAAGGTGAGCTACAGGCTGTAACGGTGAGCAGCTCAGTTATGTGCCTGTTCAGCTCGGTGAGCAGTTGCCATTTAGCCCTTTAAGGAAGGTATGTCTCCAAGCCTAACTAATCGATTTAAGTGATTCCTATGTTAATTCATTGTATTTTATGATTAACCTTTAATTGAAATTGAATGTTTGAATTGAAGACAACATTGGTCGTCATGCATCGCCAACACAGCCCGGCGAGTAACTTTCCGGTGCTGCATTAGCGCATCATGCCGACCCTTGGGTGGGGGAAGCCACATAAGATCGGTATGATGCATGAATGCATGCAGCCCTGGCGAGTTACTTGCCAGGGCTGCATTCATGCATATGACGATAAAAGGAATATTGCGGAAAAGCACTATTTTGCTGAAGTGATGAGGTATTGTCTGGGCGGGGTTCATGTATATTAGAGGTGCAGAAGTAGATGTAAGACAGGGTTGGAGGTGGCCCTTAACATTAAAGCACTATGCGGCCCTTATAGGGGTTAAGTATGTGGGTTAATCTCTCTGTAGGCAATAGCTGTAAGCTATGAGCTGCTCAAGTGTTTTCTGGATGAGCTACTCTGTGAGCTGCTCTCATGATAGCTAAGTAGGTATGTCGGTTAATCTGCTAGCACTTGTAAGATGCCTTTGTACTGTAACCCTTTCTTTACATACCTCAATTCCTCATCTGATATGCCATCTTGACTTCAACGGTAAAGTAATACACTCAGAATCAATGAGCTAGGTTCTTTTATATTCTGACTCTGACGGCCCTTTTTCATTGGCTCACAGATGCAGGTCATCACTAACACCAAACAAAGTTGCCAACTTGTTGGGTGATTTAATATAAAGTCGCAAGGCTAGATCTATTTAAAGGATTTCCCCCGACATAATAAGATCTATGGAGCCCTTCTGAACCTCTCCGCCTCTCTCCACATGGGCTACTCAGCCCCCAGTCTCGGCCAGCGCTCTTTATGCTATGGAGGAGAGTCTGGGATCAGCCTATCATCAGACCTACAACCAGACCTGGTCACAAACCACGGTGGGTATTGTTTGTTATCCCCTCAGCCTCACTTTATTGTATGTCTAGAACATCTTTTTTCTCAGTTGTCTGAGCTTGGTAAGCCTATCCAGCCAGGAGGTGGCTTGCAGTCCAAGTTGAGTTTGTATTATATAGTACCCAACGGTGTAGCCTCTGCTTGAAGAGCGTGCAAACAATATGCCCTGAGTGGTTGTGGGTCCAAACAAACTCTGTGGTCAGACCTACATACAGTGTAGCGGCATTTGGCTGGGGGGGGGGTGAGAGAGACTGCTCTGCCTATGGTCAGGTTTGGTTTGAGCTGCTGCCCCTAAACCCTTTTAGGACCACACATGACTTTAATGTACTCTGCCAGTGTGTTGCCAGTGTGCTGAATGAAAGCATCATGTCAACCATACAGGTTTGATACACTACTAAAGTGCCAGCATGATTCACGGATACATCGTCTGCATGTATTACAACCAACCTGAACCCTGAGGCATCCTGCTGTCCTTACAGGGTTACCCACCGCATGCGCTGCTCCTCCTGGAGGAGCTGCTCACCTGGTCCATCCATCTCTGTAACCTGGTTTGTGGCAACCTGCTCCACTCACTCCTGTAGCCGGCGTGCTGAGGGTGGTGGTGGTGGTGTGCGTGTAGGGGGTGGGGGGTCTGGGTACCGGGGGTACCCGGGAGGGGGAGGGGGCATATGGAGAGGAGCTTAGGAATCCCTCTCAACAAACCTGGAACAGCGGTCAACATATTCCCCAACATAATTATTCCTGGTCTAGACTAGAATTACATTTTAGAGCAGGTGGTGGATACAGCAGAGAGGTATTCGGTTCAGGCGGCGCTGTCTCTCGTGACAGAACGTCTTTGGCCCAATCATGTTTTGTTGGATTCAACATTCCAAGCTGATTTATGAAATTGTCAGAAAATCTGAACATCAGAACAACCTCCTGCCTCCATCCTTCCCACTATGAGGACACCTGACCCCGTGAGTGGAGAGCTCTCTGCATGGGAAGGACTGGAAGCTGGCCAGAGAGGGGTCATGTACTAATGTGAGAGCTTTCTGTCGCGAGACATAGCACTGCTCGAGGTCAATCATACCTCTCTGTATGACTACAGCCATCTTTATCAACCGGCAGAATAATGTATATCAATTCCTGCAGTTAGATTTGAGCCTAGACCAAGAATCTGCTAGGAGATGTAAGGCTATGCTGGAGACTTGAAACACACAGAGAGGCACTTTGGGTACTCCGTCTACATTAGAGTGAGGCGGGAGGTGAGATGGTCAGGGGAACATGAGCCGCCCATTTGTGAGGCTGGGTTTGGTGCAGGTACAAGCTATTACCTTAAGTGGCCGCCCTAAGTGTCCTGTTTCCTCAGATCCCGGCCTCCCTGGCGGCCATTGTTGGACGTGTGTCAGAGCTGCTGCCAGAACAGTCATGTACTTCCTCCTCTCTACATACCTAAGGTGCACTGTAAACAGTTGGTTGTCATTTTGTAGGTGTACAGTTGAATCTACTGTAGGTGTACAGTTGAATCTACTGTAGGTGTACAGTTGAATCTACTGTAGGTGTACAGTTGAATCGACTGTAGGTGTACAGCTGAATCGACTGTAGGTGCACAGTTGACTGTGGACAACTGTCATTATGTTAGATTTCTAACATGGGATGCCTCTGTATATATAGCTGTCTATACCAGCTGCCTGTGTTATAGTACATCAGGCACATAATGAAGGGTAGTTCCTATATGACTAACCCTTTAGGCGCAGCATAGTGCGACGAATGCAGCCATGACAAGTCACCTTATTACATTACTCTACAGGGCTGATACACTCCCAAATGGTTGAAAGGAGTACCTGGCATGATACACCTTTGCAGAACGGATGAGTTACACAAAGGCACTGCATTGGTGCATCATGACGATACACTATACCATGACACCCTGAGGCACCACACCAAGGGTTATGACAGACTGTTTTCCAGCTGCCTGTGTCCAAGCACATCAGACACACAATAAAGGGTACCTTCTTTATGAGCAACCCTCCAAAGGCAGCATACTGTTTTAAAGCTCTTTTGTCGTCATGATGCATGATTACAGCCCTGGTGAATAACTCACTAGTGCTGCAGTCATGCATCGTGCCGACTCCAAGCAATGGATACTCTTCTACAGGGTTGGTAGCCATTACCGATGCGCACAGTGCTTGCGAGTTACTCGCTGTGGCTGCATTGATGCTTTATGAAGACCAGTGTAGCTTCCAGTCAACAAACTGTCCTTGAAGGGTTAGGACAGCCTGGTGCTACTCCCACCACAGACAGCTTACCACTACCAGCTGCGGGTGGAGGTTTATAGGGACTGCTGTTGGAGGAGATGCCCAGTTAGAATGAACACTGCTGCGTTTAAGTGGTTTGATATAAGAACCAGCTACGTTGGGATTACATACTGTATCCATAACTACTGAATCGTTGATAAGATGGCATGGTATGTTTTCAGTATTCTCTAGGACTGATTAAAGTGTTCTTACTGGGACTATTCTACTGATAGGTGAGCACTAGGGTATTGGAATGATGCAATACTATGGGCAATGGTTCCCCTGTCCCCTGCTATACTCCCATATTCCAACATGTAGTCAGTAGCTGCTGAACAGCATATAGTTCATTCACGGCATGGTCTATGATGAGAGACCATTGATCAGTTTTACGGCTCCCTTACCGAGAAGGGATCCACGCAATATGCCATAAAGCCGTGTGTAACGCAGGCTGTATGGCTATAACACGCTCTATACGGCTACCTGGGGGCTTACATGTAAAACCTCGGGTATAAGTCTAACTCGCGTATCATCCGTGTAGACTTTGGGAAAATCCTATAAGTCGCACAGAGCGTCTCATCATTGCCACTTTAGCACTCTAGTATACATCTAAAAACTCTCGTATATAAGCTGCACTCTGACTCTAGGTCGATCCTATAAGCCACACTGGCTCATGTCCCATGTACTAGGCGCGGCTTCTACGCAAAGTTTTACAAGAGTGGTACAGCCCCTGTGTGCCTTATACACTAACATGTTTCATTATAGTTTGTTCTTATGATTCACAAATGCAACTCTGGTGAGTTACCCGGTAGTGATGCGCATCGTGCCCATCCATGTGGGTTGCATCTACTCTGTAGGGTTGGCATAATGCATCTTTGTAACACTGGAAATTTACTTATCAGGGCTGCATCTGGATATCATGCCGACAAAACAGCTTTAAATTGCTGTGCTGCCCTTCAAGGGCTACATTCCAACAGTGGTCGCTTATTGGGTGAATAATGTGTTTTCCAGTCTCTGAGCATTCTGTACTGCAAGAAGGCCCCACTTGTTACGATTACCTCTCTGTAACAATACAGCCATCTGCATCCACAGGCAGCTAATGCATGATTATTTGTGATAAATGCAACTGGGTTTGGGTCCATACCAAAATTGTGTAAGGTGAATGTAACCTCTGCGAGAGGGAATTCCACTGTCTATTTTTTCCCTAGAATGGCGCCCGACCCGTTGCACAGCTTGCCCCTACCACTCAGTGTTATCCGGTAGCCTCAGCCCTCTGGGAGCATCTCAAACACCCCTCCAACTTAATACAACTCAGCCGGAATGACAAGACAAGGAAATCACCCACTCTGGAGTCCAGCCCGGATGGGCTCTTACACTCTCCAAACAGCGATGTACATTCTCCCAGCAGAGGCTGTTGACGTGGAGACCTGACTGGGCTTGTTCTGAATGGTATTCTTAAAGAGCGCATTCAAAACGATATAACCGCTGGCAATTAAAGACAGGTTACATAATACACCCCAAGAATTCTGATGTGCCAAATAATGGGGAACAAACTGTTAATGTTACAGGTTAGAAACCATTCAGTTTTAGCAAATTCCATGACAGTCTTTTTGATTTGAGATTATCATTAAATCCAAAGCTCTGTGTTCCTATATATAAGCATTGCTATTTTGTCCAATGACGATGACCTCTCGGTAGAGGCCGGGGGGGGGGGCAGTCTAACACGATCAGCCCACCAGGCTGCATCGTCTTGACCTGTCCCTATTGCTGGAAGCCGGGGCAGGGACCAGACTAACAGGATCAGCCCACCAGGCTGCACCGTCTTGACCTGTCCCTATTGCTGGAGGCCGGGGCAGGGACCAGTCTAACACGATCAGCCCACCAGGCTGCACCGTCTTGACCTGTCCCTATTGGTGGAGGCCGGGGCGGGGACCAGTCTAACACAATCAGACCACCAGCAGGCTGTCCACACTCAACACTCAATCCGCCAATTCACCCAGTACAGACAGCTTTTATGACCTCCCAAATCCCCCAGAGGGAGAGTTCCACACCTCTCGTATGCGTGTGGACAGAATAAAGATGGCGTCTGGAGCGCCGTATGGTAGACGGGTCAGGTATTAAGGCAGCAGACGACTTTGAGGAAGAGCAGACGAGATTCCTGCTCAATATTCCCACCAAAAGTAAGTCAGGCAGGAAACGAGATTGTGCTCCTCAATGCAGAATTACAAACGCCCCACAGACAAACTTTATGGGATATTCTATTGCTCAGCAGATTTGGTTGATTGAATGTAACTGCATTTGAGGATTTATACAAGGACTATAACCTGCATGGTAATGATTTTTGCTCCAGTATAAGCACAAATATACACGTTTATTACATTCTTTGTTCAATTTCTGATGGCTTTGAAAATAGAAAAGGGCCAACCATAGGCACTGTAAAACCGCCACGCAGCTTCGAATTCTGGAACTAACAGAGTGTTATTCATGTATTCAACCTAATGAAATATGAAGAAATATATGTGCATTTTCTCAACTACACTACATGGCATTTTGACGTAAACATCCGTCAAGCCGTCCTGGAGTACTTATAGGTCCTCATTCATCTGTATATCACGGAGTGTACCAGAGTGCTTTAATGTATAAAACACTAGATAACAGTATCTGAATAGCTGAATATGATGACAATTTTACCTGGATTTATCAATCAGGTATTTCAACATACTAGTATATGTCATATCTTTTCTAGTGAGGAATAAATACTCATTGAAGATATCGATCTATATTCATGGTAATTTGAGAAGTTTACTAGACCCCTTTACCCTACTATTTATGAGACCCCTGTGGGTTTAGAGGCTGTTCCGCCTTGTATATACCCTCCCTTCCCATTTAACCCTAAGGGCGGCATGATGCCTTAATGCGTCATGCCCTCGGTCGCCATGATACACGAATGCATCAGTGGTGAGTTACTCACCAGTGCTACATTCAAGCATCATGCTGACCCTGCGGAGTTGTGCACCAGTGTAGCCCTGGCGAGTTACTTGCCAGGGCTGCCTCGTTTAGCGACATGTCATCCATAAAGGGTTAAAGCGCTAAAAGGTGTGAACAGGATCCACCTGTGACCTTGAACCCCTGATGAGCGTGTTGGCAGCGGCACCGTTTAATCAGCTTATTGTGACCCTTACAAGGCCAACCCTGCAGCCGGGCATCTAACAAGGCTACAGGGGCTGGAGGGCTGCCAGCTCACTGCTATAACCCTTTGAGGATAGTGTTTTAACCCTTTAAGGGCGACATGATGCATTAATGAATCATGCCCTTGGACGTCATGATGATCGTCATGATTGCAGCCCTGGTGAGGCATTCACTACCAGATTCACTATTGCTGCATTCAAGCATCATGCAAACCTTACGGGTGGAGACGCTCCCAAAGGGTCGGCATGATGCACTCATTTCATCTTTTAGCAACAAGCCATCCTGTGTATTTCAGTCATCATGTTGCATGAATGCAGCCCTGGTAAGTAACTCGCACGTGCTGCATCCATGCATCATATCGACCCTACAGAGGTACCACACCACCAAATACTCATATTGCACCAATGCTAACTCATCGGGGAGTTACTCAACATAACAGCGCTTCGTCGGAAAATCATCACAAAAGGCTTGTAAATAAGGCTCGTAAATATACACCGTACCGAGCACTGCACAAAGCCATGGCAAAAGGGGAGCGGTCAGTTTTTGATTGCGGGTGGGGGGGGGGGGGGGGAGGGGGAACCGAGGAATTCTGGATTCTGGGGCTAAAGAAGCCCCCCCCCTCCCGGCCTAAGCAAAAAAGCTCGATGGGGTTGGCTACAATTTTATTTTCACCTGGCTGAAGGGAGGGGACAAATATTTCTTGATGTCCTTGTGCGAAGGTCCACCGACCCCCCCCCCCCCCTTTCCCCCTTAGAAATTGTCCACTCGCTGAGATAAAGCACTCTTGAGGCTGGGAGGGACTGATTGCCTCCTGCTGCACACCATCACTGATACTTATTTCTATACATTTTTTAGATTTGTTTTAATTCTTCTTATTTTTTCAGGAGAAGAGAGGAAGGTTCCTATGAATCCTATTTGCATCGGACTTCTGATATGTCCAGGGGAGCAGAGCCGAGCCCTCTTACCACCAGGCCTGACAGAATCTCCAGTAGCATATATATAGCGATGTAACTGCTGTGGACCTGTTCCTGCAATCTCCGTGTATAGCCTACACCGACAACAGCAATCTCCTGAGATCTTGGCTCTGCTCTCGGAATGCAGTTTGTTTCTGGCATATTATGGTGTGTGTAGGTATGGTTACTGCCTAAATCTCCGTGGACAGAACTTCTATGGCCGCCCAAAATGGATGCATATAAAATTATGGAGAACCCAGTATTATCTCTATAGCTCGCCCATCCCCCTCCCAGCCCATCACCACAAGGTCCCGATTCAATAAGGCGCCCACAGTGTAGCTGTCCACACTGTAGCAGGGTCGGGGCAGGCGGCGGGACCTGGAGGTGCAATATAGGGTGTCAGCAGCCGGGCCTTCTGTCGTCATAACAGCAGCTAGATGGGCAATAAGGCAGCACAGGGGGTATTGCTGCGGTATTCTGCAGGAGTTAATGCTTTAAGGGGCGCATGGCGCATTAATGCATCAAGCCTTGGTCGTTGATGCAAGAATGTAGCCCTGACAAGTGACTCCCCAGTGTTGCATCCATGCATCATGCCGGCCTTATATATGGGGTTAATGTACTCAGGCATGATACACCAATGTAGAACCGGCGAGTTACTCACCAGGGCTGCGTTGGTGCATCAGGAAGACCAATATAATCTTTTAGCGACATGCCGTCCTTAAAGGGTTAAGGAGCATGAAGCATGAGAGCTGGGGGAGTCAGGCATATTATTCATTCGGTCTAAAACCTTTTTAGAATTCTAACAACAGGCTTTCATTTTCAGAGAATGATGGGACATCACATTCGAGGCATGACCACCATTTCCTTGATTTGGGTGGATCCCTTTAAATGATAACTGACAATGCTGTGTAGATGAGCTGGGCCACCCAGGGAGCAAATAGTTTCCCTCAAATACCTCTGCCCAGTCTAGAACTGTTACTGTGAACATTCCCATACCTCACCCTGCCCACACACACACACAGCTGGAGCCGTCTCTGGTGTTGTACGGCCATGTTTATGGCACCAGGCAGTGCGCCCTTAGTGCTTTAATCCTTTAAGGACGGCATGTCGCTAAAAAGCGAATTTGTCATCATGATGCACCAATGTAGCACAAGCGAGTGACTCGCCCGTGTTACATTGGTGCATCTCAACCATGTAGGGTCAGCAATGGTGTGTTACTCACCAGAGCTGCATTCATGGATCATTATAAACAAGGACATGCGCCCTTAAAGGTCGGGTTTAGGATGGCAGCACCAGTGAATAAATCTCACCTGTGCTACCTTGGTTACTACCCCTCAACCTCATCATGAAGCCTAAAGCAGCTCTGGCATTATAGTTTCTCCCCAAGGCATGTAGCACTCATGAATGCATCATGATGACAAGGGGGCATGGTACAGTATGGGAGTAACGAGTCTGCAGCTTCCATGATGACCGCCATTGGGCCCCGATACTGCGGTGTAAGGGCTGAGTAACGACATGCTTTATGCTGATCTCACCATGACTCGCTGTCATCAAAGGTGGGCACTGCCTACCAGGGTCTGTGAGTATCTTCCCCACAGAGACATCTACTTAACCACTGGTCATTATTTAACAACAGGGGGCAGGGTTGGAAGATTCTCCCAGCGAATGCGCGAAATATTTCCGTTCTCATTCCAGCCATCACTGATCAAACATAAATTGACTATTCAAAGCTATGATTGCATATATATATAGTTCAGCCTATTGCTTATCTGCAAAATCATTCATTGACACCAGGGTCTACAGTATATGAAAGGTATGAACCCATTCAGGTATCATTGTATCGCCATATTGAATATTGCATTATGTGATGTCCCTCTATTCTACACAGCTTTGGCATTGTTGACCTGATTCCAGCGTTCCTGCCCCCAGATCCCCGCCCCAGCTTCCAGCAGCAGCAGAGACGTCCCCTCCCGCTATTGTGTGAATTCAGGCAGTCTCTGGATTCCCATCCTCTCCTTCCAGCCTCTACAGAGCCATTCTGTAGTGAGAGATGGAGCCAGCTGAGAAGTGCACCTCTCTGTATGGATACAGCCATCTTTTGCCACCAGCGGTAATAATCTATAGGAATCTAATTATACACAGTGGGTCCGCCATTTTAAATTTTGCTGGTTGAGGTTAAACCCACTGATAAGACATACCACTATGGGTACAAATAGGGGACAAACAGGGGACATACGTGTTACAGTCTTATTAGGCTCAGCTCTTATTAGTGCGTATAGCTGTAACCAGCGCAGCTCCCCCCAGGTCCCTATACAAATGGCGTTAAGTCTAGACCAAGACTGTGTTCGGAAAGTGATGCCAGTGATACAGATTTGAACCACTCAGAGAGGGATTCCTCCACCAGGCTCCATCTCAGAATGCCCAAACCCCCCAGCAGCCCTAAGTAAACCCGTGTGTTCCGGCCGGTGCCTATTGACCGCCGCCATTTCTGATATTGCTTTCTTTGCGGCAGGTTCCTGACAAATATGGTCCGCTGTGAAGGGGATCTATCATAGTCCTGTCAGCGGGACCTGAATGGGTGGGGGGAAGTGGAACCGCACTGAAAATTCTCAGGCTCTAGAACAGTATTATCACTTAGTCAGTACTGGCTAACAAATCAATCAATAGCACCCAATCTAGGATACCATTTTCTGGCTCCCTATAGAACCAACCTAAGTTATTTTATACTATCAGTGTGGTCAGTACTGACCAACTCCCCTTGGTCTTCTCCATTTCAATGAGTATTAGGCTAAGTCCTTTTGAGTAAGGCATTACTCATTTGTTGTTTTGACTCAGTCATTTTTGAATATAACTTGGCCATGCCTGACCAATGTCCCTATGACTAATCTGGGATGGCCACTACAGACTAAGGGGCGGGGCATTTAGATTATCAGTGTGGTGGGGAAGCTGGAGCTGGAAAGGACATTTACAGCAGAAATAAGCCTCGGTGCACCGGGTTCATGCGATTTACACTTTTTTAAACTGGAATCAGACATGCCATTCCCTGTTCGACAAAAAACAGGAAATCTTCTACAGGAAATCAACATTATTCAATACAAAAACTCCAGGCAAAAAGAGCAGGAATTCCTGCAAAAGTCAGAGAAGTGACTGTGGAACCTGAATGAGGCAAATAACATTGACAAATCTGCATAAAATAGGCAGCATCTGCAGCACCAACTTCACAATTTCAGTCCTCTCAAGAATCATCAACAACACCAATATGAATCACCTGAGTTAAAGGCAATACATTGAAAACCCATACCAAGTAACTATTCAGCTTAGAGCAAACACATCCAAAGTGAGATACTGCAAGGACTTCTTGTTTTTATGAGAGTATTGCCTGTATCACCTGAGTGTTGCCTGAGTCAGAATCACCCTAATAAAAGTCACATCCTGAGCAGGAGATCGAAGGAGGAATCTAATCTCTGGGAGCTTTAAGCCTTTCAGCAGAGCCGTCACTCTCCTAGCACAATTTTCGATGTAGTCTTAAAACTCAGTTACATGAATTATCATACATTATGATGATTAGCAGCTGGTGGCTAAAGATGGCCGTAACCGTACAGAGAGAACATTGTCGAGTGGCGCCCCAGCATGTTACAGAATTAGCCGCTTTGCCTCCTCAATGAGCAACTCAGGCTGGGTCTGAGCTCCTTAACTCCCTCAGGGGAGCAACTCACGGCGTCTGACTGCCTCCTAGTCCTGCTACTGCATTAACCCTGTAAGGGCCGCACACTGCTTTAATGCATCATGCCCTTGGTTGTGATGCATGAATGCAGCCCTGGCGAGTAAGTCGCCAGTGCTGCATTCCAGCAGCATGCTGACCCTACGGCGTTGAGACACTCCCAATGTATCAGTGTAATGCACTAATGCAGCAACAGTGAGTTACTCACCAGTGCTGCATTAGTGGATTAAGACGCTAAGTGATTTTGTGACAGTAGAGGGTAAGATGGTAGGGGGGCTTGGTGTGGAAGGGGCTTGGTTTCCCGCGGGCCTCCTTTAAGGTAGCAGACACCTGGGCTGGGGGCCATCACGGCTGAGCTATGGAGTCCAACACAGCTCCTACATGGGGTGTGGGGGCAGTTAGGGGGTCTGGAGGTGGCATTGGGGCAGGAGTAGAGTTGGATCCCAGTTCCTCCAATTTGGAAAATGCAAGGAGTGTCGGAGGAAGCAAATTATGAGAGGATTTAAGTCTAAATATAATAAAACATATAAGGTAGTTTCCAGGCAACTGCCTGAGGCAGTGAGCGATCCAGGGTAGTAAATGTTGGAGGTAGTGAGGGTCGACTGTAGCTCTGCTATAGGATTAGAAGGTGAGATACATAAGCTACAGAGGGGCAGTTACGAGGGCTCAGAGGAGTAGCTCTAGGAAGAGACTGGTTGTTAGCTCTGGGATATTATAGGGAGAATACAACTATATTTTAGAGCAAAGCCATTTATATGACCCATGTATACATTAGCTAGTTTACATATTGGAACTGGATTCACCTTACATAAGCTTCTGTCGCACAAGAGCTACTTTAGCACATCTGGTCGATATAAAACATGAGAAAAGCCAGATGTGGGAGATGGGGACTGATTGTAATGGCTGGAGTGCTTGTGTAATGCGGTTTCAGAACAACTACTGAGCCAAGATAAATTATAACATAACAGAATCCAACTTCTTAAATGATTGATATCTCTTCGCTAACTAAATGAAGTCCCTCGTCCGGTTAGATGGATAACACCAATTTTGTTTTGGTGAGAAGCAAACACTTTGTCATAGAAACACTCAATATTATCTTTGTTGACCCTAATGGTATTTGGAAGACAGATTATCTGTAGGAAAGCAGTTATTAGATCCTGCATGTTTTGATAGATTTGTAGCTGCAGGACTTTTTCTGAATACTGGTATGTTAGAGCCATAACGACAACGACACTTCACTTTGAATGTCCCAGGTGACTTGCCTTACGGTATTATAAAACGTAGTAAGGTAATAATACATGAATGAGCAAGAAGGAGGGTCAGTTATCCAAGCCTAAGTGGAATGCCTTAGCCATGCATAACCAGCGGATTCGTCAGTCGAGAGAATAAAAAGTGCACTATAAACCCTACAGGAAAAAACGCCCACAAACTCGTGGCATGTTCTGAAAGAGCACGCTGGATTCAGGAAGCTGTGCTCACTGAAATTTCCTGAAATTGACAAAAAAAAAGAATAGTTCTGTGTTTTCGCTGTACTCACCCCTGGTTGGCCCTGTCTATAAGGCGTTGTACGGGCACGGTCAGCTTGCCCAGGAAGCGACTGATGGTCGGCCGGCTCTTGGCGAACTTATCCTTCACCTCAAACTCTATCACGTCCGTCGGCAGCGCCTCAAACGTAAAATCCTGAAAAACATGAACAGATTTAAACATTAGTTTGGATGTTTCATGACGACTATAGTAATTGGTGGCGCAATGATTACCCCTTTAAGAACGGATGTCGCTAAAAGATGAGATTTGTCATCATGATGCACCAATGCAGCCCTGGCAAGTTACTCGCTAGGGCTGCATTAGTGCATCATGATGACCCTTCGGCGGTATTACAACCCGATAGGGTCGGCATGATGCTTGAATGCAACCATAGCGAGTTACTCGCCATGGCTGCATTCATGTACCATGACGACCAAGGACATGAAAGCATTATGCCGTCCATAAAGGGTGACATATGTAGCATAGGCATCAGTACATGGACATGTTAGTGTCTCCGTCAGTTGCGTGTATGTGCATCGTTTGGGACATTCATGGTGGTTCGTATTCCATTTTACCGATATCTGATGAATTTATGGGACAATCATCGTGTTGTAGGCCCTATATGTATAGTTCATTTGATATTGATGTATAAAGAGAAAAAAACACTAATAACATGGACAAATTTGCTGCCTAAATACAGGGAGAAGTACACATGGGTATGATTTTATCTATAAAATATACATAGTGCCCTTACAAAATAGCCCCATTCCAGTTTAATCTGTACGTCTCTTTAGTATTACGTGTATATTCTATTTGATATCAAGTGGCACGGATGTAATCTCCCTTTGCTTGTAGCCAATCTACTTGGTATAGTTTTTTAATCATAGATAACTTTGCCTCTTAAATACATGCAGAGGAACGCAGGGATAACAGTGATCTACATACTGCTTTTACAAAATAGCCCCATTCCAGTCTAATCTCTACTATACTTTTTCATATAATGTCTATCATATTCTATTATCAAGCACATCATATGTCATTTCCCTTGGCTTAGTAGCTAGTCTACTTGGTATAGTTTAAAAAAAATCTAAATTAGATTCTAATACAGACATGATTCTGTACATGTATACATACGACCACCCGTGTGTGCCTAATGTTAGGCTTATTAACCTGTCACGTTACAATAAGGAAGTTATGAGTTTGTACTAAAACACCCTGTCACAGCACCCCCCACACTGATAATCTAAAACCCCCGGCCCTTAGTCTGAAGTGGCTATCCCAGGTTGATTACAGGGACATTGGTCAGGCATAACCAAGTGCTATTCAAGAATGAATGAGGCAAAACAACATAATGACTAATGCTTTACTCAAAAGGACTTTGCCTAAGATGAAAAGACTAAGGTGAGTTGGTCAGTACCGACCAACCTGACAATATTAACTAACCTATAGGTTGGTCATTATAGGGAGCCAGAAATGACTAACTTGGCACTGTAATGACTGAGAGATTGGTCGTATAGGGAGCGAAAGAATATCAGTGCAGGGCTGTATAACATACAGCAGCAAACAGAATAGACATACCACCCACAAACCCTGTAAGGATGGCATGATGCTTAAAATCTCCATGAGGTATCATGATGCACAAATGCAGCGTTGGCGACTAACTCGAGATATTGCCTAACCCGTCCGGAATGTATCAACCCTGTAGTTCTAGTTCGAGTAACCTATTGGTGCTGCATTCCATTAAGGGGACACCGTGTATTAAAGCGCTCTGCTCTGCGGCCCTTAAAGGGTTACAGAGCGCGGCTCAATGTGTGGCTATTCGTGGCGCCCATTACCCTGACTGGAGGCTATATGTTACACACATGGTCACGGTACGACCCGCTACTGGGTGCAGAAACTGCTACTTGGTGTAGAAAGCTATTAACTGCTGTTTACCGGGTACATCTAGATACCTTTCTATATACTGCTAAAGCTACTGAAGAGATCCAGTTCTGGAAAGGTGACTGCAAATCTGAGAGGTGGGAGAGAGGCAGGGGTGTCGGGTCGTTATGAAAGACATAATGAATGAATACAGCCCTGGTGAGTTACTCACCAGTGCTGCATTCGTGCATCATGACGACCAAAGGCATGATGCATGAATGCAGCACTGGCAAGTTAGTAACCAAGACTACTTTTATGCATCATGACGACCAAGGGCATGATGCATGAATGCACTATGCTGCCTTTAAAGGGTCACTGTACCCTAGATACAAAGTAAAGCCTGCCCAGTTTTCTCATACCGGTCAGTACCTCAGCTATACTGAAGTAGGCCCCATCACGCTATCCATAACTCTGTCGCCCTGCATGGTGAAAGCTGAAACCCCAGCCGCAGGAGCAGAGGGTCTGAGGGAAGCCTGATTCAAAGCAGATGTTAGAACTGTCGGGAGATTTATACATCATGTTAGTAACCCTTTAAGCACAGCATAGTGCTCTAATGTACTATGCCATTATGCCCTTTCATCCTCACAATGCATGAATGCAGCTCTGGTAAATAATTTGTCAGTGATGCATTCATGCATAATGCTGTCACTGACCACTGACGGGTTGGTGTGATGCACCAATATAGTGCATCACTTGCCTATGCAGTGTTAGTGCATCATGCCGACAAATGAACATGAGGCATTGAGACATCATGCCGTCCTGAAAGGGTTACGGAGCAAGGCACCACCTGCGGCTCATAAAATATAAATCAACCAAAGAAGTAAAGTTTATTCTATTCTCATAATGGAATAAATGTTTTTTTCACCACATTTACTGATTGTATCGCTGTAATGACATCACCACTAACTGCGACCTCTATATTGGTGACTCAATAAGGGAACGGTGAAATATTCAATGGTCTGCTATTTAACCCTTTAAGGCCTGCATGTTGCTAAAAGGTAACATTTGCTGTCATGATGCACTAATGCAGCCTTGGCGAGTAACCCGCCAGCATTGGTGCATCATGCCGACCCTTTTCGGAATGTCTCAACCCTGTAGGGTTTGAAACATGAACGCTGCATTGGCCAGTTACTCACCAGGGTTGCATTCATGCATCATGACGACCAAGGACATGGTGCATTAATGCACGTTGAGGTCTGTAAAGGGTTAAAAAGGGAGGCTAGGGCTTGCTGGAACTATGGGAGTCTATGCCACACCCGGGAGCAAACGTACCCCAGCTCTGTCGGAACCTACCCTACTCTTCTGTGGAAGGAGGGGAGAAAGGGTACAGTCCGTTCCTGCTTTCCTACCCACATCACACACTGCCTTTCTGCCTACACAAGGAAAGAGTCCCTGGAACCAGGTTGAATTTCTACCTCATAATCATGCCTCACATATCTGTACCTTGGGGAATATGTTACATATCTACCTAAATATCTCCACCGGTAGTGTTATTTGACTCATCAATGTTTAACGACATCCTGATTTATGTTTGACCCGTACACGCTGTCCAAGCAATATTCAGTGAATCCATCAATTATTATGACTCTGGAAGGTGTGTTGCTTTGGAGGCATCTCGAGTGTCGGGGGACCATACATTTGTCTGCGTTTCTCTCCATACTCTGTTCACGCACCCTCATCCTCTCCCTTTACACGCCCCTTTCCACCCTTTCTTCCCCTCTCCCTTGAGTTCCCGCCCCCCTACCTTTCCCCCATCTATTTCAGCCCTATATGAACTGCTCGCGGTACCCTTCCCACAATCCTTTGCTGCCACGGAATTCATTGATTTAATAACGCATGATTAATGCTATGCAGGCGGCATTGTTATAAATAGGCCCAGTCCTAACGAAGCTAGCTCATCAATACGGCTGATTATTTTAATGTACGAAGTCATCCATCAGAATATTCATATCATGGATTATTCTACCAATAGTGGATGTCAGTGTGGGGTGACGATAGCTTATTGTTATGTAGATACGGGGTATCGTGGTATCCATGAGATATCTTTAACCCTTAAAGGTGGCATGTTGCTAAAAGAGGACATTTGTCGTCATGATACACCAATGCAGCCCCGGCGAGTTACTCACCGGTGCTGCATTGGTGCAGGATGCCGACCCTTCAGAAGTGTCTCAACCCCGTAGGGTCAGCATGATGCTTGAATTGAGCACTGGTTAGTTACTCGCCGGGGCTGCATTCATGCATGATGACGACAAAGGGCATGATGAATTAAGGTATACGTATCATGTCGTCCTTAAAGGGTTAATCATTTAAAGGTGGCATGATTCCCCAAGGTTTCATATTCATTTGTTGTCATGATGCTCTTGTGAGAAACTCATTGGTGCTGCTTATTGTTATGTAGATGGTATCTATAGATTATGGTATCCACGAGGTATCTTAAACCTTGTAAGCCTCAAGGGCCAGCATGTTTATTTGTTGTCCTGACACGCTGGTGAGTAACTCACTGGCGCTGCTTTGCATCATGCATGCGGACCATTCGGGGGTGTATCAGCCCCAGTAGGGTTAGCATGATTCAATATGAGCGGAACACTGGCGAGTGTGATCTGCATGTGATGCACTCATGCATCATGCCGACAAAAATTATACTACATTAAAGGGTTAAGAATTGCAATTATGAAAAAGAATTTGAAAAAGAAACATGAACAGAATCAGATATGAGCATGCTCCGATCATGATAGGTCATGGGATCGAATCTGCTCTGATGAATGGTATAATTCTGCCCCTTTGTTAACCCTAGGTGTTAAAGGGCCGCATGGTACTTTAATACAGTATGTCCTTTGTCGTCATGATGCATGAATGCAGCCCTGGCGAATTACTCGTTATGGTTGCATTCAAGCATCATGTTGACTAAGGGTATAGCACATTAGAGCAATATACGGCAGTTTTTGCTGTTTTTCTAATCTGCCATTCGAATGGTACAATTCTGTCCTATTGTTGATGCCGTTTTGGCTGTTTTTCAGCAGGAGTCCCTGGGACGTATACAGCGTTAATTATGTACATGGAGGCAGGGGGAAGAGGTGGGGAGGGGGGTAACTCCACTCTCACAGCAAAGTCTCAGAAAGGACTTCTTATCTGCTCTCCCTATTACCATCCTGCATACACCAAAAATAGTTAATGTTCAAAGTTGGCCTTAAAGATATGACCAATAATTCTGTAACTTTGAATACATTTGTATCTATTCTCCATACATTTTTTAAAATAGTTGAATCAATATGTGGTTAAATATATGGTTTTCTTAAAAGCGTGACATGGGTAAGATTTCAGGGTAATCCGCCGCCTTTTTGCAGAGGAAGTTGTGCAGATAGAAAGGGATGGGAGAATCTGCTGGGAGAGTGTGGTTCCTTCTACATATTACGGACGCCATGCGAGGCTCGGATCCCTCTCCCAGGGTACCGGCCGTACAGAGCCGCCCTAGATACAGGACACTCCCTACTGCATATTAAATAAGTTATTTCCCCTCTATTTTTTCTCTCTTGGCATTCATGCCTTTCAGTTTTGGTTAGCATTGTGTCAGGAATAGAGAAACTGAAAGTGATGAGTAAAAGTACCGCCAGCAACCTAGATATGTGATTTTTCAGTTAAAAGGGAAAATGAAAGAAGAAGTTTAATGCAATTAGGCCGTGTGCCTGGTATACACCAGTGACTGGGAGTGATTATATATTAACGGCATGGCAGGCCTGGGATTTAGCTGTCAGTCTGCATTACTAGAGCTACCTCTCATTGCCATGTACCTCCCTGCATACTAACATTCAGAGAGGGTGTACTGCTGCTGTGGGATAGCTTGAGTTTCATGGATGTCTATTAAAACACTTTGAGGACGGCATGACGCATCAATTGAGGGTTTTTGTTGCATCAAAGCAGCACCAGTCAGTAACACACTGCCACTACATTAGTGCATCATGCCGAGTATCAACGCCATATATTGTTTGCATGATTCAAGCATGCAGCTCTGGCGAGTTATTTACGACAACGAGATGTATAAGGAATTTACACACTATATGCGAACCTTAAAGAGTTAACAGGGTTCTCAAATAGAATACATTGAGAAAATAATTCTCCCAGATTGTATGTCGTATACCGGTATGTGTGATTTGGTTAAAGAAGATTTGAATACTTCAGGGAACAATATGGGTCCCTCTATATATACAACAACTATAAAGGTAAACTACACCTAGTAAACAAAAAAGGGATGCCACGCCTATCATTAATTGCACTGTTTGCCGTTCTACCTATGATACTGTAGGTGCGTTTAGGTAACTTAACCACATGACCTATTCTAGTATTTTTCCAATGTTCAGGGTTTTCCCTTGAATAATGTTTGGCGTTCGTTTGAGTCAATGTAAAATTCAGGCTGGACGATTTTTGACCAATTTTCTGAAGATTTCTCATGATTTCTTTTGCATAATCTCCTTGCAAAATTGCAGCAAATACTTTTATTCCAGAATCAATGGATAATTGATACATTCATGAATGAATTAATCTGACCCCCCCCCCGACCCTATTTTCTAACCTTGTTCCAAATAACACACCTGATTTGGTACCCATATAGCGCAGGTTACCGGTAGGTACCTACCTATTGGGTATTGATTGTGTTCAATAAACTTCGCACCTGTGTAGCACCTGTATGCTACCTCTAAGTTAGCTTCAGCTGACATGTATTATGTAACATGGTAATCAATGTAAGTACCTGGATGGTGGCTCTGCAGGGTGAGGGGGGTACTAACCTCATCTAGCCCTTTAACCCTTTAAGGCCAAGTGTAAAAGATGACATTGGTCGTCATGATGAACCAATGCAGCCCCGGCAAGTAAGTAACTCGCCAGTGCTGCATTGGTGCATCATGACAACTCTTCGAGGTGTTTCAAACTCATAGGGTCGGCATGATGCTGAAATGCAGCCCTGGTGAGTTACTCGCCAGGGCTGCATTCATTCAAGACGACCAAGGGCAAGCTGCATTAAGGCATCATGCTGCCCTTAATGGGTTAATGGCTTTAATCTGAGTTTGCTTGCATATGGTCGGCATGATGCATGAATGCATCCCGGGCGAATAGTCACCAGGGCTGTCTTCATGCATCATGCTGACAAGGACATCATATTAAAGCATGATGCCGTGCTTAAAGGGTTAAGTGTGAGGTCAGGTATACAGGTGTAACCAGGTATCTGCTGTCACAAAGGCCGCTCAGCATGACATGTGATTCATGCTGCGTAACCCTTCTATGGGGGATTACCTTACCCTTTAAAGATATAATGTAAGTTAAAATGCCCCAAAGTGAAGTTATAAGATAACATTGCAATTGCTCTCATTACCCATTTTTCTTGTGTTTGACATCATTCTTTATGGTATCAATGTTTTCCTTATTATGATGTGCAGGTAAGAATAGACTGAATTCAGTGGTTGTTGTTAGGTTGTTGTGGTGTGATTGCCGGCTAAATCAAATGGTGTTATGATGCAACACTAACAGGTCTTCTGCAAGCTGACAGTTATTCATTTGTGATATATATTGTAGTTTCATTATGCTAAATGCATGAATGAGAGCCTCCTAACTTTCCATACTTACATGCAATTATATGGATCATGTAATCAACCTAAAATGGGAAAATCACCTAAAATTGGCTGACATAGTAGCTTTAATTGTGTGCTGTCACTACTACATTTGTGTAGTTCTTCATGCCATTTGTCGTACTTACCTAACTACAGGTACAACCAATGAAGAATAATACATATATGGTATTGTGTATTAATCACATGCCCCTTTTCTGTGTCAACTTTAATTAATGTCTCCAACCTGTCCTTTTCAATGAGGTTACAATTACTACATGTATAACAGTATATACCTCGATTCAGAGATTTAAGGATCATGCCCCTATATATCAACTGTCTATGCTGCATGAAGAAAATGACATGTTGATGCCCAAACGGTTCTTTTCAATTAGTCTGGATTACTAAATGGCACTCTACCATGTATAGTAGGAGTGAATTTCCATCAGATCCTGAAAAGGGGGCAGTCAGATGTCGTCAAGGCCCTGACAACTAGGGTGGTTAAAAACATGATATTAAATTGAGCAAGTTTTCTTGCTGAAAGAGATGAATAAAATTGAATTTGTACAATATTCAGAGAGAACTAAACTTGTAATAGCTCACCAAATCTCCCAACCTCTGAAAAGGGGGGCAGTCAATCTCCCAACCTCTGAAAAGTAGGCCGTTGAAATCTCCAGACCTCTGAGGAGAGGGACGGTAGGGCGGCAGTTGCTATCTACCCTCACAGACTCAGTGACCCCCCCCCCCCGGAGTATACCCTGTTTGTGTGGGCCACTCCCCGTTTCGGCGAATGGCTGTGTGGTTGTTATGTAACAGCCAACACGTCTCTACACACCTGTACTATACAGCCTATACAGGTGAGCAGTCCCACAGACCTATAATACGGCTCACGGACTGCTCATTTCTCAACAATAGGTGGCGAGGGCGCACGTGGTGGTTTTCCATGTGGGACAGGTTCAACTTGATCGCGGCCGCCCTCTTTTAGCATCATAGGGAGGAAAAGGAGCAATTTCTTTAGCTTAAATGATTGGGGATCTATCTTGATGTCATTTCCTGAGGACTTCTTCTTTCCTTTATCGATATCTCAATTATTAAGCTCTACAGAGCTGTTGAAAAGACACATAATCACTAGAAAAGTGAGTTTTCACGAACAATAGAGAGAATCCCCTAATTATGTTTGTTTTCACCAATGTCATCAACAGTCATAATGCAGCCTTTTATACCCGAGGCGCGGCTTTAAACCCCCAGCGCCCATATAAATAGCATTCACCTTCGGTATATGCAAATGACCTCTCAGACCATGGTCTGTCAGAGGGAAATGATATATTCGATTACTGACAAGGATTTAGATACCTACCATGTCTATATTTTGTCAGGGTAACACATGAATGTTTGCCAGAGCAAGCTATACCAAAGACATTGTACATATCACACCTGAATCAGTAGAATAATGGGATAAAATTCCAAGTGTATGTGCGGAATGGGTGGTTGGGGCTGTGAGATTGACAGGTGCTCTGTGTTGTTTATGTATACCTGGGTCCATGTTCTGTACAGAGCACGTGGGGCTGAGGTTTGAGTAGACTGAACTGGCTACTGACCCGTGTACCTTGGTGGCCGGGCTCTGTGGGAACGCTAGTGGGGCAGCCTAGTGCACAACGTGACAACTGTCAGGTTGTGTGCGGCCTCAAATTGACTAAATAGATAACTCATCCTTCCTGTACATCAGTACCCAAAATAAATTTCATATATTTTGTCAATATAAAAAAGCTGGTTGTAAATAAATTAACCAATTCCAATGACCCCATGTCAAGCATTTGTTCACACTGGTGCTGTCACTGTAACAGTCTGCCCTCTGGGGAAAGAATTAGGCACTAAAGATCTGACCTCTTGAAGTATTGTTTCGGTTGTATGCCCATAGCCTGACCTAGTTTGTGTAGCACCTCCCCCTCTACTGCCTCGTGACCCACGGCACCTGTACGTCACCTTTCTAGCCCCTCCCATGGATCTTACTGCACGGGTAGTAAGACTTGCGGGTTTAAAGGGCCTGTTACACTAGCTGCACCTGCCGTACAGCAAGTTGTGCGGCAGATGCAGTGCAGCAGATGAGTGTAACAGGCCCTTAACAGTCCCTACCCCAGTGGGATCAGGATTGAGTGTTAGAGTATTAGTCGGTATGGATGGTTGTGATGGGGCTGCTCCTGATGGGAACATGGCACCTGCCTTCAGTACGACAGTCAGGGGGGGGGGGGGGGGCTGCCACATGGGCCACATTTCAAACTCATTATCACTACGCCTGGCAATATTCACAACTGCTATACGCGTGGGAAAGGGAGTCTGCAGGTGGAGTAACGAAACATGACCAGGGCTATATATTTTATATGTGAATGTATCAACGACAGAAATCCCCACGTTCACCCGTTCCCTATAGTATACACTATAAATGATAAAAACAAAATTAGGTCATTTATACTGTAAACCGTTGAAAAGTATATTCTACTGCCCATGTACTCTAAACCCGTAATATATACAGCAGATGCTGCTGCTCAGCTACTATACATTTTGACAGTGTACTATACTATTTAACAAAAGAAAATAGGGAAATGATAACGAATAATTACATTATAGAGAGTGAGAGTCTTGGGAAATATTGAAAATAATTATTCTTTAATTAAATAATTCAAGGTATGGTTGACAACATACCATTACCAGACAAGTCCTACTGAATGTGAATGTGTGGTACAGTAATACGAACACGTGATGACGTGAAACCCGACACCTCTGCAGCATATAATACTTCATTTACACCATTGCTGCTATTTCGCTCTGGTTGCCCTTGGTTACCGAGAGGAGGAAGATTCCTGCATGAATATTCAAACCCAGGACGCCCCTTTATACATGGAGCCGGTATTAGTATGAATATTGGATTCTGTTCTCGTCATATGTTCAGTTATTTAGTATTGATTGAATCACCGTTACATTCACGGAGAAGCCTTGAAAGGAAATCCTTACTCAATAATACATGATATGCATTACACCATAGTCCTATAACCCCACTGATGTGCCCTTTAAGCCCGGCGTCATGTCTTAATGCATCATGCCATTGGTGGTATGCAGGCCTTGTAAGTAAATCGCCGGGTATTCAAGCATCATGTAGACCCTACGGGGTTGAGAGACTACTGAAAAGTTGGCATGATGCTTTAATGCAGCACTGGCAAGTTATTCGCCAGGGCTGCATTCGTGAATGCATCATGATGGCCAAGGACATAATGCATTGAGGTATCACGCTGTCCTTAAAGGTTTTAATAATTAATCTGACATGCAGTGTTTCAAAGGTCTGTGTGTTTCTCGAGTATGAAGGTCTCTCATAATGAAGTTTACTAGACATAATTTACTTGACAACAAGGAACTACAATATCCGTTCACTAATAATGCCATACTATATCCTAGTACTGCTGAAAACGTCCTAGGAATAATACCGAGCACCAACAAGGGGATAGAATAAATAAAGAATAAAGATAAGATAAATATGCCACCCGCTACTATTAAGGGTTAATGAGATTGTCTATAAGTCAAGATGGCGGCTGCCGATACCCTGCATGCTGTCTGATGTAGTCTGATATCTGTGTGTGTAACCCTCTAAGGGCTGCATAGGGCTTTAATGACTGCCCATTTGTCGGTATGATACATAAATGCAGCCCCAGCGAGTAACTCACCAGTGCTGCATTCATTTCATGTATCAAAGTGCCGACCCTCAGCGTAAAGCTAAAATGCAGGCCTGACGAGTTACTCGCCAGGATTGCATCCATGCATCATGTCGACAAATAAGAGCATATCACTTTAAGCATTATGTGGCACTTAATGGGTTTAATGTTTAGCCTTTAATGTGAAGAGTCTCTGTCATAGATAACGGTTAGTGTGTTGATATACGGCCATGTGGCGGGCCCTGAGCCCAGTGTGTACCTAGTCAGTGGCCCGTATCACTGCTCACATCCTGCTCTACCTGATGTGATATGTTATCTATACGTAGCCACAACCATACCAGACCGTTATACTGCACCGATGTTTAACCCGTTAAACCCCGGGCCGCCGTATATAAAGAGCTGAGTACCTGCCATGACTGTTGATGCAGGGTCAGCAAGCTCTATGTCGACCATATGGGGTTGAGACAGTCCCAAGGGGTCGGCATAATGCATCAATGCAGCAACGGCGAGTTACTCGCCGGGGCTGCATTGTTGCTCGTATTTTAGCAGCATGTCGTACTTAAAGGGTTAACAATGGGTAACGGATGTATACTACACCACACACTGTCACTAGAACAGAGCAATACATGGTTACTGATGGCCTGTAGAGACACGGAGGTCATAGAGTCCTAAGGGGCAAGGTGGTAAGGACAAAACCACAGGGTTACATGGTGTGTAACCATCCCTACTCTATATGTGTAGCCCATGTATTAGGTTCTGTTTAATGCTTTAATGCGTTATGCCTTTTGTCAGCATTATGCATGAAATCAACCCTCCCTTGTGAGTAACTCGCAGTCAGCATGATGCATGAAATCAACCCTTGTGAGTAACTCGCCGGAGATACACTTCTGCTTCATACCAACCTTACAGAGAGAAATGTGAGCGTCACTGTCGCCAAAAGCATCCACTCCATGCTGTACTTTAATCATTTGAGTATTGGGAGCCTTAACCCCTGCCCGCCCTCTATAACCTGTCGGGGTACCAACATGTTGGCCTTTAGCTTGAAGACCACCTCCGGAGGTTTTGAATAATATGAGAAAACCAGAATATACCACTGCAGACATACTGTTTTGAATAATCCTTTAGTTTATGTGACATAAATATGTGAATAAAGTGGTGTTTTTAGCAAAAATAGTAAATCCCTCCAAATACTGAATTGGTCAATGTGTGCTTTCCTCACTTTGCACAAGGGGGCACTGCTGTACATGGTCTGCTGTGAGAGGCTGTTGCTAAGTACATGTGTGAGAGAGAGAGAGTGTGTGTGTGTGTGTGTGTGTGTGTGTGTGGTGGGGGTGTAGTTGTACCCACATACCCCCCCCCCCCCACCTGCTTGCAAGGAAACTAACAACTGTTAACTACCCAATGGATTGCCCGTTGTTACACTCTGTATTGAAGTATGGTGAGTGATCAGGGCCAGTGCTCAGTGATTGGGTGGGGGAGGGAGGGACGGCCAGTGGGAGGTAAGTGCTTCAGGCAGACTGACCACTGCAGGGGCCAAGGGGGGCCACTCCCACAGTTTTGGCTAGCATGTGTGACCATGATTCCAAGGGATAGGGTACTTTCTGGGGCCCTTTATAGATAGGGATTAGGAGGGGTTTCTCATCAAATTAATGCTAGTTTGTTGATTTACCTCTTGTAATAAGAATACCAGGTTTGAAGTGATATTTGCACATGCATGTAGTTTCTATAGAAAATATATGGGGTGGCCTCCCCATTGGGTTGGTTGTCACCCAATATGAGATCACATTGGGTATTTGGGCTGTAGTTCATGTGCTTCTCACTGGGGACAGCACAATCACTGATATTTAGGATATGAGGTCTCATGGATTGGCCCCCAACTAAACCAAGTAATAAATGAATAAATATAGCTCTACAGGAGTTACCTTTAGATAGGAAGTCAGTTAACATACCTAGGTACCTGATTACAATAGCGAAATTGCCAATTAAAAACCTCCGGAGGTGGTCTTCAACCTTCCTAACCTCACTGAGGTGGTGACTATAGTCTGTACTATGTGTAGTGTGTAAACTCTAAGAAGGTGGTGACTCTAAAGTTGTGTACATACCGGCAACCCTTCATGTCCCAATCAATACACACAGATGTGAACCTTGTATCGTTCCTAAAGGTACTTATATTAGTTAGAATGGCCTTTAGTCTCGGGACAGCATACCTGGTGGACATCTACGTGGTCCCTTGTATCGTTATGTGTAAGGTGACATATAATTCCTAGTGCCAAACGTTAACCCTTTAAAGACTACATACCTGGTACTCTAAACCGTCATGATGCATGGTCGCCAGAGCTGCATTCAAACATCATACTGACCCCATGGGGCTGATGTATACACTGCCAAAGGGTCGACATGATGCATGAATGCAGTCCTTGCGAGTTACTCGCCGGGGATACATTCATAATGACAACAAACGAGCACTACGCTTTAATTGACTAGGCGACCTATACAGAGTTAGTCTAGCCAGGTATATATAACTGACTGAATATAGGGGTGCATACATATATAGGCCTGAATTGAAGACAGTACACACAGTGCGGTATAACGGCAGTCTCACCAGGTTCAATAGGGAGACCCATACACAGTAGGTATCTACGCAGTATACCTCTACCGAGCTCCGTTTCCGTTCCTCATTTAGGGGAGGAAGCAGATAGAACGTACCCTGTATACTATCCCTTTAAGGACGGCATGTCGCTAAAAGGTGACATGAGTCGTCATGATGCACCAATGCAGCCCCAACTCGACAGTGCATTGGTGCATGATACCGATCCTTCGGCAGTGTCTCAGCCCCGTGATGCAGCACTGGTGAGTTTCTCGCTAGGGCTGTCTTCATGCATGCATGAATGGTTTAGGCCGTGTCAAAGGCCTATTTTGTAGTATGCAAGGATTGATCGAAAATTTCAATACCTTGATGATGGCAAAGATAATTAATTGATGGTACAATATGAATACCAGCCTGAAATACTATTTCCTCGCTCTGCTAATAAAGTTGAATTTGGAATATGGTTTGAATAAAAGAGATGAAACATAAATGTGTCATCAGCGTTGTATGGAGCATGGATACGTGAAGTCCTCTCACGCATGGGCAGTGGGGCAGGACGCTCACTGTACCAGTGTGTACGGTGACTGAGTTACACAGTACACGCTGGTACCTTAGGTAGAAGAGGATATACCCAGGCAACTTCTTACCCCGAGACCCAATGCTTAGTGGGAAACCTATGGGAAAATCTCCACTATGCACCTTGCAGCTTACACTCGTCCCACGTGCTATTCTCAGAATGGGAACTGTAACCCCCACAATGACCTTGAACATGACCTTTTACTGGGTTTAGGGAATCCCTGCGGTTAGCTTTAATAGAACTACTGAACAGCGAAAGCGGATAACTATCAAGGATTTTAGAACGAAAACTCTGAAAGAAGATCCTGAAACAGTGGAAAGCTAAACTGAATCCGACCGGCTGGGCTTGCTTCAACAGCCAATGATACCGGAAACAGCTAAAAGAAACTGGCCCAGTAGGAAATAAGAAAGCTGCATGGGCAGTTTAAACCATAGGCCTATTGGCTGAGTGTGGGTACAGGGGGGGGGGGGGTACAACTCTTACCCTGGGAACGTTGACGTAGTATAACTTTGGGAAAACCGTGAGACAACATGCAGAATAGATTTACCACTCTAAAACATTTGTAAGATGAGAAAAGAATGGAAAATCACTTTCATATATTGGGACCTAAAGCTTAACTTGCATGAGAATGCCATGGAAGCACCTATCACCAATTTACTAGGGCTCAAAGTTTAGAATAGAAGTTCGAACAATACTATTTGAAAAATAGAGCAAATGGTTTCAATTTGTAGGTAAGCCAGAATTATCTCAGTATATGTATGTTGAGTAGAAGTGGGGCACTATAAATAGGTGTATTTCTAAGTAGACGTTACAGGGGCGGTGGATCAGGAAAGGCCTAGGTATAACCAGCTATTGTTACATGGATCAGGAAAGGCCTAGGTATAAGCAGCTATTGTTACATAACTCACCTAGTAAGGCCTTCTTTGTCAAATCGACTTACACGATAAAACAAAGGCCAAACCATACACGCCATGCATAAGGGACGTCGGAAAGCAGTTTCAGGATAAGAATCTTAGAAAGACCTTTCTGATAAGATTTCATTAGTCTCAATGTGACCTTTTAGCTTTGACCTTTTCGACCTCTTGGGATACATGAGGTGGGATTTAACACTATGGTGGGATTGTCCATGTGTAGGTCTATTGTCACAGATGAAGCCAGTATACTGTTTCTATCGTTCCCAAATCCTTCAAAAAGAAGGCTCTGCATGGTGTCAACCACTATGACGTTGAGCTTGAATTTTGCGGAGTTTAGGATTAGGAAGCCCCTGTGGCTAGCTTGGAACCAGGGAACAGCAACCAGAAATGAAAGCAGAAGGTCTGATGGTAAAACTACCATCAAATATTCTGGTTCCTGTTCGCTGGTTCCAAGCTAACCATATAGAGACTGCCCTAACCAAGCAAAATCAAAGTTGAAGGTCATAGTGGTCGTCACCAGAGGCTTCCTTTGGGCGGACTGGGGAACGAGAGTAGTATACTGTATACAACACCAATGAAACGACATAATTATGCCAACACTTCATATAATAGGCTAGAGACCATCTGGCGGCCAAACATATCCACATTGATTTACAATGATTGTATGACCAGTTCCACAAAGTACAAACCCCTCCCCATGTACTAAAGTGTACAGAGATAGATCTGTGTCCACCCATCACCGCAAAGTGCCATTGATCACCCCTTCAAGGACGATAATTTGCTTTAATTCTTTGTTGTCATAATTCTTTGTTGTCATGATGCATGAATGCAGCCCTGGCGAGTAACTCACCAGCATTGTATTCATACATCATGCCGACCCTTTGGGGTTCAGACACCGCCAAATGGTCAGCATGATGCACTGTCGAATTATTCACTGGGCTGAAGGTGAATGCATCATGCTGACAAACATTGAGGCATCATGCTGGCCTTACAGGGTTAGAGAGGTGTGTGGTTCTGCTTCATCGAGCAGCGGCTACAGAATCAATACCCAGGGTCTGAGGGGGTGTTTGTATCACTGAGCCGCACCACCACACACTGAGAGGCTCTGGCAGTGTTCTGACTGCCCCCTCCTTTTCAAAATATGCTTAGTGACCGCCCCCTTATATAGGGAATGTGAGATTTGAGGTCCTGATAGAGCAATGGCAAACTCACCAATTAGCACTGCAGACTCACCAATTAGTAAAGTAATGTTGTATAAACTCAGGAAACCTTCATGCGGAAAGCCCTATGCTCTGAATCCCAATGGGATTAGGGGTTGAGTGCCTTTTCCTTTTTCCCTGGGAATGGAGTGACCACCCCTCCTTTTAGCCCTACTGACATTCAACCGCAAAGTTCTGCTCTGAAAAGTCTTGCTGCAGTTGGTGTCCAAATTATACCTCAGTCCCCCCCCCCCCCCACTGGGGCTCAGCCCCACCTCCTCACTCCCACACTGTAAAAACATCCCATTGAATTCACAGAGAAGCACTGTTTTACAGTGAGATGCATGAACTCATCATTGAACATCCGTAAACCAGTACAGTGCAACACTGTTTTTCCATTTTACAGTGAAATGAATAAAGAATCAATGATTGAATTATCATAATAAAAATAACAGTAAATTCCTGTTACGGTGACCATGAAAAAGCTGTGTCTGGCATCCATTGATGTCACTCTCAGTCTCATTAGGCAGGACTTATTAGGTAGGAGTGAGCAGATATGGGATATGATAACTCGTGAATTGCCAGGTTGGCTCCCGAATTGTGAATTTCCATGCCGATTCGCGACTTGTAGGGTTGACTCAGCAATTACATTCAATCATTGACCTCATTGAGTGTCAGTGGGTTTGGTTATCTGGTACCAAATCAGTAGGGTATGGAATACAGTCCATATTTAGTGGCATTGGAGGAGGGAGGCAGGAGCCAATAAGTTGATCATGACATCACTAAATGATAACAATCTGATCTGCAGTGCTATCTCAGTAATCAATGGTCTGACGTTCGGTATCTAGTCAGCCAGCAGGGTACTGCTGTAGGATCTATATAGGGTATATTGGAACATCGGATCATTACAACACCACTGCAGTACCGGTCTTAGGCCTATCTTGGAATATCAGGAATTGAGTCGCAAATTGCCACTCCGACTCGCGACTTGTTGAGATGACTCGTAGATTGAACTTGCCAACCATTGATCGGTGTGTGTAGGTGTGTTTGGCATCTGGTATCAGATCAGGTAGTAGGGTAGGTTGGGCCAAAAAAAAAAGATGTGTTTCAGTTTACATAGTCTGAAAATCTAGGTAGGGTAGGTCAGAATGTTTTCTTGAATTTTTAGATGTCGCGGACAACGGCGTCGACTTGTCGACAAACTGACTCTGAAATCACTCCAAAATTAATTAAAATGTAAATTCTTTTTAAAAAATTGGATAAAAATAACTGTTTAGGGTCGGCCCTTTTTAGAGTCAGGTAACCTGAAAAACATCCTTTTTTTCATTTGGCCTTGGACATGGATATATTCCATATACACTGGTATATGGGTAGGGGTGGAGGGGGTGGGCAATGATGAACCAGATCTGATTTGTACGCAGCTGTTATCTTGCTGATAGGAAACTGAGTTTTCTTATATAAGGCCTGTGTAAGTGGATGAATAGGTTGGATCCAGTGAATTATATCTAACCCTTCTAGAGAGGCATAGTATTAAATGCACTCTGCTCTTTTGTAGGCATCAGCCATGAATGCAGCCTTACTTGGGTGATAAACTGCCAATTCAGAGAGTCCGCATGATGCATCAATGTTGAGCCAGTGAGTTACTCGCTGGTGCTCTGTTGGTGTATCAATCATTCTAATATACATCAAAAGCTTAAAAATGCAAACAGTAAAATTGACTGGTTCTCTGTATGACATAGTGACACACTTTATTCATAGTTCTATATGTATGATGTGGGTGTTATCAAACAGTAGCCTGAGTAGCTTATACTCGAGATATCGCCTCTCTTGTCATACTTAACATTACCTTATCAGGTTGACCCTGAGGCCTTAGATAACTAACTTACCAGTTAGAGTGTGTACGTGCCCTGTAGAAGTGTAATCATGGGGCCTGTGATGTACTGTAGTGGACTCCTGTACCCTCACTCAATGCCCCACTTTGTGCCCCTCCCCCTCCTGGGTCTGGGAGGCCTATGGTGAGGGGTTGTACTCCAGGTGTAGGCCTGGTATAGGCTGTGGGAGTTCTCCCCTCCTCCTGGAAGGTCTATAGTATAGCCTGAGAGGGTGTCCCGGGGGAGTCTGCCCCTCCTGGTATAGGCCTGGTATGTGCTGTAAGATGCTGTCACCCTCCTGGTAACTTAGTGACTGTGGGAGATCCCCCTCCTTGTATCTACAGGCCTGTATCTAAGGCTATAGATACTGTCCCCTCCTGTATATGGAGGCCTGATACTGGTCTTTTCTAAGCCTGAAATAGACCTTTTATAGGCTTTTTCTAGGCCTGTATCTAGGCTGTCAACTGTCCTCCCTGCCCCCGGCTGTGAGTTCAGACAGTGCAGCAGCCCGGGAGGCGGTGTGACGGGGACCCACGACACCTTAATACTGGATCCTGACTCACAGTCACACTCACGGTCAGAACAGGAGCAGTCACAGCCCGTTATTGTAGCTGCTGCTGCTGTGGTCAGTGTGGGGTTATAATACTGGTAACATCCACGTCCCCACTTACCTCCAGTAGCTCCCAGTGTGTTAACTCACCCCTGGTACTCCCAACCCGCCTCCAGGGTCCGGGTTATAATGCTGGTTATATTAATACGGCGTCGGTGTAGCCCCAGTGTGGTATCCTCCAGTAGCTACTACCCCGTCCGTACAGGACCAGGTCCGTGACTGGGGAGGTAGGCTGCTCCGGCACACACCCCTGCCGCACGCCGACAACACTGCAGGACGGGTACCGGCCTTCAAGGGGGGAGCGGCACATGGGGAACCAGCAGCGGCAGCCGCAGCGCCTGCAGCGCCCGCTGGTGTTAACGTGAGACACTACACGTCATAACTGCCTACTACAAAGGTTTTTGTATGATACATATATGGATGCATTTTAAGATAAGATGGTGATGCACTGATAGAGATATGTGGCTGCAGATTGGTAAGAAGCGATCTGGGAACCAGGGCCGTTTTGAAGGCGACTTTCGACCTAAGGCAATACTATAAGCGATCTGCCAACTTTTGGGGGTAAAAGACAATAGATCAAAGGGTAAAAAAAAGCGACTTTTGACCTATTTCTCTCTGCACCCCCAGATATTAGTCGCATTAAAGAGTAGGAGGCGTAATAGTTCACTTTATGGGGGCTATAACAACAGCGGTGCACACTAGACCGACCTCTATGACCTCTAAGACGATGTAAGTAGTAGAGGAAATGGGTATTTCTCCCAGGCAGAGGTTTGTCATACGACAGGATTGTGTGAGCTCAGATTTAGTAATCTAGTAGAAGACAAATCACTAGGGGGAGTGCAGAGTTTACTAACCCTTCTATATGTATTCCTGAAATAACTATAAACATGATTGTTGTCATAGCTAGATACGAACATGTCGGCAAGACTTATGCTGGCAGCGTGGCACTATGTGAGTAGTATATGGAATGGGCATTTTGCTCAGGCATGTATGAGTAGGCCTAAATATGAATCTAGATGTCAGTACCATGCAGAGTATGTCAAAACGTCATAAGCTCTTTGATAAACAATAATAAAATTTACTGTAAACAGGGTGTAGGCCTATTGCGAGATGTAATCATTGTAGAAAGAATTTCAGTATGTAAGTAGTATATAAAAAGTAGCATTCAGGATATAAGTAGTATATAAAAAGTTGCATTATTTTCAGGAGTAATTTCAGCTACAACTGGAAAATATCCATAATGGAGATAAACTAGTTTAATGTTTCTGTAGTCTAGGTATAACCAGACTATATGTTCAGCACAACAGTGTCTACTGGGAGTGGCACGCGTCATAATGTCTATTCCCATCGTGTATACCTCCCCCTGTCATGTCCTCCTCCCCAGCCCCTGACATGGGCATACATCACTCACGTACCACTTACAATTAGGGCCCAGACACAGCCATCTAAGGGGAGCAAAGTGTATAAATGAACTCGTCAGTGCTGCATTCATGCATCATGACGACCCTATGGAATTGAGACACTCCCGAAGGGTCGGCATGATGCACCGCTGTAGTTACTTGCCAGCACTGCATTGGTGCATCATGAGGACAAATGCGCATGAGACATTAAGATGCATCATGCGGCCCTTAAAGAGCTAGCTCGGGTGTGTAGGGTAAATTAGTTAGTGTGGTATACAGGATAACGCGTGTCTGGGCTGTGTTACGGCTCCAGATTCATTTACTCAGCGCTCATCATGAAGGTAAGTACGTTATAGGTCTGTGTTAACACTAATGTATGGATGTAGGAGGGGGGGGGGTGAGCAGGCATAGGACTACATACAATACTATAAATTTAGGACCTGTTATGTGATACAACACAATAGCCTATGCTTGCACTAATGCCGCCCTGGAGAATAACTTGCCAGTGCTGCTTTATTGCATCATGCCGGCCCTTCGAGCCTGTCTCAACCCCATTGTTCCATGCATTACAGTACAATGCTGCCCTTAAAGGTTTACACTTTATCTAATGCACCCCATTTTACGACATCGAGTACCTCTTAAAGAGTAACCCTATAGATATAACAGCCATACCCCCGACGTTACTACCTTGTTACTACGGATCGTTTCTACCACTGTCACCTAATCGTTTTAGGGTTTCCATGGTAACCATCCGTAAAGCTTCACATCCACCTCAATTATCGCTCACTCCTTCCGTGCCCACCATCTTAGATCGCCCACAGGGGACCCATCAGCCACTGCGACTTCTACTTCCGCTCCTCCCACCTGACCTTGACTCGACCTTGAGATGAGCTCAAGGTCATTAGCCCTTTAAGGGCGGCATGATGCATCAAGGCTACATGATCACTTGTCGGGTTGATGTAACAATGCAGTTCCGGTGAGTAACTGCACTGCATCATGACTGCATTAACCTCATGATGCATTCATGCATTTTGATCGTGATGAACACTGTAAAAAGTTGTTGTTCGTGAACAGCAAAATTTGATGTAAATGTACAGTACTTTAGCTGTAAATGATAATACAGCAAATTCTACTGTACATGTACAATTCTGTTACTGTAGATGCAGGTTACGGTAGTGACTTGTAGATCTACAGTACTTTTCCCTATAATATGTACACAAGAGGTCGTGGGATCGATCCTAGGTCTAGCCACCTCTCATCAGGGATCTTTAGCAACAAGGCTGTAGCTCATCTAATACAGACATGGCAGAGGTGGCTTATATCCCAATATGACCATTTATTACACTGGCTCTGTGGCGCAATGGATCAGTGCCTGTCTCCAACACCACAGGTGGTGAGTTCAATCCTTGGTGGAGCCACTTCTCTTGTTTCACCTACATCGACCTAAAATTCGTTTTTGCCTCACATGCATGGTTAAAAATATCACCAGCACTGGGAGGCGAACCCCAGACCTTTACAAATTATTATTATACAGTTGAGAAGTAGAGTAGAGATATATCCCAATATGAATGTTTGTAACACTGGCTCTGTGGCGCAACGGATCAGCGCCTGTCTCCAACACCACAGGTGGTGAGTTCAATCCTTGGTGGAGCCACTTCTCTTGTTTTAACTACATCCACCTAAAATTCGTTTTTCCCTCACATGGATGGTTGAAAATATCACCAGCACTGGGAGGTGAACCCAGGACCTTCAGATTATGATTTACAATCAATTTTGCTGTACAGTAACAGAAGATTCTGCTGTCCCTATACAGTACATAGTGCTGTAAATATACAAAAGCTCACTTGCTGTAGGTCTACAGCACAATCTACTGGAACCATAGTTGCCCCCAGTATTTGGTGTACAGAAACACTACTTACTTCTAACAGTGAAGCCTACTTTAATTACTACTTAATTGCCGTTAAACTGTGTATTATTAGCCTATCTTATAATTCTTAATGGATATTCTTGTCATGTATTCGCTGCTTTGAATAACTCCTTAGATTACTCTACACATTTATATGTTAATATTGCTCATAAATCATGTGGAAAGTCAGAGACGGAAGTAAGCAAATCGACCACCTCGTATATCAAGATGTAATGCTCCATTTCCACAGTAAGTGTTCTGTGTGACAAACACTCCTCTACTAAACCCTGCAGGAGACCACTCCATAGCCATTAACCCTTTAACCCTTTAAGGCCGGCGTATCACTTAAAGATGGCATTTGACATCATGATGCACCAATGCAGCCCCAGCGAGTGACTCGCTGGGGGCTGCATCATGACAACCCTTCTCATGCTTCTGGATTATCTTAACCCTGTAGGGTCGGAATGATGCTTGTGCATCATAACGACAAACGGCATGATGCATTAATGCATTATGCCATTCTTAAAAGGTTAAGGACAGCATGGTATCTCAAGACGCCATGCCCATTTGTCATGACACTGCAGTAATGCATCAAAAGGACCCTTTCGGAGTTGAGTTACGATGGGAGTTAATTGCTGGTGCCAATTTCAGGCATCATGACGGCAAAAGGGCATGGTACTTGGTATGCTACATGAACGCCAAAGTATGTTACAAAGTATGAGAGGCAGGGCGTTATCTAACCACTTAATGGCAGCATGGCCCCTCAAAGTGACTTTTGTCGTCCTGATGCACCGATGCAGCACCAGCGCTGTATTGGTGCATCATCCCGACTATTTCGGGAGTGTACCAACTTCAGGGAATCAGCATGGTGCATTCATGCAGCCTGACGGGCTACTCGCCAGGCCTGCATTTATGCATCATGACCACAAAGGACATTACAGCACCCTGCCGTTCCTACAGGGTTAATAGTGGGAAGCAGGCAGTGGTGTAAGTAGTGGGTGGAGGAAGCTCATCGTTCATACTTAGCTCACCAGGCGGCGACACTGTTATGGATCTGTCGATAACCTCTCAGCTGCAATCTCACAGCGGAGACTGGGACTGGGTTTATAGCTTCATATGAGATGTGAGATCCGCCTGGAGGTTGTTGACTTCTAGGTGTATTCACTGGTTTGTTTGCTCGTGAGTATGTTTCTTGGTAATATGTTGCTAAAGCCTCCTATAGTGAGTCTTCCATCTGAAGGCGAGCCCACACACCGGGTGGTGCTAATATCCTATAAGAGGTCCATCTCATTAACATTAGATACCATCACCTTACACCTGTTTCACAACCCTCTTATAAGCCCATTAAGGAGAACCTGGACTAACTGATTAACAATATCATCCAGTGTCTGTGTTGGTCATTTATGATGGGCAGGCAACCCTGGAGGTGATAGACCTGACCACATAGTTGCAAAATTGGGATCTCCTACTCCTCAGAGAGTATCACGGTTTGTGTATCGAAGATACTTATGGACCCCTGCAGTTAAATTTGATATCTTCCCCTAAAGTTTTTGGCTTCGCCAAATCCTAGGAGATCAATCTTATTCCTCAGGGTTTGAGCAATTATGCCACATTGCACTCGCCCCTAGCAGTCGACTCCCCTGCTAAGGTAGCTACCTTTTAAGTCCCGACCAAACTCTAATAATAGTAGGCTATATTTAAATTGACTCCCTCTAATGCAGCCACTTTTCAAAAGTCCCGATGGGTGGCTACATAACAGTTTGTTGAATTAAACATGTGGAATAAGATGGTTGTCATCAATAATAATGTTGACATTGACAGATCGTTAGAAGCAACCAACTTTGTAGTTTCCTGGTGGAATCAAATATAGAGACGCAGGTCGGGCGTTCTACATCACCAACTCGTGCATCTTTAAAGGTCACCTGGCAGCCTTCTATGACGTCACAGATATCCGTCATCACGTGACCCTCCAGAGACCAATAAAGAGCCCCCTGATGGCAAAAAACACCCCGCCCGGCGTCCCGTCTGTTTCCCGCCTTGGCGCGGTGCCAAACCGCCGCCTTGTGGCTCCCCCTGGGGCCTCCAGCGGGAACCACAGCCACCGGAAGTCATCAGTGTCAAATGCCGTCTGCAATTTGGCGGCATGATGGACGCTCTCCAAGCAGGCGACAGGGTAAGGGTAAGCATGGGGCAGCAACTAGACATGTGCTGGGAGAGCTAAGTAATTTGCTATGGCACTTTCCCAACAGACTCAGTTTGAATGACTCTGTCTGGATACCAGCACTCTAAGCGTGACTGCACTCCGACATTCAACATTGTAGCTATAGCAAATTACCCTGAGCGGTCCTTCAGAACGACTTCCGAAATCTAGAAAAAAAAATCTTGTCACGAGTGTAAAAGTTTGAGTTGATAAGTGCACTCGTGGAGGCTAAAACGTGCTTAGAAAATGTTTGTCATATTAAGGATTGGAGGAAGGCATTCCCAACATTTGACTTGGTTCATGTTAGCATATGATATAAACTTGTATCTTTTTTTTTTAAATACAAGATTTACTATGCTTTAGCACTGAAATACCGTGTTAAATGCTCCCATTGAATACAATATGGCTGTATTCAAATGGGCTAAGAAAAAATTGTCTTTCCTTCATTGAATGGCTCAAATCAAAAAATAAATGCAAATGTCAACTACATTGATACCTCTCTGATGTATTTCACTCGTGGGCGCTGGGGCACATCCCACTCGGCCTGCAGCTTCGTGGGATACTGCCCCAGCCCCCACGAGTGAAATACGACAGAGATGGTATCAATGGGCGTTGGCATTTGTCTATATGCATCGACATATGGGCTAACCTGCAAGTTACTACTTCTGAAAATAACATGTTGTGAATGAACTCTGACGAGTTCCTTCATGGTGATCGACCGTCAAACCCAACCTGCCCCGGAACATGTTCTGGAAGACCACCCATAATCGCTTGTGACGACAGACAGAGTTCAGCTCGGGATGTCAGGGCCTCTACTTGGAGAGTAAGAGCTATGGGACCATGTATAAACAATGGCGGATTCAGGGCCCCCTCAGATGCTGACAACAACAGCAGATGGAATCATTGTAATGGCTGAAGGTCGACTTACTTATAAAGGTGGGCCATCCAAGGACAACTTTTGTCTACTCCGGATACTGTGAAAATGTAAACAATGTGACTGCTCGTGCTGTTTTTAGGCCATGCTTTTAGATGTTCGGCAGGGATGGACACAGTGTACATAGTCATACATGTCTTACTTTACTTAGGGTGCATTAGTTGACTAACTACAAAGAGTAAATGCGAGAGTCATTGTAGCTAAAGCGATGCATTTCTCTGTGAAGTTATTCTAAGATCGTGACTGCCCATCAGGGTTGCTGTCAGTGGCCAAGTTTGTTTCAACAGCCAGGCTAAAAGGATGATCTGTGCATATTTCAGGTATATTCAAGATGTGGCAAGCAGTTTCAAAGTAGGGGGGACTGAGGGGTATTTTGACCCTTTTGGACCCTTTTAACTGACCTTTTTGGTTCAACTTATTTAGGGGTTTGGTCAAAAGTGGGGGGGGGGGGGGGGGGGACATGTCAGATGCCGCTACTTAATACTCATCTCTCTATACAAAAGATTCTACTGTAGGTGTACAGTTTATTGTAGGTAAAGAGTAGAATCTACTGTAAATCTACAGTAGATTCTACTGTAAAACCAGCATACAGTAGATTGTACTGTACATCTACAGTAGATTCTACTGTGTACCTACACTAACTATTTACAGTGTATGCTAAAACGGGCTGATGCAGGCACAAATACAATAGTTGATAGAAAATAATTGTTGTCATAGGAGACGTGTCAAGGAAGTTATATATAAACTGTACAATCAGGTTAATGAATTGGCAGCTCTTGTCTTGCAGGCAGTTCGCAATGAGTTAGCAGTACTCTGCAGGCTACACTCCCATTATGATATGTCAGCCATTATTAATTCATGGTCCCCTCCCTCCCTTATCTAGGCCTCCGTGTCAAACTCTGATTTGTAACATACAGGTAGCCCTTTATCCCTTTAAGGGTGGCTTGTCTCTCAAACATCATATTTGTTGTCATGGTGCACCAATGCCGCCCCAGCAATTGTCTCGCCGGGGCTGCATTGGTGCATCATGACGACCCTTCAGGAGTGTCCCAACCCTGTAGGGTCGTCATGATGCATGAATGCAGCCCTGGCGAGTGACCCCAGGGCATGATGCATGAATGCACTGTGCCGTCCTTGTTAAGGGCTGTATGATGCCTCATGTTCATCAGCGCTTCAATGGTGCATCATGCTGAAAATGGACCAACCAGGTAGGGTCAGCACGGTGTATAAATGCGCCACTGGCATTCCCGAATCATGATGACTGTAATTATGGGAATTAAAGCAGTGTTCCACCCTTAACGGGTTAGACATAGATATATGAGGCCAGGTGGTCACGGTATCGATCAGGGGGACATGGACGCAGCAACAGCTTCATCTAACATTCAGTGATAACACTAACAGTCCAATCTGTGCCTCCTTTACAGCCAATCATAGGCCGCCATACTGCTGACCAATCACAGACCAGCTCTTATCTGCAGTTATGCGTCATCTAGCGGCTGTTGTAGGCTCTGTGCACTGATTATCGCCTATAACTTTATAGTGGCCATTTTGTTTTAAAACAAAGATTTATGCTGTTTCAGTTTGTGACTTGATTTACATTAATATGGTGCAGTGCTGAACGGATGTTCATTTCGTGTAGAATTCCAATTATGGAATATCTGTTTGTTTCACCCTTTAAGAGGCATAAGATATCAAATCGCGTATCTCCATTTGCAACCCTCGAAGGTCAAAGTAACGTGATTAAAGAGAATGATCCAAATGCCATTTAGCCTGATTTCTGACGGTCCTTCCGAAGTTTGATATGTAAGGCGATACAGTAAATACTGCCTCTTTACATGATGCCTTTCTTCCTATTAAATCTGTGCTAATCAGCAGATGATTCAGAGTTGTCTCATCTGTGTTCTGATGGCAAGAGTCCAAGTCTAGTAACAATACTCTGTTGCCAAATGCAAGCGTATAGGCATTTTGTGTTGCCAGCTTTCACACGTTGTTGAATTTGTTCTTCATGGGAAAAACATGAAAAGTCCACATTGTACAGACTGAGAGTATAAACACAGCAAAAAGTAATTTCCTTATTCCAAGAAATGCTAGTTATAAGAAAATAATTCTTTTTAAAACTAGTCATGTTGTCTGCCAAAATAATAAGATTATCTAACTTATTATTCTTGAAATAATGAGATTATTTTTGGCTATGTGGCAGAGACCAGTGCCGTGATATGGTGCCCAGTTGGCTCGTGCCCGTGTGGCAACCGGCAGTCTGTGGGATGTGCCTATAGACGGCAAATAGCAATATCAACATAGGAGTTAGCCAGATAATCCACACGTCACATTCTGCTCTGTCAGCTACACTGAACTATGTTATTAAATCAATAAAAATTGCTAAAAATATGTTTTCCATATAATTTGCATAGTTCAGTAGTCAGGAAGCCTACGTTCCCGGTAATTATCACAGCAAGGGTGAGTAGCTCATTGTAAGCCCCCAAATGCTGAAGCATGTCACCCCTCTCCCTTATGATACATGTCAAATTGAATTCTGGATTGTGGGCTCTTTAGTCATCCCGGGAGAAACATTTTCAAGCAACATTTTCAAATGGCTTCAGCTAGATTTTGGACAGCCAGTTAATCGTAGACAAGGTACGAAGTGGTAATGGGACCTTCACATGCTTGGACCAGTCTGGTCTCCTACTAATAGTGTAGGCATTATGCAAACAGCCCTACTAACCCTTTAAGGACAGTATGGTTTCTTAATGCATGATGCCCTTGGTCGTCATGATGCATGAACACAGCTCTGGCGAGTAACTCGCCAGTGCTGCATTCAAGCATCATTCCGGCTCTACAAAATTGAGGCACTCTCATAGGATCGGCATGATGCACCAATGCATTTACTCACTGGGGCTGCATTGGTGCATTATGACGACAAATTCATCTTTTAGCGTCATGCGGTCCTTACAGGGCTAACGGACTGCAGCCTACACTGAAAACTCAGGCATATTTGAAACTAATCACTACTGATTAGTATGGGTAATCATGCCCTTTTGATGAGGTAAGGTCATCACCGTGATGACTGAAAGTCATCATCTTGATTACAATATTTGCCACCAGGTGGCTCCATTAGGCAATAATAGAATATGCAATACCTACTCCAGGCTTTACTGATTTTTATCTATGTTAACTCTGATCATAGAAACTTATAACGTGGCATATAATGAAGAATACTATCACATTAAAAACTCAAATATGTTACACATAAGTTCTGAGCAACATTTCTCAAGAGTACACATGTGTGTATACACAGACACCTTTTTTGTGTCTGAAACTATATTTACTAATGCTAGGGTAGGCTGTCAGTAACTATACACATCCATGCCTTATGGACTTACTATGGGGACTAGAAGTGTCCCCAATTAAGGTCTGATGACAAGAGGGGGGGGGGGGGTAATTATAAGATTATTAGGGATTGGTACATTGTTGTATAGAAAAATAGATTATATAAAAGTAATCCTAGATGATGACATAGTCATCACATTGATGACCTGGGTCATCATTCTGACTCCAACTGCCTCATCTCTAATTCGGTGAAAAAGCAATCACGGGGACGACTAGGGTCATCACATATGATGACTCTCGTGATGACCAAGTAACCACTGGGGGAACCGTCACGGTGATTACAAAAAGTCATCATCCCTGATGACTTTTTTCCCCATAGAGTTTTCAGTGTATTTCCGGCATTGTGAGGCTTATTTCCCAGATTCTGTAGAACCTGCTGCAACTTGAGATAGCTGCGTCTTCCAGGAATCTGACTTTAATCTCCAGTCTAGGATTCTGAAACTAATTGAAGGATTTTTAATGCAGCCACGAATTTAACATCTAGGGAGTCGTCTGTCTTCTCCAAGTTTCCAAACCTACACGCTGACATTCATGGGGTAGGGCCAATGAATATAATATACCATAGGTACCAATATAAGCACCACGATTTGAAATATATAATGGTCTCGAATAAGCACTGGGCGCACTTGAAATAAATGAACGCGAAATATTCCAGCCTCGATTTTCATTTCGATCCCCTCATTAACCCTGCGCTTATTTAAGATATACGCTTATTTGAGACCCCTGCGCTAATTCAAGCCATTACAGTAAGCGGCGATCTATTAGGCAAAGTGCCCGGGGTATAGTAGTGACTAGGATAAGTCGATGGTAACCATTCATGAGTTTACAAACTATAAGGAGTTTTCTGGCGTTGTAACCAGTGCTGCAACATGTTTTTGACACACTGATGTAATGGGAATCCCTGTCACACTCAGGGACAAGATGGCGGCTGTTTACAGTCCCAGTCCAGGATTGTAGATAGTCTTCAGTCTACTTAGTGCTCTGGCATTTTTAAGTCTCTGTGAAGAGTTGAGGATTTGCTCAACTGACAGATTACAGGATTAATACCCTTTAAATCAGCATAGTGCTATAATGTACTATGCACTTTCTGGTCATAATGCACAAATACCGACAATGCAAGTAGCTCGCAGGGGCTGCATTCATGTATCAGGCAAGCATCATGCCGACCCTACGGGGTTAATACACTTCAGCGGTTGGCATGATACGCCAATGCAGCGCAGGCATAATCATTTTCCCGATGAACACAAATGAAATTGAGGCATAATCTGGTATTTAAGGATGAAGGGGAGCTGCTCCAATCTGCTCAGTAATGCTCCAGGACTACTGCCACACTGTAAATGGTCTAAAATTTACTAGTTTCTATAGCAGATATATTTCTGAAAAGTCCCCTTTATTGATGCATTGGTCTCTATTAATGCCTATACAAGAGGGACACAATAACGTACCAACAGCGGAAGGTGTCTCGGTGAATATTTCCCACACATACGCAGCTGATACAGAAGATAGACGGACTAGACAGATACACCTTTCTGTGGCATATTAAATTTGATGGGATCGCAAAATGAAAAGACTGCACCCAGTATAAAGTTGCTTCTAATAAACAACAGTGTCCCCCTTATTACAATCCCATGCACATATTAACTTCCCAAAACCGTGCTTGTCCTGAACTATACACTAGAAGTGTGTCAATATTTGAAGCTGCGATGTTTGTGTTTAACACTTTAAGGGCCACAGAGTACTTCTGTTGGCGTGATGTATGAATGCAGCCCTGGCAAGTAACTCGCCATTCAAGCATCATGCAGACCCTGCGGGCCTGAGACACTCACGCAGGCTAGGCATGATGCATGAATGCAGCACTGGCAATTTACATAACAGTGCTGCATTCATGCATCATGATGACCATAGGGTGTAATATGCAATAATGCACTATGTGGCCCTTAGAGGGTTAGGTTCTGTAGTAATGTCTAATGGACGCCTGCATCCACACTTTTCAGAATGTTAAAAACATGCTCTGTGTTTACAATCTGTACTGCTGATGTGATCACCTTACATCGTTATTAGCCCTTAACCCTTTAAGGAAGGTATGACACTTAAAAAGTCACATTGGTTATCACTCGCTGGTAACTCGCTGGTGCTGCATTGCCAATGAAGCTCCGGTGAGTAACTCGCTGGTGCTGCATTGGTGCATCATGTCGACCCTTCAAGAATGTTTTAATTCTGTAGGGGTCGGCATGATGCTTGACTGCAGCCCTGGGAGTTACTCGCCAGCGCTGCATTCATGCATCGTGATGATGTTCTTCGCTAATGTTGCATTATGTTAGGGAAAAGGGTATAGTCTATTAGGCACCATGCTGCCCTTAAATGGTTTTAATATCGTGGATGACTACTGTTACAGTTATACTACACATCTCGCCGCTGCTAGAAATATTTGCTCAGATCTTGTATTTTCGGAATTCCCTTAGGAGAATATATAGTGCTTTAATGCATTTGCCACCATGATGCGTTAATGTAGTCATTGTGAGTGAATATGGCCCTTGTTAATCAGTGCTGCATTCATGCATTAAGTCGCCTCTACAGGGTTGATACCCTCTTGAAGGATCGGTATGATGCACTAATGCATCAATACAGAGTTATTGAGTGGCGCTGCATTGGCGCATCATTTTTTTTTATTACGTTTTGAATGGAGATTTATTGATCCTCTCACAATATACAGAAAAGTGGTAGGTTGAAGAACAATAATAATCAAAAATATCAGACATTATCAGTTTCAACAAGTGCACACAAGTTAAGACAGTGTAAAGAATGAAATATGAATCGAGAAATAATGATAAGTGGCGATACACGATACAGGACGACATATACACGACTAACACGGTCAGACTACACATGTACAAAAGAAGAAATGACCAGGTAGAGTAAGTAACAGAGTAGTGACAAACAGATTGGGCGCGTATGAAGTATAGAATAAATCATTTTCTAAGCCCTGAGGAGCTCATATCAAACGAGTTCATCTAGATCGATAAGTGGCAATAGAGTTCTCGAACAAGGAGGATAGGACGAAATAGTGCACATTATATCCGTTTACAGCAACTTTTATCAGTACTGTTACACACAGGAATTATTTCAAATGCATGTACGTAAGAATATGGGGGGATCAAACACCGGAAAAAATTAAAAAATTAAAAAATAAAAAAAATAAAAAATAAAAAATTGTCCACCAAAGAAGAAATAAAGAACGCTTGCTTCATTCATTTGTTTGTTCGTATGATTCGCATGGCCTCGCAGAATTACACCCATAATATCAGAGAATATATACAAATCAGTATTCAACTACACAACTCCAGCTATTAACTCGTTACAACACTCCGACCGCAATGACCGCTACCTATAGGTGATCCTAAACCAGAAATCTCCCATTAGGTAATGTTGGTTTCAGGACATCTCCGTGATTCTTATCCAGCAATCTCAGAGTACTCCATAATCCAGCAAAATAGCTTTGAGATGATTACTAACCATCAATCTTCTCTTAGCAATAACCATATGTGGTCAGAGTGTGAAACCGAAGCACCAGGGAGTGTTGCAAATACCTAGGGAGTGTTTAAGACGGAATCTCCAATGTCATCAATAAATGCTAGGCTCTCATCATCTATAAACCCAATGATTGGATCATCATTCTTTAGAGTGAGATCAACAATTTTCCGTATACGCAGTTTAAACTGGTATTTTGAATCAGATTTCTGAAACCATTCTCCGAGCTTGTCCCATAACACAATCCCTCTGTACCAGGGTGACTTTTTATACCCCTGCAACCTCGCTCTCTTCACGGTAAATTTGATCTTGTCATTGGACCTCGTTATTCTGTCGCCTCTCCTCGTGTCAAGCAATGTCTCTACTGTCGAGAATTTATACATCCACGTTAATAACATCTCGTCTCTCCGCCTGGACAACAACGTAATATTGGCCTTCTGATGCAATTGGTCTTCATTCAGATACTCACGGTTGTTCCTGTAGCAGATCCTCAGACCTCTATTTTGTAGACGTTGTAATTTCGGCAATGAGGTATCGTTACAACCTGAGTAGGCAAAGCTACAGTAATCAAACAGTGTCATTATCATTGTCTTGTACACAAGTAAGGAAGCATTTAAAGTGAGGAGATATCTCAATTTGGCAAAACGGAACAATCTGTTATTTACCTTTTGAATAACATCTTTCACGGCTAGCTCCATTGACAAGTGTTCATCTAGTCTTAAGCCCAGGTATGTATATTCTCTAACAGTAGATAGCTGTTTCTCATTCATAAAGAAATCCTTCAAATTCAGAGTGGGTAATTTTCTACTTGAGCCAAACCAAACTATTTTGGTCTTGTCAGTATTAACCGTAAGCCGTTTCCGGGTGCACCAATTAAAAACATTGTCAATGTCTGATTGTAAACGAGTGTATGCTAGATCAGCTTTGTTACTAGAAGTATAGAACACTAGATCATCTGCATACATTAGAAATTTAGAGTGCTTGAACTCCTTAGTAATGTCGTTCACGTATAATATAAATAACAAAGGACCTAGTACAGACCCCTGCGGGACTCCGTAGGGGACCGACTTAATTGAAGATGAAAAAGACCCAATTCTAGTGAATTGTTTTCTATCACTTAAGTAACTTATTAACCATTTATTTACAGTTTCATGTAAGCCGAGACCATGTATTATTTCTAGGAGATAATCATGAGAGACACTGTCAAACGCTTTCTTGAGATCAAGAAAGCAAGTGGGCGTCACATGACCTCTATCAATATTATCATAGAGATTATCAATAAACTTGAATATGGCATCACCCGTACCTCTATTTTGACGATATCCGTACTGTTCATCAGCCAGAAAATGCAAATCATCTAAAACTTCGGACAAGTGCATATGCATTAATTTTTCCGCAATTTTCGAGGGCAGACTCAAAAGAGAAATAGGGCGCCAGTTCGTTACGAAACGCTCGTTACCAGGTTTAGGTATAGGGCTAACACGAGCCACTTTCCACAGGTCAGGGAAAATTCCCGTATCAAAACTTAATTGTAACATCCAAGTCAGTTCAGGTAGTAAATTTTGTAAAGCCAACTTCAGAATATCACATCTTACATTATCAATACCTGAAGTCTTGTTAACATTGACTTCATTGACCAGATACGTAACAGTTTCAATGTTCACTCCTATTCTACCAGAAGTACAAGGTACCACCGGATTCACACTAGGTCTGGCCAAAAAACCATCAGCAGTCAAATCATTGCTTAACTGTTCACCTATACCCGCAAAGTAGTCATTAATAAAGGTGACCGATTCCTGATTAGATTTCATCTCACCATCATTACCAATTAGTAATGGTGGCGTAACCTCACCCTCAGGTTTCATAACATTATTGATATTCCGCCAAAATCGTTTAGGGTCCGTTTTACTATCCTCAAGACCTGCCTTTACAAACTCCGCTTTCGCATATTTGCAACTCAAATTAATTCTCCTGCGCAGCTTGCGGGCTTTGTTTAGAAAAACTTCATTGTTGGTACTGAGAAAAAGTTCAACATTTTGCTCTCTCTCCAAAATCAGACTACGTATATCGGAGTTCATCCAGGCATTGCCCATGTCACGAACAACCTTTGTCATTATCGGGCAAGTGCTATCCAAGAAATCTACAATATGATTTTGGATAAAATTCCAGGCGTCACACGGGTCTGTAAGACTGTAGTAGACATCCCAGTCCGCCTCAACAAGCCAATCAAGGAACAGATCTTCATCAAAATTTTTATAAGAGCGCGTAGTTATTGTTTTTTCTGCGACAACACTTTTCTGCATTGTTTTAACGCAATACACTGGCAGGTGATCACTTACTAATAAATTTAGAACACCGCTGACCATGTTATTGTCATAACTCGTCATTATATTGTCTAAACATGCGACGCGCTGTTTGTATGGCCGTGTACATTGATTTATGAGTAAGTGTAAACCATAGAACTTACATAGATCATTTACACAGATCGTTGCAGCTGCTTTTTCAGATAGAGTGTTAATGTTTATATCACCCAAACACCAAAGTTCAACATTGTCTGTGTTTAAGCTCTTGTGTAGTGTCTCAAGGTGACTTAAAAAATTAGCCATCTTACCCTTCGGAGGTCTATACAAGGTTGCAATTCTCATTACCCTGTGATTGGGTATTGATATATCCAAAACATAACATTCTATATCCTTGTTGTTGATGTTTAAGTTATTAACAACCTGTGTAACCCCTGACAATTCATGACGCAAATACACAACTATGCCCCCACCTTTCTTTTTGTCTTTCCTATCTTGTCGATAAAGCTTCATGCCATTCCAAGCCACAAGATCGTTGTCTACATCAGCGTGTAGCCACGTTTCGGACATTGTTACTATATCAGTACCAGACAATTTTCTAAAGATCTCATCCCTCTTCCCATACATGCTTCTCGTATTCAAGTGTACAATCTTCATCCCCTTCATGTTCATGAAATCCTTCACCAAAGTAGTACTCATCATGCGCACCTTAAGTATATGTCACAACAAAAAACACAACAAGTAACACAAATAATATCTCCTAGTTAATTTAACTAGGAGACTGATGGACCCCCCCAGCAAGGCCAACTTAATGTACTGCGAGGGTCGATTAGAGAGCTACCAACCAAGAAGAAAAACACCAGGCTCTACACTACTTGTACACCAGCGGGTGTCAATCAGTTTACTTAACCAATTCTAAAGTCAGGATTTCTCATCTTACAGCAGTGCAAACTTAAAGGCTACTTGGAGGTTCAGACAAGGATAGATGAAGATTAGTTATTAAAAGCAAGTCCATCTTGTCTAAAATATAGATGGATAGTTAGTTAGTAGGTGCTTAATATGAACCACGCAAAATAGTGGTTACGTTCTTAACCTTCTCAAATTTGAGCATCATAAGTTATGCCCCAGGGGCAAGTTGAAAAAATGAATTAAATTGAAGAAACCGCTCTTCCGGTAAATCAATGAAACTAAATCAAACCAATTTTAAGTACGACAAATCATAATAATAAATAAATAGGGGCTGTCATCACGTCTCATTTCACAGAGCTGCACTGCAGTAGTCTGCGAAATTCTAGTAATCCAGAATACAATTTAATTGTATCTTAGACTCTTAAGCTATGTAATGATAAGAGTAATAATAGTGAGTTTTCGAAAGGATCAGTCAGGATTCAATCTCAGATCTGGATAACCAGTTAACTGGTTACTCCATGCTCTGACAATTGTCAGTTCTGACAAGCCAGGAAAATATCTACATTATGTACACAGAAAAAATGAAAGATAATAATCAACGTGCCTAGCACAAAAAAAATAAAAAATTAGGAGATACCTATTCCAACATAATTTACAAACTCTTATTTATGTCAATATGACATGAGGAGTTAAATAGAGACCAAGACATACATGAATAAGTGGAGAAAAAATTGAGCCCCTCTTTTATGAGTTTACCACTTGTAGCAATTAGGAAAAGTTTGTTTTGTGCTTCCAGTCTTACCCATTCTTCAAGCTATTACCAACCTTTACAGGATCAGCAGATGGTGGTCCTATGGTTAGCCCTATGACTGCCCAGGAGTCACTAACAGCATGTAAACCTAACCTAGAAATAGATCTGATCTTACGGGGGAGAGACACCTATCATCATCATTAGATCATTCATTCAGATTGACCACCATCATGTTTCTGATGATGGACTTGATGTCGTCATCTATCAAGAGTTCCTCCTCATCATCAGACATTAACTTTGAGTCATCATTCAGTGATGTGGGATGTCTGATGAGTTTACACGTAGAAGCTATGATGTCAGCCACTTTCAATCTGTAGACTGCATTTGGATGACATCCATCTCTCATTTTTTTCTCTCCATAAGTTCCTTTAAATTTAGCTGTCTTCCCGACTCGTCTACCCTTCTTCCCCTTATTCCATCTGTTAGCGTGGAACAGGTAATGTAACCTGCAAGTTGGCACGCCGTTCAAGGCGTTTATGAAAACTATGTCTCCCTTAATGGCTTTGATGCTTTGGGTTAGCAGGTCTTGGTCAGGGTGGGGATGATCATCGTGATTAAAGATCCTCAAATCCATTCCATATATAGTTGATAGTGCAAAGATCACATCCGGGTATTTCTTTTTTAACTTCATGACCATCGTGCTTAGCCTAACAGAGACTACTGCCCTGCAGTCAGCTACGCTTCCATGTGCAAAATCTATGTGTCTTTTATTTCTGATATATGACTTCACAGTGATATCACACAGACCCGCAACAAAGACTACCAAGTCATAGTTTTTGAGACCAGCTACTACTCTGGTACTAAGTTTTGTGTCAACTCTTTGGGTTATGCTGGCAATATTTAGCCCGTTTTCTCCAATATCAGTAACCGAGTACTCTACCTGGTTGTTCAGACACGTCCGTACTAGGGGCCCCAGCCCCTTGGCACGAGAATCCCCCGCAATCAGTATCTCGTAGGCCATGGTAGCAGGGCTAGAAAGAATCAAATGGTGAGCACCATGAGTGGATTAACAACGAATTATTGTTCACAAGTTTCAGGTTTTTAGTTGTAACTCTAGTTCTATTTAAAACCTACTCCATTTACCCACTGATGACACAGTCCCCTTAACTTCCCCAATGCTTCATTCTCAGTCAGTTAATCAGTTAGTCAGTCTTGAAGTCTTCTTCTTGCGCTGCATATTTCAATTCCTGTCTGACTTCCATCAGAATCTTACCATGTGTGTTTTCACCGAGCAGTCTCTCTGCAGTATCATACTTTGCATCGCCCCAGGCCCATCCACCAGCCCAGAACTTGCTGCCAGTGGCTTCCACAAGAGTGCAACTGGTCTCACACAGCTTTACCGACAGATCCGGGTTCTGAAAAAATTTGGCACGCACCAAGTTTTTCATTAGTTGAACTTCTTCATCTCTGAAACGGTGGCCTTCGGGTGTACGTAATTCAGGTTTTGAGCAATACTTTTTGATTGCTCTGGCATCCGTCAGGGTCATTACATGGTTGGCATGTTCTTGGTGCCCTAGTTCCGTCATTTTTATGTGGTAGTACCCCTGCTCAACAGAGGAGTACTCCATTTCCACATTGTTGTGGGTGAATTTGAACGTGGCCAAGTAGAAATTAGATAAGTATGCCTTTTTTCCTTGGTAGAGCAGCCCATGTTTAGACTCCTTTATATGGACTTCGTTGTCACCATTATCTGGCTTCTTTTTTTCATTTTTCTTTTTCTTGCCCTCATTCCTTGCTGCATCAGCATCATCAGACTGTCTGGCAAGTTTCTCGCTCGGGAGAGTCAGGTCAATGCCTTCCCTGTAGATTTCCGGCACTAGGTCTAATTGTGCGTACGGGTAACTTTGCCCGTCGAGAAAGATTCCATCCTTATTGGCTTTGGCTGGCTTCCCAGCCTCCACTGCCTTTTTCACAATTTTTCTTCCCTTGTACTTTCTGTCTCTCACATCCTTCGTTTCGTCTAGTCCAACCCAAATGCCCTTAGTTTCCTCGTTTTTCGTCAGTTTCCACCTTCTTGCTACTATAGCATTCCTAATGGCAAAATTCTTACAACAAATTAGGATGGGGATCTTTTCTTTTTTTGCTTCCTGCCCTTGTGTCAGGACCTTTGGTTTTTTCATCCTTATTACCGCATGGAAATCCTCAGCGTAGCTGTACTTTACACCAAGGTGCGTGCATACTTTCTCCAGAACTGTGATCTTTAGATCCTCAACCTGGTCAGTCTCCAGTCCAGTAATTACTAGGTTTCTGTCAGTGTTAGGCTTGCTGTGGTCTACAGTTCTTAATACAACTGCCATCTCCGTCTTTAAGGAGGTGATGGCTTGGGCATATGTCAGTTTGTTCCCCACATTGCTCTGATCAGCACTAGGTGTACATTGATGCTGCTGTATGGCAACCTCAAGGTCCTTTTTTGTTTGATGGAGCTCAGTTCTGAGTCTTGACTCAGATTGTGATGTTAACAGATTGGCTTTCTCAATTTTTTCGATTGAATTGTCCTCGGTGATTCTTATCTGATTGAAGGCATGTGCGATTTCAGAGTTTATTCTATCATTTAATCTTTTTTCCATATTCATCATCTTCTCTTCTGTCTCTCTTATCTTTCCATTCAATCTGTTTTCCAGTTCAGTGAACATTCTCAAATAGTCCACATGACGTTCGCTACTTTTGTCTTCAATATCTGTCATTCTTCTATTGAGGTGTTTAGAATCCTCATTAATGTCGGTCTCAACTCTCTCGAGATCTTTCTGTAGTTGGACCCTAACCTTACAACAATTCACAAAGTCCTTTTTAACGAAGTCCACTGTCTTTAGGCATGTAGACACATCCTTCTCTAGTGTTTCAATTCTAGAATTTTGATTGTCTTGGTTTGCATCTAATAGCAATGAGATTTGTTTCAACAGTTGTTTTTGAAAGTTCTCCATTTGGTTTTCATGCACAGTCAGAGCAGTTAAAGTTATTTCAGATCCAGTTTTAGCCTGTGATTGATCAGTTTGAGCCTGTGATAAGCCAACTTCAGTCTGTGACTGACTAGTTTTAGCCGGTGGTTCACCAGTTTGAGCCTGTGATAAGCCAACTTCAGCCTGTGACTGACTAGTTTTAGCCTGTGGTTGACCAGTTTGAGCCTGTGATAAGCCAACTTCAGCCTGTGACTGACTAGTTCTAGCCTGTGGTTGACCAGTTTGAGCCTGTAATGAACCGACTTCAGTCTGTGACTGACTAGTTTTAGCCTGTGGTTGACCAGTTTGAGCCTGTGATAGACCAACTTCAGCCTGTGACTGACTAGTTTTAGCCTGTGGTTGACCAGTTTGAGCCTGTGATAGACCGACTTCAGTCTGTGACTGACTAGTTTTAGCCTGTGGTTGACCAGTTTGAGCCTGTGATAGACCAACTTCAGTCTGTGACTGACTAGTTTTAGCCTGTGGTTGACCAGTTTGAGCCTGTGATAGACCAACTTCAGTCTGTGACTGACTAGTTTTAGCCTGTGGTTGACCAGTTTGAGCCTGTGAAGAACCACTTTCAGCCTGAGACTGACTAGTTTTAGCCTGTGGTTGACCAGTTTGAGGCTGCGATGAACCGACTGCAGCCTGTGACTGACTAATCTTAGCCTGTGGTTGACCAGTTTGAACCAGCTGTGGTTGACCAGCTATGGCTCTACCTGTCTGTATTGGATTTTGTGTGGACTGCAAGAGAGGGTCAGTTACATCTGTTTTAGCATGTGGTGGGTCGGTTTTAGCCTGTGGCAGGTCAGTTCTAGCCTGTGACCGAGCTGCCGCTGACTGACACATCATTACGTCAGTTTCTATAAAAATCACATCAGTCTCTATATACTCTGCGTTATCAGTTTTAGCCTGTGACTGGTCAGTTTTAGCCTGTGGCAGGTCAGTTTTAGCATGTGAGTGAGCTGTTTCAGTTTGCAGTCGTGCCTGAGGTTGACACATTGTCACACTAATGTCTCTGTTCTCTGTGTTTTCAGTTTTAGCCTGTGGTTGGTCAGTTTTAGCCTGTGGATAAGCAGTCTCAGTTAGCGGTCGTGCCTGCAGTAGGCAGTCAGTCTGGTCATTATCACCATTTATCACGTACAGAGATGGAAGTGGTGGCATGCTAACTTGCTTTTTGTTCCCTATAGCATTAGGCCTATCTCCCGTTTGTATATTCATACTATCATGTTGTAAAGCTGTGCTTACCAGTTGCAGGGTGTGTGGCGTGTGCAATGCACTGGAATCCTGAGAAACTCGACCTTCTTTCCTCGCCGTGTTGTTTACGTCCGGGACTTTTGTCGGCAGCAATGACTCATCCCCTACGGTGCTCCGCGTCGCCTTATCGTAAAAGATATTTTCGGAAATTGTGGTGCTATCACGGTTCGAAGTTGGTTTACTTTCTAGAACCATAGTAGCAGGAGTGTCAGAGTGCATGTATTCCGATAATTTTGAAAGGTCTGTATTAACCGTGACAGTCGGAGATGTGTCTGTTATCCTTACGGTGCTCTCTGACGTCATACAGTCGGGGGTTCCCCCTGCCCGTGATGCCATGACCAGCACCTCAGGTTCTGTGGGGTTCCCCCTTCTGCTCGTTAATTCTACCATCAAAGCCTGCTTAAGAGGTGATTGATAATTTTCATCACTTGAGGAACTATCATCTAGATTCAAGGCACACAGCTTCTTAGTCTCAGGTGACTTCATATCAGGTGAGGTGGAGAGGGACTCATTCATACTGCGCACTCTCTTTTTACTAGTGTTGTCCGGCTGTTCCATGTTTGACATCAACACCGCCAAATGTATGTGTATTCATACGCCGTTAGCCGGCGGTCAATTTGAAAATTTCAAATGGCAATAATTCTATAAATATACAAATTAGTTAACTAAAAACTATCCTTACCCGTTCCCTGGATGTTCATAGTAGTCTATGCAGCAGAATGACGGGCTATGGATGAGATAACTACCAGTTTCAGTGTATTTCGTGCAGAGCCGTGGCTATGGACGTGTTCACTCGGCCATTGGTAACTCTCTCTATGAGCACGCCTAACGAGAGACAACACATGGATATGAAGGTTGAGGCAGCGTGCCGCTTTAAAGGACTAAGCTTCCCTTTGGATATAGACAGGCCTAAGTGCTATTGATTTATATAGAGCCTTTGACAAGTAATACTCCTTGTACTGATCCAGGAACCGTCTCTATAATTACAGATTCCAGGAAGCAGATGCATTCCCACTGAGGAGGAACATATAGTTGTGTGCTAGATATGGTACAAGTGAGTTCAAATGTTATAAGCCAAGGACAGGGTAATTCTTCAAGGTGCCAGCCGAGGAAAATTACCATCGTCCAAGGCTTATACTTATGCAAATACTCACGCATCACCACAGCCATGGTTAATGGCGTGTAAGAGGCATCCGCTGGCAATGGGATGGCTCTACTAGACCCCTAACTTTAAAATGGGGACGTGGGCCATTTTGGGGCTTAGTGACATGGGACAGGAAGAATAGATAGATAGTGATATGGGAATTTCTTGAAGGATGGCTAACACGGATAAGACATAGCTTACCCGTCTTAGCTGTTCACTGATTGCTCAATAGTTCATGTATGTCCAGGGATGGTCTTTCAGGTACCCATCTTATTATAAATGCTCCGTGCTAGCCCGCTTTCAAAATCGACATGGGCATTTCTTAAAATCGACAGGACTCTGGGTAAAAGACCACTTTTCACCCTAGTGCCGGAAGTGGAAGATATGAGTGGGGGCTGCTGGGATTGGGCTCATTGAGGAAACACTTGTTCACTCTCCAGCCACATGCCACTCTCCACCCAGATCCCAGCTGGGCGATAAATGGGGGCCTGGGGCGCTGCAGGTTCATGGGTTCAGCACTAGGGGGCGATACCTCAGCAGGGGGGTTAGTTCTGGTAACATTCACCAGGGGGCGCAGGGGGTCTGTTACAGTGTAGCAGGCGCCATCTTTAACCCTTTAACTCTATCGTTGCTAAAAGATCCACCAAAGCAGTCCCTGCAAGTAACTTGCCAGGGCTGCTTTGGTGCATCATGCCGACCCTTCAGGAGTGTCTAAATCTCATATGGTTGGCATGATGCCGGAATGCAGCACTGGCCAGCCACTCACCAGTTCTTCATTCATGCATCATAGTGAGCAAGAGCATGATGCATTAGGGCATCATGCCGTCTTTAAAGGGTTAAGGACAGCATGGTGCATTAATGAACTATATCCCTTGTCATCATGTGAAATTGATGTACAAATGTCAATATCAGCATATTACATGGATCAGTTTTTTTTTGTTCTTTCCCATTAATGGCTTGAAGGAATATCTCACTGTACCCTTTATTCGTGATGAGAGCAATACATTTTACTCAGGCATGAATCAGCCCTGGTGAGTACCTCACTGTAGCTACAGTGTATCATCCCTATAGGGTCGACATGGATCTAGCCCTGGCAAGTTACTCGCCAGGGTTGTATTTCATGCATTACAAAAGGGCATATTTCATTATGTACTATGCACCACTATGCAGTGACTAAAAGGTTACATCTGTTAGCACAGTAACCATTACAGAGTTCCGTCTAGCTGGTGCCTTGAGTAGGGAGAGGCTACAGGGGCTGGGCTCCCGCCGTCTAAGTAGTCAGAGACTGGAGTGATTCATGGAGAGATGTGGTGTCTGTGTGGGGTGGGGGGTTGGGGTGGGGGGGGGGGGGGTGGAATGTAGCTATTAAGGATGGTACAAATGTGCCGGGCTATTCACAGCATAACACGAGATGGTTAACAATGAGAGATTAAACACTACATACATCATCCTTGGTCGTCATGATGTATGAATGCAGCCCTCGACAGGGCTGAATTCATGCATCATGACGACCCTTTGGGAGTGTATCAACCGCATGAGGTCGGCATGATGCAATAACGATGAAACTCTTGGCTTCACGTTCATTTGTCATCATTATTCACCAACGCAGTGCCAGCGAATAACTTGAATGCATTGCATTACTGCATCATGCCAGACCTAACAACTTTATATGGTGAGAATGATGCATTAATGCAATGTATGCCCCTTAAAAGTTTGGGGATACTAAATGGACAGGATGGAAGAATTAGTTTTAAAACATTGTGATTAATGATGACATAAAGTACACAACTACTGCTCTAAAACAACGCCGAATATTTCATTTTGAAATACTTCATCCTCCAAGGCCAGGGGAATTGTGGTAAAACTGCAGAATTTATTTGGTGTCGTGAGAATAAATCAGCTACCTTAATGCGACCCCATTTGACTGAAGAAGCTTTTTGAATCATTAAAAGAAAGGGTTAGTTTATTTGTTGGGCAAACACATGTTCCTTAGGGCACACTGTAAAAAGTTATTGTCCGTGAACAGCAAAATGTGCTGTAACTATACAGTACTTTAGCTGTAAAAAATAATACAGCAAATTTTGCTGTACATGTACAATTCTGTTACTGTAGATGCAGGTTCGAATCCCATAACCAGCAACCAGAGAGAGAGAGTAGAGAGGTTGGAGGGAGTACCATACTCCACAGCTCAAATATGACCTGATCTTTTCAAAAGCCTATTGATGCAGGCTACATATAAGTGATTGCCCCTCTAGCTCAGTTGGTAGAGCAGTGAGTGATCTAGTCTAAGGGTCAGCCGTTCCAGTCCTGACAGGAACCTCTCATACAAACTACATTTCTCCTGATGCAATTCTAAAGTATAATATATTTTGGTACACTGAAATGTTACTATTGAAAATATGCACAGGGTAAAACCAATGTATCTCTACAATCTGCAGGAAAGATAGTAAAATTTACTTTGAAAAACATAGGCCATCAACTAATGGTAGTTCAGTACTTATTAGTACATTACTGCAATAGGGTAATTTTCATGTCAACCCTTAAGAAATGAACAGTCTAGTTCTAAAATTGCCCCCTGGGATCCTGTGTTGACCTCTTTACCATTCACACCTAAGTAGGAGGTGTTTCAATGCACCTGACATGCAGGATTCACTGGTGTAGTGGTCATGGTTCGGGACTATGGATTGGAAGCTGGGGGTTCAAATCTCCAAGATGTTGAATATATATGTGAGCTCTTTTAGAACTCAGGTCTGCATTTACAGTAGATTCTACTGTAGGTCTACAGCAGAATTTACTGGAACCAAAGTTGCCACCAATAGTTGCTGTACAGGAACACTACTTACTTCTAACATTGCAGCGTGTCAGTCAATCATATCCCCATCCCCCAATATTTTTTTGAGTTTGAAAATTGAATTCATGACATGATTACCAAGTTACGCCAAAGTACCCTTATTTTTCGCCATTTGGAAGATGCCAATATACGACCTTTTTGTTTCTCACTAGCGTCTCATTGCTGAGTAATCGTGACGTCACGTTTCTTCACGGCTAAGGAAGCACGATAGACTCAATGTAAAATAACTTAAGTAAAAGAAAATAAGAAAAGAAAACCAGCCTGTACTGCAAACAACACTAGTACCCCGGTAGGTAGAAAGGTAGAGTATGTTTATCACATGTTATAGAAAAACACCCCTAGAAAGGTATGAATTTAAAAACAACAAAACAACAAAACAGTGTAGTTACTGTAGCTAACGGCCCGTGTAGAGCCACCCTGCACGGGGCTATGTCGTAAATGGACGCAGCTCGCTGACCCTGTAAATCCCGACCATGCCCCCTGATCCCGCACACTGTACTTCATCCACATCTCTGTACCCCGCCCCCCCCCCCCCCCACACAGAGCCCTCTCTTGGTGCACTACTCCCCCTCCTACCCTACCCTGCCTAGCTCTATCCTGTGATACGTCTTCCCTATCCTAGCTTACCTTGTCCAGCCTCTATGTGTTCCCAACCCCTACACACACACCACTCTTTGTGTACTACTTCCCATCCCCCTGTCAGTATACCCCTCATCCCTGCCGCATAGCCCTCTTTGTATACTACTACCCCTGTCCCATTCCTATGACTCAGCTTACTCCAAGTGGGTACAACATCCAGTTCAACTTTGAATCAATGCCCACTGGGCTTTGTCCATCCCTACACCACAAAGCTAAGTCTCTCCCTGCAACTGCATGCCACAAACTCCCTCTATACGAATAAAGACATTCCCCTCCACTCCCCTCCCCATACTCTACCTACCCTATCCTATCCTTATACGTATACCTTACATCAGCAGCCTTAACCCACCCCAACCCTACCCCCACCCCACCACTCCTCCTCTGTACCATCCACTTCTACCCCAAGCCCTTTCCTTTCTTTCCCCATCCTTATCCCAAACTGCCCTTCCCTCACGTCACCCCCTCCACCCTCCCCAGTCACCACAGTAATAGCCCCTTCACCTCTCCTCCCTAACCTAACTTCCAGCCCCACCACCCCATCACCTACCCAACCACCTCATCTCCTACCCTAACGTCACCTTTCCCCATCTATCCACCTTTAGCCCTGATATCCCTTAATATCCCCACCCCTCCTGTCCCATTTCCCTCCCCCTCCAGTCCCTACCCTATCCCAGTATCCGTCCCCTCACCTCACCAGACCTATTAGGCCACTCGAAAAACAGCTGTTTCTCATCACCAAGAACTGGAAAATATGATGAGGGAGTCTTTTTTCTTTGAGATGTATAGGAAAATATGTTTTTCATGAACACAATTCACAATTTGATAGTTAGGAATTCACTGATGTTTAAAAATGGGGTAAATGTAAGTTATTTCTTTCTTACTGTATTACTGTCAGTATTAGCTTTATTTTGATACCAGATATGCAAATAGTTGTCCATTTTTATCATAAAAAATTAGCAAAAAAACAACAAAATAATTTCTATGATGCGTGCGGTGATGAGAAACCATTTTATTTTTTGAGTGGCCTTACCATGGAGCAGTCCCCCCACCATAATTTGTTTATGAGCTATGATACAGGAGGTTATAATACCAACCTCTCGGCAGCCCAGCCCACCACCCCGTTATATACTCCCCCGCCCCACACCCCATGACGACCCTTTATAAACACTACCGGGTACTGCATAAACTCACCATAATGGCCTGGGCCATTTAACAATATGAAATGGCTACACTTAATACACTTACTGGTTCCTATGGAAACTCTGAGAAACTGCAGACACTGACCACGCATGTGGTGAATAACCCTCCCCGCCTAACACACCATATATATATCAACTTTTTATGGCAAAGTTAAGTAAACGTAGTTTCTCATCACCCGGAGATATGATGAGGGCGTTTTTTATTTCTTCTATTCTTTACTTCTTTTTTTTTCAATTTTGGAATTTTTTCCCCATTTTATTAGTTAAGAGCTTATTGATCTATAGACTAGAAGTTGTCATAATGCAAGTCATTCCGAGCTCACTGCATTACTGACAACATACGTTTTAATTTGATAAAAATATGCTAATGTTTGTCCACTCATTAAACACATTTTTCATTAAAAGTCTATGAAAGTTTTCCTCAAATTACTACTTAAAAGACACGCGCAAATTACTACTTATAAGACAAGCTTTTTATATTTTTGAGCAGTCTAAGTCAGGCTTTTTGGATAAAATGTTAGTGAATGTACTACAAAAATGTACTACTAAAATAATCAAGTAAATTTCAATCATATAGGAACCACACAGAAACTGAAGAGGCGGACGAACCACCCCTCCGATCGTCCACTGACCTTTTATCTTTCAATAACTTGGAAATTTGAATCTCTTCAAATTGTTATGCTGTCATTAAATACACGGACAGGCTGTCTGCGGCAATAAAAATGCTTCTCTTCTCACTTTTAACTCCTTTGATAAAGAAAAAGGAGAATAACCTGCTGCAAAAAAAGCTGCCACTAAAACTTTGGCTGCAAGAAGGGAGTTACTTTTTACCCTTTTTTGGTTTGATCTATGCCTCAAGTTTATTTCTCATCATGAAGACATGATGCACCAACCAGCCAACACGGCAGTGGTAAGTTACTAGCCGCTGCTAAATACGTGCATCATGTCAATCCCTTTGGTTCGGTATGATGTATGAATGTACTGGTGGGTTCCTCGCTCAGCTTGCATTTTGAGAAACGCATGCCATAGCTAAAGGGCTTACTGTATTAGCGCAGTATGCTGCCCGTTTAGGGTTAATGCACAATGCCCTTGGTCGCATCATACAGACTGGAGACATTAAAGCAGTATGCTTCCCTTACGAACCCTGATATCTTCCCAATAAGGCCGTCATGATGCATGAATGCAGCCCTCCCAAGTAGAGTCGCCAGGTCTACATTCATGCACCATGCCGGTCAAGGACACAGCACATTAAAGCGCTATGCGGCCCTTGCAGGGTTAAAGAGGGGGCCCGCGGGCTGAGATTGTGATAATAGGATTCAAAGAGGAGGTTCGGGATGTGATGTAGGGGGGCGGGGGGTAAGGGGGGAGGTGGTTACCCGGCTGATATAGCTCAGCTGACGCTCACAGCTAACCCTGTAAGGGAAGCATACACGGCAGTGGTAAGCTACTAGCCGCTGCTAAATAGGTGCATCATGTCAATCCCTTTGGTTCGGTATGATGTATGATATGTGAATGCATGGAGTATTGGCGGGTTACTCACCAGGGCTGCATTCATGCATCATGCTGATAAAGGGTATAGTGAAATACAGCATTATGCATCATGCCCCTCATCGTCCTGATGCATAAATGCAGCCCTGACCCACTTGCGAGTGCTGCATTCAAACATCATGCTGACCCTACGGAGTTCAAACACTCCCAAAGGGTCTGCATGATGCTTGACGGGGCTGCATTGGTCCATTATGACGCCAATCTCATCTTTTAGCGACATGTCATCCTCAAAGGGTTAGAGGGTTACCAGACCAGAACCGGCCGCCATCTTTCCTCAGACGCTCAGTTACCTCAGGGGACCCGGCAGGAGATTGCAGCTTACTGCACGAGCTGCTCCTCTCCAAGCAGAGGCTTTGAAGAAACCTCAAGGGCGATTGAAACGTAAATCAGCTTGGAGAGTGAGTGACTCAGGGGAGCTGCTCATTATCTATCTCACCCACCAGGTGGCACCACCGTCAGTGCCGCCCCCTGGTGAGACTGACGGACATCAGACTCATCTGTCTGCAGCTTTAAAGATGTTGTCCCACATTCATTTCCTATTTCTCAGTTATAATTATTCATCTACTTTTTAGATGGAATTTCCAGTTGTTGGTCTCACATCAACAGTTATTTGGCCGAGTAGCGACAATGACGTTTTGCTCTGCGTACTTGTGGTAATTGCCGCTGTCTGGTTATCCTCAGTTTCTTGATTAAATAATGTAAAAACTCCAACCTTCAGCTCAGTCGTTTGCGCGCTGGATCGGATAATGAGCGACAACTACCTGTTTTTACAATCAAACCGACTTATCAAATCCAACAATTTTCTTTTAAGCACAATTACTGATTTAAGGGCCTGGTTATTTTTCTAATGGTGACACTTGTTTTTCAGTTTTGTCATTCAGAGTTTTCGTCGGTGGATTGAATGCCGCCACCCCGCCCACAACCTGCATTCAAACACCGTGGTACGCTGCACTCTCCCTGCAAAGTTCTGGTTACACCAAAAGATCATCTCTGCCATAATATGCAAGTTTTTTGGTGTACAGTTGCCATGGAAACAGGTTCCATTGTGTTGCGCCACAGAACTAACAATGGCGGCATCCAGGCAGAGTCTAGTTCACTCCGACACAGATTCTGCTGGGAGAGAGCTGTACACTCCAATTACACTCTCCTCCCATTGATTCCAATTACTCTGGGTTAACCTCCACCACAGCAAGTATCTGCTGGGAGAATGACCCAATAATGACGTGACCGGAAGTGCTCCATTAGGGCCTCGTTCTGGTTCGTGTTCAGGGTGAGGTTGTGACGTCACTTCCGTTAGGGAAGGGCGTCTCACAAAACGCCACTCGGCACAAAAAGACGACGTGGGGAGCCAACACGCGCACTGTAAAAAGTTGTCGTTCGTGAACAGCAAAATGTGCTGTAACTATACAGTACTTTACCTGTAAAAAATAATACAGCAAAGTTTGCTGTACATGTGCAATTCTGTTACTGTAGATGCAGGTTCGAATCCCATAACCAGCAACCATACTCCACAGCTCAAATATGACCTGATATGTTCAAAAGCCTATTGATGCAGGCTAGGTATAAGTGATTGCTCCTTTAGCTCAGTTGGTAGAGCAGTGAATGATGTAGTCTGAGGGTCAGCGGTTCCAGTCCCGACAGGAAACTCTCATACAAACTACATTTCTCCTGATGCAATCTAAAGTATGATATATTTTGGTACACTGAAATGTTACTATTGAAAATATGCACAGGGTAAAACCAATGTACCTCTGCAATCTGCAGGAAAGATAGTAAAATTTACTTTGAAAAACCTAGGCCATCAAGATTACACTCCAACTAATGATAGTTCAGTGCTTATCAGTACATTACTGCAATAGGGTAATTTATCAACCCTTAAGACATGAACAGTCTAGTTCTAAAATTGCCCACAGGGATCCTGTGTTGACCTCTTTACCATTCACACATAAGTAGGAGGTGTTTCAATGCACCTGACATGCAGGATTCACTGGTGTAGTGGTCATGGTTCGGGACTATGGATTGGAAGCTGGGGGTTTAAATCTCCAAGATGTTGAATATATGTGAGCCCTTTTAGAACTCAGGTCTGAGTCTACAGTAGATTCTACTGTAGGTGTACAGCAGAATTTACTGGAACCAAAGTTGCCCCCAATATTTGCTGTACAGGAACACTACTTACTTCTAACAGTGCGGGTGTCTGCACGGGGTCCCCCTTTCTGTCTGCATGGGCTCCCCTTCCAGGGTTGTGACTCGGCATTTTTAAGCAGTTTCTCTTGTTTCTTTTTGAAAATTCCCCTATCTTGATGCTTTTTGGTAAGAGTTGAACGTGCGGCTTCCAATTGGGGCTTCGTGATGCTGACTTAACCCCTTAAGAACCACATAGTGCTTAAATATCATACGCCCATCTGTCTGCATAATGCATGAAAGCAGCCCTGGCAAATAACTTGCAAGGGCTGCTTTTGCGTATCATCATAACCCTACAGGAGTGAATCAGCCCAGTAGGCTCGTTAAGATGCATGAATACAGCCCTGGATACTCGCCATGGCTGCATTCATGCATCATGACGGCCTAGGTCTTAATACTTTAAAGCAGTATTCTTCCCTTACAGAGTTAAGCTATAACACATGACTGGGCGGTTTCTGAGACGTAACGTCAGCGTTTTACACTGAGCTCCCACTCCGTCATTGAGAGTCACTTCTACTGCTTCAAACACTCCATCCTGCTCCTTCCCCACCTCCTCCCCCCTACCCCTAACCCCTCTCTTAACCCTTCAAGGACGACATGTCACTAAAAAATGACATTATATTTGTCGTCATGATGCACCAATGCAGCCCCAGCGAGTAACTCACCGGTGCTGCATTGGTGCATCATGCCGACCCTTCGGGAGTGTCTCAACCCCATAGTGATGCTTGAATGCAGCACTGGCGAGTTAATAGCCAGGGCTGCATTCATGCATCATGACGACCAAGGCATGATGTATTATTGGCCACATGGGTTAACCACTGAGCCATTCTGAGGTCTCTTTTGCTCCCACTGTGTCCTACACATCCTAACCCCCTCCTACCCCAACACAGCACCACCCTCCCTCATCCACCAAATCCCCCATGACTGTCCCTGATTCCATTGAATAATCGAGACAGTACTTACCAGCGCATTCTGCTGGGGGAAGCCGTCAGATCCCAAACTGCTCAGAGAGGGAATGCCGAGTAATGACGCCATAGCATGGCCAATAGCAGCCATGCACACATTGGGGGTGAACAGACTCCATTACCCATGGAGGCAGGGACAGACTACCCCCCTCCCTTTCTGGCAATGCAGTCAGACCTCGATTAGACGGTCTTCAATAAACCGGCACCCTCGATACCCTAGTCAATCTGTGCAGGTACAGGCCTATACATAAGCATATAAATATGCTTCAATAGTCCGGATGATTCAACACCCGGTCATGTTTTGTCTAAATCTGGGGTGGTCGGTTTATTGAGGTCTGACTGTCTTCCTTCAACTACCCATCTCAGACTTCCATAGGGTTTCTATAGTTGTAGATGTGTGAATAAACTTAGAAGTGGGATCCCGGGGGGCACACACTGTCAGGGGTGGCGGTTGGAGCTCTCCTCAGGGACATTCCCATTGAAGATGTCAATCTCCAAGCAAACAATCACCCTTATCCTAGTTATATTTATATAGTACCAGATTGCTGGGACCTCATAATATTGTTTTTATAGCCCTGGTGCCAATATCAACACACCCAAAAATCAGAGCGTCACTGTGGCCAAAAACACTCTCATGCCCCCAGTGCTTTTGGCGACAGTGACGCTCACCTTTCTGGGTGTGCAGATAAGATGGTTAAGTCTAATAGGACAGAGGATACAACTTAACGATGTCGCGTCCACAGGGAATCTCGATCAAAATGGCCAAGCACCAGCCTAAACCTTCCACACCAGCAGCAGCAGCACCTGGTGGGGGAATCTTGAACTACAGACTACAGAGAAGTCCCTTGTCCTCAGCGTGCACGAATGTAGCCCTGACGAGTAACTGGTCGGTGCTGCATTCAAGCAGCATGTCGACCCCCCCCCCCCCCCCCCAAGGTGGATTCACTCACGAAGTATCGACATGATGCACTGATGCAGTGCAGAGGACTTACCAATAATGCATGGATACATCATGGCGACGAATGTCCCTTTAATGCAACATGCTGTCCTTAAAGGGTTAAGGAGGACTGAGATTGCAGGAAGTGGGAGGCAGGGATCGATATAAGGGGTGGAGCTGGTGGTGGTGTACACATCTCCCCCCAGAGGACGCTGCGGGTCGGGGGACAGTGCAGCCCCACCAGAGCGTGCTGTCCCGGGGGGGGGGGGGTATGTCTCTTTAAGGGCGGCATAGTGCTTTGGTGCAGTATGCCAGTTGGCGTCATGATGCATGACTGCAGCCCTGACGAGTAACCCGAGCTGCGTTCAAGCATCATGTTGATCCTACAGGGTTGATACACTCCTGGATGATAGTCATGATGCATGCGTGTAGTCCTGACGAGTTTATCACCAGGGCTGCATTCATGCACCATGAAGACCAAGAGGACAACGCATCACAGCACTATGCCGCCCCTAAAGGGCTGAGTAACTTGCGGAGGGAAGGGGGTGTCAATGGTGTCCCCTACTCTTACAGGGAGTTTACAGCTGTGTGTATTATACTTACTGTACAGTGGCGTAGGGGAAGTGGTGGTGGTGGGGGGGGGGGAGGGTAATGAGAGGGTCCCCTTTATATTCGGTAAACCAATAACCCCACCCCACCCCCAGCCCAACCAATAACCTTCCCCATCCCGCACCAGTAAAGATGTACTTCTTACGGCTCCATACTGCTGATATTCAATGTCGGAATGAATGCAGCATCCCCAGCCTTCTATGCTTTCTTCTACCCAATTGTGAGGGAATTTCTAATGGAACTATATATGGAAATCGACGTGCTCTGCCGTTACTGTAGTGTATGGAACACCTTTTATCGGTCCATTTAACAGCTGTGTGTAGTTAGCAGTATATCTAATGGCAGTACAAATACAATTCACGTTCTAGAGTATCGTCATTCTGTATGAGCAGGTTTTACAATGTTATAACGAAAAGAATCAATGGCTGATTTCTTCCACGTGAAACAGACGTTCTCAGTCATTGCTGTGCAACGTACATGCTCTCGGTCTATAATATGAACTATTCCTTTCTACAAGACATCTCCATCATAACAAGATGTAGGAAGTGTTCTGAAGTTGGTTAATCTATATTGACAAATGATGTCATATTGCATAATATGGAAATTGCAGGGGAAAGGATGACATCTCGTGTATCAGATTTATCCTGTAGAAAAGGCATGATGCTTCACGTTCATTTGATAATGTTCATTGATACATTCATGCATCATGCCGACCTTTCGGGAGTGTATCAACCCCATAGGACCGACTTAGTTGATGGCATGGATACAGCATGCCGGAGCTTCATTCATACATAATGGCCACCAAATGACAAAGTGATTAAAGCACTATGCGGCCCTTAAAGGGTTTATACCATAAGCTGCACCACTTGTAAGGCATCCCTCATTACCAGCCCCAGAGTCAATACCAAGTCACTTCAAATCCAATTCCAAAACTCCTAATCGGTAATCTGATCGGGGGAGGAATCTTAGAAGACTCCTCATGAATGCAAAATAGGATTTTAAACAAATTAATTTCATGAGGAGGAAAAATAAAATAATCCAAGAGCAGGGCAGCCTCACCAGTGCATGCTGGTTTTTGAAAAATGAAATTATATTATTTCCGCTGATGAGTCACGTGATAGTACCCGGGGTCACGTGGTGCGGGGGGCGGGGTTTGGTGTCTGAAACTGAGTAGATGAGAGACAGAGCGGGGGGGGGGGAGGGGGTGGGGCTGTAAAGGACATCACTGTAGGCTATTACAGTGCAGTGTGTCGTGGTCTTTAAGCCGCCAAGTGCCGCATATTGCTTTATTGCATCATGCCCTTGGTCGCCATGATGCAAGAATGCATTATGCTGACCCTTTGGGCGTGTATCAAATCTGGAGGATCGGCATGCTGCATTCATACAGCTGGTGAGTTACTCGTCAGTGCTGCATTCAAGCATCATGCTATCAAATTTCATGACGACAACGGAGATCCCAAATTAAAGCACTATGCGGCCCTTACGGGAAGCAAGAAGCTTTAAGACTTTGCAGGGAATTACCATAATTTAATAGAGTAATCCTAGTTAGAAAGCAGCAATTACTGCAAAAGCGGGAAAATTGGCAACTCCTGACTCGTGCACTGTCACTAGTCCTGCTGCAGGGTGCCGGTCTCCTGTACTACTCACACGCCAACTGTCGGGTGGACCCGTGTTAGACATCTACTGATCTACTAGTATATAGCATATCGACATAATCTCCCGCTAGTCTCTCTATAGGAATACATCTCAAATGTACTCAAAATGAGAATGGATACATTTGACGTTATAACATAGCTACTTATGGTCTCTCAAAAGTAAAAGCAGCCCGGGGGGGGCACTCACTCTATGACAGTACCCGCCGACTGCCAAACTACCGCCTGCCTAAAAACAGGGGCCGCCAAACCACCGCCCCTCATAAATACAAAGGACCGCCCCCTGATTCCTCACATATAAGTCACCGCCCCTGTTATTTTAGGTATCCCTGTAAGTCATTGTCAGATTGTTATCGACATAACCTACCAACATAATTATGTACTGTACGTTATGTACATTTGTAGTACGAGTTTTAACGTTTTAATGGCCACATAGTGCAATACTGCATCATACTCCTGGTCGTCATAAATGCGCAACTCGCTAGTGCTGCATTCAAGCCTCATGCCGATCATATGGTTTAATAAACCCCTGAAGGTTCGGCATGATGCACTAATGCAGCACCGGCGAGTTAATCGCGTATTGGTGTATCATGCAGATCACAAAATTTAATATAGCCGTTCAGTGCTTCTGTAGGCAGCTAGCGGGATTATTCATCAACGATCTCATCAGTACCAACTTAAGTAATGGAGGCGCCCACAGGACAAAATGCCCGACTCCTATAATACCCCACATACAAGTATTCTCCTTGAGAGAGACGACCCCATCAGGACGCATGTGGCAAATGATGATGATGTTGAGGTTTTGTCCGTTTTTTAGACTATAAAAGGCATTAACCCTTTAAGGACAGATGTCGCTAAAAGATGACATTTGTCGTCAGGATGCACCAATGCAGCCTGGGGAGTAACTCGCCGGGGCTGAGTTTGGTGCATAATGCCAACTCTATGGGAGTGTCTCAACCTCGTAGGGTCGGCATGATGCTTGATGGCATTAATGCATCCAGACGACCAAGGGCATGATGCATTGATGTATTATGCTGTCCCTAAAGGGTTAAAGGAAGTGGGGCCTGGTAATATCCATTACAACAAATCATTAGTGGCTGGTGGCCGGGGTTTGTGACTCACGACTCGGGATGTTTTAAACAACATGAGACAGCAAGGCTTTATGAACAATTATTGGCATTTGTATATTTTGTTTGAGTTATGCACTGGGGAGTCACTCACCAGAGGTGCATTGGTGAATCAGAAAACGAACCCTTCATGTTCATGAATGCAGCCCTAGCGAGTTATTCGCAGTCATGCATCATGGCGACCACAAATGATTGCACATTAAAGCACTAATCGGGCTTAAACCCTTTCTGGACGGCATAGTGCAGTAATGCATCATGCCTTGATCGTCATGATGTATGAATGCAGCCCTGGTGAGTAAGTTACCACTACGGGACTGAGACACTCTCGCAGAGTCGACATGATGCACCAATGCAGGACCCACGAATCGGGGCGGCATTGGTGCATCATGACGACCACTGTCATCTTTTTGCGACATCCGTCCTAAATGGTTAACAGGTTTCAAATTATCTGCACGTTTTGCATCACATGATAAATGTTCCAAGATGCTCAGAGTAATTACAACGGGCTCCTCCAGCTGGGGGTAGCTGCGGGTATCGGCCACTGCGATTCAAATTGTAACTACAAAACCACCAATTAAGGTTATAGTAGTCTTTCTAAACACCCCAATGTACAATGAAGGGAGTATTAGCCACGACAAACAATCACATTAAAAGTATTGGAAGTCAAGGAAGTCCTACGTATAATTACTCACTATAACCCGGGGCTGGTTTTTAAGCCCATACCTTTAACGGTCCTGTTTATTTCCTCGCAATTCTAACATATAAACAGCGGTTATCCATACCATAATGGGACAAAACTAACCGCGCCGAGGAAACACTCTTCCATCCAATTAAACCACAAACTTACAATGTGGCAAATTACTCCGTAAAACCAGAAACCGGGTGATATTGAGGAGGGGAATGACTACCTACACGGAAGTATAGATTTTAGCATTGCCTTACATCGCTCATAACCACTCATCCCCGACCCGACCACGCGGTGAGTTACTCATCCCAGACCCGAACAGGCAGCGAGTTACTCGCACCATTAACCTTACTAGGCACAGAATCGGACACGTTATTCCACCCACTACTTTAACACTCTAGGGGCAGCATAAGGCCCAGCTGTCGGCATGATGCATGAATGCAGCCCTGGCGAATGAGTAACTCGAATCGCCAGGGCTGCATCATGATGACCCTAGGGGGCTGATACACCACCAAAGGGTCGGAATGATGCAATAATGCAGTACGGGCAAGTTATCAGTCAGGGCTGCGTTGGTGCAACAAATTTGCCGAAAACCTTCCTCAAAGAACAGCATATTGTCCATTTGTGGTCGTGATGCATCAATGCATCAGACCCTATGGGGTGAAGGCACTCACATAAAGTCGTCATGATGCACCACCACAGTACTGCCGAGTTACTCGCCAGCGCTGCATTGGTACATCATACTAACTATTTAAGTATTGAGACATGGTGCCGTCCTTAAAGCACCAAGCGGAACACTGCTCACACGCTTGGCTCTATAAATGGATAACTCCATTCCCCTACTCCAACCACTCTCTTCAAAAAGCAGAAAACACAGACCAGCATTACAAAGAGGAAGTTGTCAGTGCGCATGGGCGGCTCACTTCAAACACGGACGTAAGGCGACCATTGATGCCTCACGAGGACGCACACACTTCACAACTTCCGGTCTGGCGGAGGTTGGTTCCGGTCGGTTTGCTCAGGACAAGTGTAGATCATTTGCTAGAAGAACACCGGCCTTGAGATGTTTTTGATGTCTTCTATAGATTAATACATTGTATAACCCCATACATCACTAATTGTTTAACCCTTTACGGACCGCATGTAGTCTGAAGGACCATTTTCAGGCATCCTACCACCTGAGCTAAACAGGCAAGAGTCAGCAAGGTCAATTGATGAGACAGTCAATGGTCCATGATTATATGTTCCAGTTGGATGACATGTTACATATTCAATCTGAAGACTAGGTGTGGTGAGGAGTCCATACACCATTCCATGTCATTAGGACAGCACACTGTCATTTTCAATGTAAAAATATCCAGGGGTAATATAATTTCGAGATACGCACAATGATCCTTAAGATGGGGACTCTATGCTAGAAATATCTCCAATTTGTAACGTCATAGCAGTGCGGTTATCCATTGCTAATTTACCCTAACTATCCAGTTAGGCGCTGTTTTGAGTGCCTAAAGTGGATAATAATGGTATATAAAGGGTTACATGCTTACCTCTTGCCCCCAGGTGGGGTTGGTGGTGTTGGGCTGGATGGAGGTCCTGGTCTCCTGCCCGTGGTGCACCAGGCGCGGGAAGCTGGACCGCTTACCCGGCTGGATAGACATCTTCACGTAGGGATCCGGGTTGAAGAACATGCCGCGCTTTAAGTACTTGGCTGTCATGTCTGAAACATATAATGAATGGAGAATAATTAGTATCATTTAGAGTTATCGCTATATTATATAAAGTAGGGATGGTTTCTTGCTTTCATCTCTATTAACCCTTTATCAGTTTATGGATGGCAGGTCAGGCAAAAAAAAAAAAAAGGTGTGTTTCAGGTTACATGGTCTGAAAATCTAGGGTAGGTAGGTCGGATTTTTATTTTATTTTTTTCTTACTTTAGCCTGAAAAGTACCTAGAAATCGACTCACGAACTACAATTCCGACTCGCTGACGACCGCCTCGACTCGTAACCTATCAGATCAACCCTTAAATAACCCCAAAATAACCCAAAATATAAATATTTTTTCAAAATTGCATAAAAATTTCTAGGGTCGGCCCTGTTTTGCTAGGTAGGGTCGGGTAACCTGAAACACACCTTTTTTTTTTATTTGGCCCCACTAAAACATGACATTTTTCTTTTTTGGTTTAAGAATCTTTATCTTGGAGCCAGCTAACATAGGCTAAGGAAATTGGTCAGGCATGTTGGCATTTGTCCTCATAATGCACCAGTGCATATATATAATATAAGTCATATCTGAAACACAGCGAGAGTGAAAGACTATCAATAGTGTAGCCAGAAGGGAAAGTGGAAATATTTGTCCCTACAATATTGGCTGATACGTAATAGTTGGATAAAAAGGAAGCGATTCATTGACACGTTAGTTTTAAAGTTTCCTATTACTAGTTCTGCTGCCGCCGTTCTACGTGCAGAGTGTATCGTCTTACTTCACTGCTCTTTGCTTCCCACTATCTGCAGTGTTCTATTCTGAAAGACCGGTCATCATCTCTAACAGCAAAAACAACAATCTATTCTGTATTGAGAGAGGGGAAATGCATCGAGATCAATGACCTTTCTGTATGGATACGGCCATAATGCAACTGTATTCCTATGCAACTAGACTCGAGGCTAAACCAGGCACCAGCTTGCAGAGTGAGGTCTCATTTGGAGTTTTGAACTGCGCAGAGAGGCCTTCTGATCACTCCGTCTGCAGCAGAATGGCGCACAGAGACAGATGGCGGGAGTAGTGAGGGGAGGGGAGGGGGCCGACATACTGACGTGCTGACATTCTGCGGACATTGCTCCCTGAAAACTTAACTCTTCATAAACGGCATCATGCCTTGGGGCTTTATGTTAATTCGCCGACATGATGCACCAATGCAGTGCTGCTGAGTAACTGCTATTGCTGTATCATATCAATACTTTGGGGGTGTATCAATCATATGGGCCGATCATGATGCATTCATGCAGCCCTGGCAAGGAAGTCGCTGCATTCATGCATCATGCCGAAAATGGTATAACGCAAACAAACTGCTGTGCCGCCCTTAGAGCGATGAACATGTCTGCTCTGTTCGTTATGAGACCTTTCAGACACTCTGCATTATGGGTAAAAACATGTTTGTGTGGTAAGCCGACATCCTGGGGCTACTCCAGTGCATTAACCAGAGGAGTAGGCTTATGTTAAATACACATTTAACATCTATGCATTGGTTATTCACATACAGTCAACTCTCTCTATTGTGGTCACCCTTGGGACTTTGCTAAAGTGACCACATTGGCGAGGTGACCACATTGAAGAGAGTATAGAAATGCATGCATGTCTCCCGAGGTTTTCAATTGTCATTTGTATGGAAAATAAAAGCTGTACATATTGAGTGAAAATGAAGGTCATTAATCAAACTACATGTATACCTTTATTTATTTGGCTTCAGACATGTCTAAAGGCATAACATCCACTATAAAACACACTCTTCAGACAATGAACACACTTATATAATTGTTTTTGTTGGCAAAACATAATGTGTTGACCACATAAGAGAGAGTAATATGGAGCTTGGGACTAGGGAATCAGTGACCACAGTGCGAGGTGACCACATTAGAGAGGTGACCATATTGGAGACAGTTTTCTATATTAAAATATAGAGAAAACTTGACGGTTCTTTCCAAAAATGACCACATTGGCGAGGTGACCACTATAGAGAGGTGACCATTAGGTGAGAGTTGACTGTATATTCACAATATCTTTCTTAAAATGTGTGAACTTCCCTTAAACTTAAAAGATACATTACCAGCTTACTATGGCTGATTTTTTAAATTTCGCTATGTTTCATATACCAAGTGCCTGTAAGTCTATATGAGAAATTTGGAATCGTATTGAATAAGATAATTTTCTCTTTTAATCAGTAAATATGACCGTAATAGGGTACGAAATATATCACTGCAAACAATCACAAATGAAAACCAGCAAGGGGTGCATTATGAACAATCAAAACACATAGGCTCTCAAAGTGAATTCATAGGTCTACCAGAGAGCCCTCCATTCAATATTTCATCTAGTTTTCATAACAAATGCTTTTCGTATGATAAAGGGCCTGTCAATTGATAAGGAAATCTACATTGGGTTTATGTCATAACTTGATTTTGGGTCGATTGAGGTGGTAATGTATCTTTAATACCTTTAAAGGTCTAATTCTCCAATTATCCCTGCCAAATTTGTACTTTTTTATAATTTAGGCATAAACCATGGCACCTGAAGGCATTGTGCTGTCCTTATAGAGTTCGCTAAATGTCGCAAACAAGTTTCACAAATATGATCCCCTAGAGGAAATTCAAGACGCCGGCCCTGTCAGCAAGAAGGATGGAAGTCTAAAACAAAATAAATTTTAAAATATTTCAGGAAATTGTTTCAAGGGCAACCCTCTCTATAGAAAAAGGCAACTGCTAGTGTGTACTATATATAAATGTAGACCGCCTTCAGCTCTCTATATATATATGCTGTCAGTGTTTAGATAAGGCTCTGTATAAAGCCCTAATTACGACTCCCTCTGTATGACATGCCTCGTGGCAGGGTGGGCGATAATAGAAGCAGATTGTGACAGGAAGCAGGTGAGACTGGGGGCTGACGGGAGGATGTGTCTCACGGTGCCCCAAGGACACACTGTCTTAATGCGGCAGGAAAACAGGCACCTCATGTAGGGATTAACCCTTTAAGGACCGCATACTGATTCCCTCCAGACAGAACTGAAGAATGACACAAGTTAGTGCCGTGTTTATTTCTCAGGGAAGCGCAAGCTGTATACACAAGATTCTATAGAATAGCGAAACGTTTCTACTGGTAGTGACGTGTTTAATGGATACAATGTGTATATCCCAATTTTACTCATGCAAATAACCAGAAATTTCTCTAGTAGAATGATGGTGTGCATTTCTTGAGTTTCACTACAAGAAATTTCAGGGAATATGACACAAGAAAATGTTTTAAAAACATGTTCCAAAAACATTCTGAAACTCATGACACAAGAATGGCAGGAATTCCACTAGGGATATTGTTTGCAGGGTTTCTACAAAATATACCTATATCGGCAGGCCTTCACACACAGAAAAGTGAGAGTCATTGTCGCTAAAACTACCCTCACCTGAGGGTCAGGTAGTTTTAGTGCCTGACCCTCAGGTGAGGGTAGTTTTAGTGCCTGACCCTCAGGTGAGGGTAGTTTTAGCGACAATGACTCACTTTTCTGAGGGTGTAGGCGGCATGATGTACTGCGTTAGTGCATCATGCCGACCCTTTTAAAGCATATCAACCACGATGTCATTTATCAGACTGCAAATAGATTCCTGTATGTTGTCTGTTACAGCAAAGCAGCCATTTTTATTTTGGACGACAAGGGGTTAAAATTATATACACACTTGCTCAGATATCTTTATCTCAGGTGATATTATCTGTTCCAAAAATCCCAAATATTAGTATTCTCTGGTTTGAAATCATGGAATGATTATTAACATTACATATCAGTGATATTACAAGACTGCTACACAAAGATTCCAGGGCCCTCACCGGTCACTATTCTGGGCTGTAGTTTTGAGGAAAATGAGATGACCTTAGCCCTGGAGGAGGTCTAAGAGGTGTAGGATACTGAATGACCAGGGAGATAGAAGTAAACAACTCGTGTTATTTAAACCTCTAAGGACGGCATGTCGCTAAAAGGCTTCATTGATTCACAAATGCAACCCCGGCGAGTAACTCACCGGTGCTGCATTAGTGCATCATGCTGATCCTTTGGGAGTGTCTCAACCTTGTATGGTCGGCATGATGCTTGAATGCAGCACTGTACTTGCCAGGGCTGCATTAATGTATTTTGACTACAGATGACATACAGGGATGTGATTTGATTTCCCCAAAACAGTAGATGGTGACACCGTTTTTGGATCTTAGTATGCTCTAAAATATCAGACCTCCCCAGCAATGTTAAAACATGTTTTCAATGCATCTGGAAAAATCACATCGATTTTGGGGTCTAAACATCCTAACAAATCCAAAGTAGGAGAAATCACATTCCGGCCGCATATCGCATTAAAGGACTATGCATTCCTTAGAGAGTTCTCCCGGCGGTTGTGTGGTGGTGTACTTGTGAAGTGCCTCCCAGGTACCTAAAGGTCTGGTAGCCGTTACAAAGGTCAACCACCGGCTTAACCCTTTAAGGATGGATGTCGCTAAAAGATGACATTTGTCGTCAATGCAGCAATACTTGCCGGGGCTGCATTGGTGCATCATGCCGATCCTTCTGGAGTGTCTCAACCCTGTATGGTCAGCATGATGCCAGGGCTGTATTTATGCATCATGACGACCAAGGCATGATGCATTAATGCATCATGCCGCCCTTAAAGGGTTAAGGTTGGTACAGCTCATCTTATATGCCATGCCGACAGTGTTAAAGTTGGTGCAGCTCATAAGCCAACAGTGTTTATAACCTGACCTTTACCACTCATAGCCTCACTGTAGATATAGGTGAGGCCAAAAATAAAAGAGGTGTGTTTCAGTTTACATGGTCTAAATATCTAGGTTAGGTAGGTCGGATTTCTTCTTATTTTTTAAACTTGTACCAAGAAATTGCCTCGCGAATACCAGTGCTGACTCACTAGCCCCTGCCTCGACTCGCGGAGCCTCAACTTGACTTAGGCCAAAAATACCGTATTTAAAAAAGAAGAGATTTCTAGGGTCGGCCCTGTTTTGCTAAGTAGGGTCAGGTAACCTGAAACACACCTTTTATTTATTTTTTGGCTTGAGGGTAAAACATACATGTGGCTTGCCTGGAATTACCAAGCCTACTGTAAGTGTCATGTCTCCTAACTATTCAAAAAAGGGATTATTTCGTATATAATTTCAGCGTTTGGAAGTGCCATATGACAACTTTAAAAACGTACTGCAAACTGCAACTAAACTTTGATCACAGCACCCGACTCTTGGGCGCTGGTAGCATGTGGTCAACAACTGCCACGCCAGTCCTGTTCCCAAAGGAAGAGCCAAGCTTTACGATAAAAGCCTGGTGAGTCCTCTTGCCAGGGCTGCATTCATACATCATGTCGATCCTTAGAAAGAGTACAATGTCATATACCAAACCCATATGTTCAACATGATGCTTGAATGTACAACTCCAAGGCTACACTCTTGCATCACGTCGACATATCGAATTAAAGCACTATGTGCACCTTAAAGGGTTAATGGGCTCTGAGGTACAGAGCAGGATTTGGCAAGACTTGGCAGATTTGGCAGGACTTGGCAGGGGCTGCATGTAGCTTTATAGCCCCTTGGCAGGACTTGGCAGGCAGTCATCAGACCACTGACAGGGGAGTCTACTCTGATATCATCAGCAGATTCTCTCATGGATTTGTTTGTACCGGCACTACGTCCTCTCTGCCAAAACGCGGCGGATCACCCTGAAACTTGCCTACGCGATGCTTTTAGAATAACCACATATTTAACCACATATTGAATCAAATATTCAAAAGAATGTATAAGGATCGACCTTTGTAAAATTACACGAGTATCTGTCTTGTATTTATGGTTCAAGTTGGACATATTCATAACTGTTTTTGGTGTATGGAGATCGCAGTGTGAGACGGTGATACGAAAGCAGCAATCTCGTAGTTTCATCCCTTCTTCCACGGAAGAGTTCTGGGAGTCTGTACGTTTCACAGAGTCTTATTTGAGACTGTGCTATGGGAGTGTGATGTTATGTATAAAGCCGTTTATAGTTGGCAGAGGTAACTGTCTAGCTAAGTCTCTATTCTGACTCCTACTGTGACAGTTGGCAATGCGACTGCGGCTATTGTAGTCTTTAACCATTAGGGACACATAGTCCCTTAAATCGATATAATATGCCCTTTGGTCGAAATAACGCAGGCATGTAGCCCTGGAGAGTAAATCGTCAGGGCTGCATTCACACATCATGCTGACCATATGGTATTGATACACTCCCAAAGGGACGTCATGATGCTCGAGTGCAGCACTGGTGAGTTACTCACCAGTGCTGTAAAGACATAAGAAAACGACATGAGATGGCATGAGTGTCCTCTTTATAAACGTTGATTGTTTTATTGATTATATATATGAGCAACATCGATTGCATTTGTGTTAGGATATTTCAAAAGCAGAAGTGTCCACCAAAAAAGAGTTTGGTGGCAAATAAGATGTTATTACGTAGACAAATGACGATCGATTCATGAATTCTCAGACTACTCACGACTTTCGGTGAATGAGAAAGGAAAAGAGCATTCCTGATTTCCAATGGCACGCCAGTCCTTAGCTTCATTGGTCTAAATCAATAGGAATGCCTAGTTCTTAATAGTAGCACAAAAACACACTTCTATATCATCAAAAGGCTTGCAACCAGCGCTGTGTTCGTGTGCCATGACAATAAATGGACATGAATCCTTGAGGTATCCGGCCAGGAGTCTCATTCAGAACTGATTTGTCATCAGTCATCATAGTGAGATTTTTATCAATAGGCCAGTATTTGCTATTGATTATGGTACTTGTGAGCATCAATAGCCGCAATTTACACATGTTTTGCATAGATTTCTACAGAATCTCATGTGAAAAACCCTCCTACTCGTGGCCATCAAACATGTTTCCTACGACTTCGTGGCTCGTTCTAAATGGGGTTTCTGGGACTAATGAGCCATGAATGAGTGAACCTGGAGGAGGGGAGATTACTTACGAGTGGAGCGAGGACACTTATCATGGGTTTTACAATACACTGTGTCTTATATAGGGGAGATGGGGGCTTAACCCCTTAAAACAGCATAATGCACACATGCATTCACTGGCTTGAGACACTATGCATGATGCAGCATTGGTGATTTACTTATTGGGGCTGCATCGATGCATTAAAGCAGCATGTCATCCTTTTATTGTTTATACATTACCTTGATCTTATATGAAGTGAATCAGTATACACGCTTTACATGCTCATATAGGATGAACGAAGACATCAAATGTAAAATATTGTGGTCAAAAAATGATTAAAACACCTCCAAAAATAATGCATTCATGCATCATGATGCATGAATGTGGCCCTGATGAGTAATTCAACCAGTGCTGCACTTAGGGTCGGCATGATGCAACATCGGTGATTTACTCATTGGCGCTGCATTGATGCATCATGCCAACAAATGTCACCTTTTAACAACAAGCCATCCTAAAAGGGTTAAGCCTGCAGGATTTTGGTTAAATGAGGGGTGAATGAGAGACTCAGTAGGGGGGGGGGAGATACAGGGGATTATCGACACACAGGTAGAACAGGCTGATAACAAAGGACGCAGGATCGATATTATCTAATTAACCCCTCATAGATAAGGCCTCCAAGTGCTGATCAATGCCATTCTGTAGTGTTAGATGGCGCCATCAGGCCATGCAAATTACCTCTCTGTATTGACACAGCCATCTACATCCACGAGTGGATAATGTATGTACATGTAGGCAGTTGGTTTAGAAGTGTAGACTAAGAATCTGCTCGGAGAGTGATGCCTGTGCTGGGATATGAACCCCACAAAGAGGCCTTGTAATGACTCCCTCTGGTGCAGAATGACTGTGGGGGAGGAGGTGACAGGGGCGGCAGCCACTCTCTCCACACACAGTACACCATGTGTCTAGATCTGCACATAGGGGCTAAATGGTAGCTCCGGTGTTATTTTACACGACAAAACGTGTCCATTTATTTCATACTTAGTATAGATACCTAATGCTCTCCCCTATGGGTACCGTCTGCTGGGGCCGTCCTGGGGGTGTTGGTATGAGTGTGACACACAACGATAGAGGTGCATATGTAAGGGGGGATGAATGACAAGGGGCTGAGTGGGTGTTGAAAATGGGCCATTTTTGTGTCACGTAATTCATGGAAAGCCCCAATCTATTGCCAGTAGACTTTGTTGTGGCTATAGGCCTACATATAGAGATATACATATATATTCCTATCAGTATCGAGAATGCATCCTTTGTACGTCTATAGTGTTATTATCTCATCTCAGGATAAGTAGAGTTTGGTGTAGGTCCCAGGCTACAGCAGTAAGGCATGTGTCTATATCTATAAGGCCTACTGTCTCCCTATATCAGCCTGGTAACGCCCAAGTACCGCCTTAACCCTTTAGGGACGGCATGTCCCTAAATATGAATCTGTCGTCATGAAGCACAAATGCAGCCCAGCGAGTGACTCGCCAGTGCTGCATTGGTGATTCATGCCAACCCTTCGGGGGTGTCTCAACCCTGTAAAAATAGGACCGACATGATTTTAAAATGCAGCACTGGGGAGTTACTCGCAAGGGCAGAATTCATGCATCATGATAGCCAAGGGCATGATACATTAATGCATTATGCCGATTGCATTATGCATTATTAAGAACTAATAACAGTATAACGGCATGATGCATTCCTACAGCACTGGTGTGTTTAATAACAATAATGGCTATATGGCTGCAACCATGCATCATGTTCACTGTAAGTGTAACTAGTAAGTATAGGTATACACAGTAGAATCTACTGTAGTTTTACAGCAACATCTGTAGCTTTACAGTAAATTCTACTGTTTAACTACAATAAACTGTACACCTACAATCGATTCTACTGTAAACCTACAAAATGGAAACTAACCTTTTACAGTGTTGACGACAGACCAAACTGCATTATAGCACTCTGCTGCCACTAAAGGGTTACTTCCGGCCTATATCAACCATGATTACAGAAAGACCCTACTGACGACTTACGTCTTATTATCTTCCTCCATTTCCTATCCCTCATTTAGTTTTGATATTGTTGTCCGTTTCTTACAGAGTTGTTTTGTCGGCTCGGCTTCCACACCACTGATTACTTACGCAATAGGAGGCTCCTTTTTTGGCTCGGCTTATAAATGATAAACTTACACGGCACGGAACTCATCTTTGTATATATATATACGGACGGACAAAAAGGACGGAGGGATGATTATGAAAGAAGCTATTCTTTAGAGGTATATTGTCTAGCTATGGGCACAATACGTGGTTCATTTCCCTTAACCCTTTCAGGAGGGCATGATGCCTCAGGTCTAAATGATGTTCATTTGTTGTCATGATGCACCAATGCAGCACCTGACCCTGCATTGACGCATCGTGCCCACCCTGTCTGGTAGGGTCGGTATGGTACAAGAATAGGATAACTCGCGAGTTACTCACGAGGGATACGTTTATGCATCATGGTTACAAGAAGGGCATATTAAATCAAAGCACTATCCTGCCCTGAAAGGGTTAAATACATACAACAACTTTAGAAGAGGAAACTATAATAAATGATACTATAATACATTGACCACCAATGACAATACCGTATACAAACAGACCATCATAACCAAGATGGCCGCCTCATTACCGACCATGTAACCATGGTAACCAAGATGGCGACCGTGTGTAAGAAGACGCCCCAGGGGAGGGTGTCACCGCTGGTACCCAATCTGTAACCGTCCTGACACCAGCCAGACTGCAGCTACCAGCGGTGGCGGAAGTCACCCTGAGCATGCGCGAGGCGTCGGTTTCCGGGCAATATGATGGCAAATTGGTCTCTAGGGAGGTGCCTTGGTTACATATAGATTTGTGTTTTATTATATGGGCATACAAGGGCGATAATAAAGGAAATCTGTCTGTAAGAAAACAGCTGAGTCACTGTGCTAGACATTATATCAGTAAGTATTTTCCGGAGAGTCGTGCTTAGGCCGAGAGATATGTACAGATATAGTTCAATAGCTCTGATCAATGCAGCCTCCCCAGCAATACGTGTATTCGATTGAAAGCATCATCATTCAAATTAATTGATAGCAACTATATTATTACCACATTCTACTTTATTAAAGATGGCACACTTATGTTTACTTGGAGCTCTATCCCTGACAGTTTGTGGCCATGTAGGGTAAAATGTCCTTGAGTCGTCCATGTACCTTTTGTCTGCTTTTTTCGGTAACAAATTGAACTAATCAACGATTATTTGAGTGGATAGAACGATATTTATATTGATACAATATGGAGAGACGCAGCACATGCTATTCTACCGCCTGCATTAGCTGTCAAAAACACCAGATTTTGGGTAAAACTAAAGCAATTGGAGCTGTGTTTTTGATGAATTGCCAGCCACCTTGAAATGAAGTGCACATGGTAAATTTGGAAAGATTTGCAATATTGTGATATTGGTCAAGGAACACGGTTAACTTAAGCAAGGATTGCTTAATGTATCACATTCACACTCTGTCTGACATCAGTGAACAAGAAATAAGCTCTATCCTTGCATTTAGCACAAAAATAGACATCGTAGTATGTAGCTGCTGACTGATATTATTTTGTGGCTGACTCAAGGTACCACAGTGGTTGACTCATGGTACTTATGAAGAAGAGTCACACCTCTTTGGTAGTGCAAGTTTACAAGGCCTCATGGAATGAATATGAAAATTGTGACCTTATTGGATTGAAAGCCCAAGATATCAGGATAACTATCATATCTATTTTCACATGCCCCACATGTCAGCCTAATACAGCAGAGTTTCTAGAATAATAAACAAGTTTCACAAAGGTTCATGTGGTTGGGTCTTGGTCAGTTTACCCTACCAGTGTTAGCACCTTGCTGGTGTCATCACACAGATCAGACAGTTGGTACAGCTGGTGTAAAGGTCACCTGGAAGTGGCCGTCTGCTGGTCTCACCTGGTAAACCTCTAAGGACGGCATCATGCATCAAGGTTATTGTTCACTTAGGCCGTTCTATTGTGATAACTTGGATTCCGGATCAGCCGCCGAGATTTTTGGAAATTTGCATTTTCTATCTCTGTCCTCCGGGATTTTTTTGGTCGTCATGATGTATGAACTCATCCCTGCGCGTAACTCACCAGGGCTGCATTCATACATCATGCATCCCCTACAGGGTTGATACTATCCAGAAGGGCCGGCATGATGCACTGATGACATACCAGTAAATCACAGCTTCAGTGCATCATGGCGACAAGTGTTGCCTAGATGCATCATGCCATGCATAAAGCGCTAATCGCTAAGACCATCTCTCATTTTAAAACTACTGAGGAGATGTTCAGTAATCTGACGTGAGTCAAAGATTAAAAACGGCTGACACATGAGAGAGTATGGCTCGGGTAAGAGGCTCTTTATGAAACGCTCAAACTGATTTAGCTAATCAGGCTGATTAGACAGAGAGCCAACCCTTTAAGGACTGATGTCGCTTAAATGTGACATTTGTCGTCATGATGCACCAATGCAGCCCTGGCGAGTAATTCGCCAGGGCTGCATCATGTTGACCCTTTGGGAGTGTCTCAACCCCGTAGGGTCGACATGATGCTTGAATACAGCACTGGCGAGTTACTTGCCAGGGCTGCATTCATGCATCATGACGATAAAGGGCAACCGCTGTCTGGTTGTGTGCTGCCTTTCTTTTAGTGGTCTGAGACCTTGGTACAGTTAACCCTTTGAGGACAGCATAATACTTTAACACTATGGAAGTTGTCTTATTGTGCCTGAATGCAGCCCTGTAAATTGACTCGCCATTGCTGCATTCATGCATCATGCTAATCCTATAGGGTAAACACATTTCTAAGGAGTTATAATGATGCCAAGATACACCACTGGCGAGTTACTGGCCATGCTGCGGTGACAAATGTCGCTTTGAGGGATCTTAATGTTAGTGACGTCACTTGTTGATTCCCTGCTTTCGTAATGAAACACACACCATCATAAAACAGCAGTAGGCGTATAGATAAACGTTATAAAACTGAATTGACTAATATCCAGGAAAATGCTGATATCTATTACTTCATATAAATGTAAACAAATTAATGAGAACTGTGAGACGAATTTATGTCAACAAACTAAACAAGTCTATGTTAACCGAATGCATATAAGTTGGGCGTGTCTAATATCATGCAGCAAGAAAAGTTCGTTACCTTTCTTTCAAAATTTAAAGAGGACACCCCAGGAGGTAGGGGTTAGGGGGTAGTAATTTGTTAATAACAACAGGGGGCAGCTGGATCTGAGGGGGGAGTAACTTTTTTCTGCACCCCCGGGGGCAAATTGGACCCCTCTGGGGGTGGGGGACCGAAGAAATGTAGACCCCTCTTGCTTGAGGGACTGAAAAGATTTTGGATCACTGGTGCAAATATCTACTAACACCCCTGTTATTAAAAAATGGCCACTCTCTTGGCATGATACCTCCATGAGTCATGTCCATTTGTCGTCACGATGTACCCACACAGTGCCCGTAAGTATTAAAGGTATACAACACAATTGAGCTAATTCTAGATCGACCAACATTTTTCCTTAATGACTCTTAGGGATATTAGCCTGATGCTTATGGAACACAAAGAAAAGAAAAAAGCTTATGTCATGGGGTTTATTTGTCTTTTAGAAGGCATTCACCTTTGAGTGCATCACGTATAGGCCGTCATGAGAAAATCATATTTTTCTACAATTTTCCACATAGAAAAAAATCTCCCAACAATTTCTCAATGAAAATGCAGGAATGCATTTCTATATGATCATAAGGACTTGTGGCTCCAACCCAAGCTACCATCTGGTTCGGAAACGTTAATAAGGCAATCCATCTACACTTCCCTTATTCTCACACTTAGTGACATTTCTATCTCACATCTGCCTTTAATCAAACCCTCTTTTTCAAAAGACCATTTCCTACAAATCGGCGTGAGAAAAAAGGTTTCATTGATTATATTCATGCAGGAACCCATTAAAAAAATACTCCCAAGAAAAGATTTGCCAATGTTCACTCATGTGAGATATAAAAGTAAAACACTTGAAAACTAAAATGAGATGGAAATAATTGGCCGGCCAGTGCAGTTATTTCAAGTTTCCTTTGAATTCTGAGCGCTTTTTTTTGTAAAGGTTGGCAATGCACAGGGTGTAAGATCTTTGGTAAAATGTCCTTGGACAACCCCCTCCCCCCACACAGCCCCACACCCTAGGGGCAGGGAGCAGACGCAATAAGAAATATTGTTATTGACAGATGAAAGGAGACACATCTCCTGTAAGCCAAGATGACGAAATGTCAGAGCGGAACCCTCAGGGGACGGTTTGTTGTCTTAAAGCAATATTTGTCGGCACGTATGCAGTACCGGTGAGTAACTCGCCAGCACTGCATTGGTGCATCATGGTGACCATGCAGGTGTGTATCAACCCGATACGGTCGTCATGATGCATAAATGCAGCCCTGGTGAGTAACTCACCAGGGCTGCATTCAAGCGTCATGTCCACAAAAGGGCACAGCACGTTAAAGCCCTATGCCGCCCTTACAGGGCCCAACATCAAAGGGCCCTGTGGTCACGTGACTTATTTCCAGCACTGTCCGTGGACCGTGAGTAAGTACCACGAGATCAGACGCCGCAGTCAGCGCTCGCCGACAGGTGACAGTCGTCACCTTAACCCTCTAAGGGCAGCAGAATGCTTTAACCCTTTAAGGGTGGCATGTTGTTATTAAAAGGGCGACAGGTTGTCAGGATACACCAATGGAGAACCGGCGAGGAACTCACCAGGGCTGTATTGGTGCATCATGCCAACCCTCTGGGACAGTATCAATCCCGCAGAGTCGGCACAGCAGAGTTGGTGTGGATGCATGCATGCACCTCTGGCGAGTTATTCACCGCACTGCTTTAATCATGACCACAAGTGAAGGGCTCAAAATGACCGCAAAATTGCAAATGGCGCCCAATGAAGCAGAAAGCCGACAAACCGCCAAGACAATACGTTATCACGTGACCATCACAAACATGGCCGACCTTGGGTCACAAGGTCAAGGTCCCGGGTCAGAGGACAAAGGGGGTGGGTCTGTGCTGCCCTGGAGGTACTACAGTACCCTGGAGGCGGACACACGGGGTATGGGCCCCAGACATGGGAGCCGCCACACGTAAGGGCCGCATCACTTTTGAACAACAGGGGTGGGGCTGGGGGGTTGGTGGATTTGGGAGGCTCAGGGAGTTAAATAAATTGGGACCCCTTGACCGGGGTGGGTGAACAGATTTAGAGTCCTCTTTTGGGGGAGGGGGTGTAAAAAGAATTCCACCTGTTTTGAGCGAGAAAAGCAACGCATTACTATGTTACTATGCTACAAAGGTGCGCGAACGCCGGGCAGGGGGTAAAAGATTTTAAGGGGTGAGCTGAAAAGATGTCACGAAATCTCACCAACCCCCATCCCCCCTGTCGTTGAAAAGTGAACACTCCCTTCAGGTGGGGTCACGGTATCAGCCTTAGTGTAATGACCCGTGTAAAGGGGCACGCGTGGCGAGCTGTGATAACGACCTTAAGGACAACTCTTCTAGGTCACCCCCAAGGTCGTCTCCAAGGTCACCAAAGACAGGACCCACCTTAATCAAAGAGATGGTGTGCACTAAGGACACTCAAAAAAAGGTTGTTTCTCATCACCTGGCAGTGAAAAAATTTAATGTGACGAGGGCGTTTTTTTATTTTATCTTTTTTTTTTTACCGATGGCTAAAATATATTGGGAAAATTAAAACATTTCGCTAATGATTTTCACATTTAAGTGATTCACAAAAGTTGTTACATTGTAAGTTATTACTAGCTTACTGCATTCCTGGCAGTATCAGCTTTGATTTGATACCAAATTAACAAATATTTGTCAACTTTTTTACATATTTTTCATTAAAAATCTTCCCCAGTTTTCCCCAAATCATGATTTTGATGATGCGCGCGGTGATGAGAAACCAGTTTATTTTTTTGAGTGGCCTAACGTTGTTCTTTTCTCTGTACCTTACTCTATATTTTACCATAGTATTTTTACCATAGTATTTAAAATACCTCTAGACATCTAGATGCCAATCAAATCAGTAAAAATTGGAAATGTATTCATTGGAAGTTCATTATTTGTATTATAGATGTAAGTCATACATCGTGGTTAGTACGCACAAGGGCGGCTTGTACCGAGGTCACTGATTGGCTGAGTGTGACCGGAAGTGCCCACCACGTGACCTGTTGTTGACTCTAACTTCTGAGCCCGCCCCCCCCCCCCAACACACACCCTTCTTAGCCCAGTAGGGCAGTTCTATCACGCATCATCTGTATTATGGTACAATAAGTTGCATTACATTTAAAATAATTTTTCTTTTGACCAGTATGTATGTATGATGGACGTTTGGACTTGTTTCTCTTGGACAGCCCCCTCTAGCACTTGTTTTTCATTTTACTAAAACGGTTTATTCAACCTTTTAAGGGTAGGATAGTGCTTTAACTCCGCCGTCATTAACGGGTCAACTCAGTATAGTGAACCAGGGTCCATGCACGCACCGTCCTCCACTCTCCCAGCACATTTTTAACCACACAGAACCAGGGCGTGCCCAAGTCTCACGAATTCTCGTCGTGGATTGTCACGAGACCTCTCATTTCAAGAACAACATTTTCTTCGTTAATGGCGTTCTTTTTGTGCAATTAAGACCTGGCGTTTTCTCACATCAAAAGGGTAATTTTCCGGGCACGGTTTCCGTTATTTAACAGAACAAAGGTCGGATCCATATCTCATGTCACGCGTGGAAGACGAGGAAACCCGAGACAATGAGTGGCGTCCAGAGAAACCAAGGTATCCATGTGGTAATTACGACGTCTTATTTTGCTGATTTGGGAATTGATTTCTTCTCTGTGTGTACTTTTCTTTCCATGATAAAAGTCTCACATTACGTGAGTGTATGCATCAACTTCGGGAGCGGCCATGTATGAACAACAGGAGGGTTGGTGCATTTCTGACCAGAGATCTCTCACATCGCTGACAGAAATTAGGAAATTTTGAGGTTTTGGTCAATTTTCTGTAGGAAAGGAACATGATTTGATACACAAAATTCACCCATGAAGTAGAATGCGCTACAATGAATGATAGACGCATGGAATCTCTTTCTCCCCCCCCCCCCTTCTCCTTTAAGAGGGGTCTACTATCTCCTCGCCTTTGTTATGCAGGCTTCTTTTTCTCTGAAAAAACGGTGATATTTCCTTTGGTACCCTCCCTCTCAAGGGGGGCCTAAAGTATCACTACCTTCTTAAAATCATCACTATCCAAAAGGACCACTCCCTTAGAAGGCCTTAAGTTGATTGCTATTGCTGCACTCCGTCTAATTGCCTCCTTGATGGCCAGAGTTTCAGCTATTCAGATTAATGGCACCAATTCCATCCAATTTCAAGATCACAGCAAATCATTTCCATTCAAATAAGAAAGTTTCTATTTCCAGCCTCTATTCCACAATTGCATGTCTTAAAGTACCGGTAGGCTTGGCACCATGAGTCAGACCGGCGGCATGCAGGCATCTAGAAAACAACGCCAATCTAATCCTTCTAACCCTTTAATGACGGCATGTCTCTAGAAGCCGACATTTGCGATCAAGATTCACCAATGCACTGGGAGTTACTCACCGGTGCTGTGCATCAACGCTATAGGGGTGGCATGATGCTTTGGTGTAGTACTGGAGAGTGATGTGTGATGCATTAATGCACTATGCGGCTAATGCTAGGGGCAGCAGAGTGCTTTAATGCACTGTTTGGGCATCACGAATGCAGCCTTGGTGAGTAACTCGCCACACTGCATTTGTCCACCCTATAGATTAAAAGTGTAGTCATGCAATGCCGGGGAGTTTCCTCATGTATGCGGACTGGCTGGCGCATCATAGTCCGAAAAAATGAATTTGAAACCTTGAGGTATGTCGTGCTGCCCTTAAAGGGTAAAGTACACATGATCTATCCACCGGCTGCAAATTCACAAAAAAAGTACAATGTACTAAGTCCTATCCTAACAAATCCAATGTTTAGAACTAGACTTTGGTAAAGTACGGTTTGGTACAGTTGATGTGCACCCCTCCCTTGCTGCTGCCCTGTAGGGTGTCAATACGTCACGATGAGCAGGCTGTACACGACCTGAGGGACCTGTAGTAGTGGTTTATGACGCTTCTACAAGTCGGTACTGACACTACCTACACCCAGGGGGGACATAAGGCACTGCTTACAACTATCTGTGAGTGGGGGGCGGGGGGGGGGCTGGGGGCTGGGTTAGGGATCTGAGGGGTAAAGACTTTGGTTGCTTGGATACATTTTTACTTTCAGTATTTCAGTACAATTTCCTGTAGTGTCTGACCACTATGTATTGAAGCACACAATACCCTGTACTTAAATTATGATTGCGGGAGTATTTGTCTACTATGCTGTTTCTTAAGGACATCTTCAGCTAATGATATAACTTTGTAAGTGAGAGTTCAGGTTTGGGAGTGAATGTGAAGGGTGCAAAAAAGAATCCACTCAATCTCCTGTCCATCTCCTACTTAATGGGCCACATAGTTCTTTAATAGTGTGCCCTTTGTCGTTGTGATGTATTCATGTAGCCCCTGGCGAGTAACTCGCCAGTGCTGCATTTCCTGAAGACCCTAATGCAGTGTATCAATCCAACGGAGTCAGCATGATGCTTGAATGCAGCCCTAGTGAGGTTCGCACCAGGGCTGAATTCATGCATCATGGTGACAAAAAGCATGGGTCAATATAACATAATATAATATTATAATATAATATAACAGGGTGGTAATGGTGCCCCTAGTCACCCCGTGTAGGCTGGTACAAACTTTGAGAGAAGCTCTAGTGCTACCTCATGGTAGTCCATTATTGCGCAAATCATTGAATGACTTGACTAGTCATGAAGTTAGGTTAATAGAATCCTTTCAGCAATGAAAATGTGATGCAGGACTGTATACAGGAGCTATATATAAAAGCAGGTAGAGGTACATGATACAGCCCCCCTAGCTGCAGCCAATGTTACCTGAAGCTGCCTTTATTGGTGTCTGGGTGAGACCTGGGTGAGGGTGGCGTGCACAGCAGGTGTAGCCGGACCTCCAGGTGTCGTGATAGACGTCCCTAGCTGCCCCTCACTACCCCTATTAACACCCACCCAGAGCAGACTGATCACCAGGCCCCAGGTCTGGTAGGTGTGTAATTAAGGCAGGTCAATACTCTATATGGCAGCAAGTGTAGGGGCGGCCTGCAAGTGTCGTAATAGACGTCCCCAGGTGCCCCTCACTTCCCCTATTAACGCCCAGCCTCCTCCAGGTAGACTGGTTACCAGGCCCCATGCTGGTAGGTGTGTACAAGGGGCAGGTCAAGCTGCAGAGCCTATATAGTGGAGTGACAAGATGCAGGCACCTTGTTCAGAACACAGTATTTTGAATTGCCCAATCACAGAATTCATTCTACGTCCATGTATAACCCACGGTACCGATGCTATTTATGTGGTGTCATAAAAAATACAAATAAAATGTCGCCCAAGTCGAATGGTCTCCATTACCTCGGTTTCCACAACTTCGGTTTCAATAATCCCTGCAGATACCTCAGTTCGGGGTCTAGGTTGGAACACCAATGCTCTCTCATTGTCGCTCGTTATTGGCAAATCAAATAGTGACAAAGTATGGTTCCTGGTTAAATCCCACTACACCAGAGACCACAGGTAATGACCCATAGTTCAAATAGGGAGGGGGGGGGGTAGAAAGATTTCGCTGCCAGGTTTCGCTCCCGGATTCGCTGCTGGGTTTCGCTGCTGGGTTTTGCTGCTTTTCAGGCGGTGGTGGAAATATGTCAAACCACTGTCAACAGCAGGGGTTGAAAAGATGTCCACAAGGTCACCCTAAAATTCCACTCCCTGCCTCCGTGTCTTGAATTAATGAGCATTCCCTAAGCAATAGACGTTATCCTACCCAGTAGCCCAGTCTCCCCCCAGCACAGGGACCCAGTGTAGCCTCTAACAACCCCCTCTGGGGACAGGCTCAGCACCCACTACCTGCTCAGCCAATCACAGCGCCGCTTGCAAAGAGGCTTCTGCACGCCATGGCCATTTATCTCCTTTAGAAGGAGTTCCGGTGGGAGCTGGGGGCCGGGCTGGCTGCTATCTCCCCTATTGTCGCCCAGAGCATGGCCCTGGTTTCTATTGTCCTGTATAATCACATTCTCACACAGCTTCATCCGCGCATGCGTGGTGTCTGTTAGCTTGCTGCATCATGACACAGTTTAAGGTATTAATCTGTAAACGGTGAAAAGTCACTTTAAGACTAACTCTCACTGTATCGATACAGGTTATTGTATTACCAGCTGACGTATATGACCGGCCAGCACTACAACGTGTTATAAGGCCATGTAGAAAAGCCAGTATTGCAAAAAATAAAAACATATTTCCTGGAAGGCCAACCTGATACAGAAATAAAATTAATATATTTTTGTTTTTGTAGCCGGTCATATGCATCACCTGGCCATATACATCAATTAGTTACATACATTCTAAGGCTGTATCGATTTGGTGAGACTTAGCCTAAAGTATCTGCAATCAACACATAGATTGATTGTAGATAATATAGGTCATAGATGCCCATTTACACCTATATAGCAGATCCCTTAACCATATTAAGGGAGGGTTCAATATTCTGTAAGAAGGTAAAGTTGCTGATCAAAGAATACCAACTGACTCAGATGAGGCTCATTACTTTCTAAACCTGTGTAGAAACAGGTAGACGTCCCCCCCCCCCAATGTGTAGCCCACCCACACAGGTGACCCAGACAAGGACAGCTCTTAGACATATGGCTAACCATAGCAGGGGTAGAAAGTATAACGCCCACAACAAACCTCTCTACATACCTGGTATACACTGTAAAAATGTGATGTTTATGAACAGCAAAGTCTGCTGCAACTATTCAGTGCTTTACAGTGTTTTGCTGTACATGTACAGTTGTGCTGCTGTAGATGCAGGTTAACGGTTGCTAGTTTTACATCTAGGGCACTTTTCCCTGTACTATGAAGGCAGAAATGCAGATTTACAATAGATCTGCTGTATAGGTACAGAAGATATTGCACTATACTTACACACACACCTGTACGGTTACAGTACATTGACTTGCTGTGGAACCAACGTTGCCGGCAATATTTGCTGTACAGGAGCAGTAGTTACTTCTAACAGTGTAGCTGCAGTACCAGTTGGCACAGACCACAAGGTGAGGTCCTCATGTGCTGCAGGGGGTGAGCTACAGCCTTCAGACACCACAGGCACCTGATACTCCATCTAGCCAGGTATGGCTTTTATTGACAATAGGTGCTTATACATTTTTGTAGATGAACTCACAACAAACAAGTCGATTTAGTTATTTCTGAATAGGTTGTACATTCACATTTGCATACTGTAATCTATCACTAGCCAGCAATCACGTCATGTGACAAGTTTCTTGCCAATAAAATATCTCCAACTGATATTCAACTCAACCTACAGATGCTCTTCTGGGAGGGTGGGAGGGATCAGTGGGTTAGATTGAGCTCTAAGTGGATCTAATCTATCATGGCATGTAGCAATGAACAGCATGTAGCCTCGACAGATCACAATATCCGTCAGAAAGCCTCATGTTATGTAACGACTCTCTTGCAATCTACAATGTTTAGAAATTCACTTCAACTCTCAGTTACTGGGTATAGCCTACATTTTGAGAGGGAGGAGTTGGTCATATTGGTCTTAGATTGTAACTCTGAGAGGCTCAGGTCTATATACAGGTCTATCACGCCGTGTAGCCATGAACAGTAAGTAAGTGACCTACTTCCTGCACACATGATCATTTCCGGTCTCCCCGCCCAACAACGGGACAGCAGGTAGACCGGAAAACAAGATGGCGGCTGACACAGGTAAGTAGTTCCTGTGTCGCGCTAAGTGTGTCGTTATCATATATCTGTGTGCTGGCAAGTGTTTGTAGGTGGTACACTGGTACTCTGTGCTATCTGTGTTACAGCAGGGGGAGGGCGGCTAGAGCGGTGGGGGAGGGGGGAGGGGAGGCGGCTAGTTTGTTGTTCGAGAAAATTACAGATGTGTTCAGGTTACATGGTCAAAAAAGTAAGGGTAGTTTTTCTTCAAAGCCAAATTTCTAAAGGATAATTTTATACGTTTAAGAGATAATTTATCTACTTTGGCCCTTAGAATTAACGTTAATCAGAGGAATATAAACACCTCTAGCTGTGGCAAGTAGTTGATACAATATATGAGCACTGGCATGATGCACCAATGCAGCACTGGTGAGTAGCCAGTGCTGCATGCATGCATCATGCCGACCATGTACACTGTTGAAACGCTCCTGATGCGTCAGCCTCAATCCATGACAACAAAGGAACAATGTCCTTGAGGTCAGGACATCCTCAAAGCATTACTCCAATTCCTGCTATAATTTACCCAGGTAATCGGAGAGCAGCTCATGGTGGGGAGCAGCTCATATTGGGAGATTGGAACAGGACACGGTGTGGTTGTCTACAAATGTCAGAGTAACATGAGACCGACAGACAGGAAAGTAGTAGTATACAGAGAGTGGCATTATACACAGGTGTCTGAGCAGCCTCCAGGTATATGGGCGGGAGCTTGTACCTGTGAGTCTATGATACTACAATGTAGTACACCACAGTATACACACACATTGTAACTTATATATAGTAGAACTTTACTGGCCACAGTCCTGAGGACATAAATGGCCCTCTGTGGAGCCATTATACAACCTGTAATAACCCGACACAGGATTACCTGAAGAAATCAGACAATTTATTTCTCCCGTGGTTTCAGGCAATCGTATACTAAAGCTACTACACTGTAGTATAAAAGTATAAAAGTAAACACGCATCTATATCAATTAATATTGATGTTCAGTTACAAGACAATATATCATGACTATGTTCATTATATCAAAAAGCCATTTGCATTATAAACTCAACAACAACGTATTAACCAGTATTTGTAGTCGCCTCCAATTAAAATTCTCATTGATGTAAAAACCTATAGAGAAACTCACTCGGCCCACTACAATGGGCGGCGGCGGCAGCCAATAGGAATTGTTCGTACTTGACGTGACGTATTTGACGTCGTGATTGGTGGTTTAAAGTGAGGGTTGCCGCGTGTCATTAGCCCTTTAAGGGCCGCATTGTGCTCTACTGCCCTTTGTCGGCTTTATGCATGCATGCCGCCTTGTGGAGTCTACTCATCAGGCCTGCATTCATGTATCATGGATCAAACAGGTCCTAGGGAGTGTATCAGCCTTGTATGGTCAACCTGATGCATACCCAGGGCCGTATTCATACACCATGACGACCAAGGGCATAGACTTTAAGGACCTCAAAGCTACACGTTTTTTTGGTTGTCATGATGCACCAACACATCTCCGGCAAGTAACCCTCCAGAAAGATTTTGGATGGGTGCATCATCATGTTAAATAAAATTAAGGCATCATGCCGCCCTAACAGGGTTACAGTAAGACCTGACTGGGCGTCATTAGACCCCCCCCCCCCCCCCCACAGACACAGGCAGACAGTGCTTCAGGATCGATGAGAAATTTGTCAGATAATTGAAGGGCTTTACCCATTAAGGGCCGCATAGTGCTTTAATGTACTATACCGTTTGTTGTAACGATGCATAAATGCAGCCGTGGCGAGTTACATGCCAGTGCTGCATTCATGCGTCATGCCCACCGTTAAGCTTTGGGAGTGAATCATCCTCGTAGGGTCGGCATGATGTTTGAATGCATCCCTGGCGAGTTACTCACCAGGGTTGCATTCATGCATCATGCCGACAAAGGGCATGATGCATTAAAGCACTATGCGGCTCTCAAAGGGTTAAACCAGCCTCAGTCCGTGTGGATGAGTCGGCCGCCATCCTCCAGCCTCTCATTGAGTCGCCTCTCCGGGAAACCCCTCATGAAAACTCTCCCACCAAGCTTTGCCGCTTTTCAATATTTTGATTGCTACTTGGCAGTTTTCAAAGCCACCTCATCTTTCATCGAGCACCACAGCAACACCGCGACCCAGTGGTTCAGAATTACCCCGGTAGGTGGCAGTGCGGCCCTTTGACAACGACGTCAATATCAAGGACGTGACCTTGCCAGACCAATCTGGAGATAGCACTCGTACAAGGTCAAATATTGACCTTGGACCAATGTCGTGGTGATACACTGGACCTCTGTACCATATGTTGAACAAGGAGTGTCCCATGGGGATAAACATACTTACAACTGGTTCCCACGACAACCATGTATATGTTGTTACTGGCACAAGCACAAGAGAAATTGGTTCTGTCCTAGGAATATGGCTTGTCTCTGGCAATTCATGCTGTGTTATATCACATCAAACAAGTTATGATATCTAAAACAATTTTTGAATTCTACATATATTTAGACTGCCTTTTCCCCTAACCAAATTGACAACACTGCTATTCTCAATTGCAAGTCCATTGTAATGCTATTTGTTTGGATGCATCTTTAGGGCACCCCTCCTCCCCATACACCCGGGTCCCCTGTAGCCTTCTGTCGGCCTCAAGCCGCCCTTTCATGTGTCCGACGAGGGTATCAACTTAATAAGTAGAAGGGGGTGTGGCCGCCGACTACCTGAGGTACCAGGATATGCTAGTGCCGTATACCTTCTATCATCAAAATACATGAAAGTATATCTGGTGAGGAACCCAATTATACATTAACGCATCATGCCGACCCTACTGCGTTGATACACTCCCAAAGATTGGTATACGGTCTTGAATGATTGACATGATGCATGCATGCAGCCCTAGCGAGTAGACTTGCAAGGGCAGCATTAATGCATCATAACTTCAAAGGGCATAGCAAATATAAGTAGGCCAATAGAGGTTTAGAGGAGACACATTGATGGGCAGGTGTGGGAGTGGGAGTGTCGCCCCCCCCCCCACACACACACACCCGTCTCCCCGATGTCGGATTCACCCTCTCAAGGCCGCATGGAGCCTTCCTCTTCTTGAGGACTTGAGCAAGTTTTACAATAAAAGGCAATAGCTACCCTGTGTCTATGCCATAGACTGTGGACACAGCCTACATCAGACACAGCGCCCTACAGGCACCAACAAAGAGGCACCAGGCAGCATGTGACATGTCACACCTTCCCTGTACAGAAAGGCCAGACCCTGTGCCACTAGAGCTGCCCCACTGTCGGCTCAACTTCCTCCCTACAACTGCATCCTAGTTAAGGTCGGCATAATGCATCAATGTATCAATGTCCTTGGTTGTCATGATGCAAGAATGTAGCCCAGGCGAGTGACTCGCCAGTGCTACAACCAAGCATCATGTCGACCCGGGTTCAATTGAGACACTGTCCAAGGGTCGGCATGATGCACCAATGCATTAGTGCATCATGACGACAAATGTCATCTTTTAGCGACATGCTCATCTTAAAAGAGTGCCAGACGTGTGCCACAAAAACTCTGTCTTGTTCTCCCTCCTATCCCTCCCCTGTGTTCCTTAGTTCGGCCCCATGCCAGATGGTGGCGCTGTCTCTCTGTCCAGGTGTTCAACTTCCGCCATTGTCCAGTGAAGGTCAAAGGTCGACTTGAGCTTAGTCAAGGTTATGTAGCGTGACCTCATCAGTGACCTTGGCGGCTTTAATGACCTTATTAGGGCCCTATTTGATGACCTTAACACGAGTTACCGGTCACCTTTTCAGTTCCTGTCCCACATAGTTAGCGTCATCAAGTCCAGGTGCTTATAGCCTTTAAGACGGCATGATACATCACGGTGCCATGTTTATTTGTGGTCATGATTCTCCAATGCAGCGCTGGCACTGTAATTCGCCGGTGCTGCATTGCTGCATCATGCCGACCCGTCAGGGTGTATCATGCAGTCTTACAGGGTCGGCATGATGCAAGAATGGAGCATTGGCGAGTTACTCGCCAGGGTTGCATCCATGCGCTTTAACAACAAACGGGTATTAAAGTACTGTGTTTCCCTTGAAAGGGTCTGGTGGCTTTTTCCAGTCTATTTCCGGTTGAGAGACTCTAGAATAAAGCCGCAATCAGCACAGACGGCTGTAAACAAACCTCTCCATGCCGCGTCCCTCCCGCGTCTGCCGCCACTTCCGGTGCCGAATGTCGTCTGCTCTAAGAGGGGCTGGTTGCATGTTTACTCACCAGGTGGCACCAACAGGGATTGGCCGTGTGGTAGGTATTGGCTGCAGGATGGCCATTTTATTGAAAATGATATCTTTCTTTTAGTTATTCAGAAATGTGACCAATCGCAAGATGATTTGTGACAAATTCTACTGCTCAGGTACATTTACTTCTAACAGTGTAGGCAATGAAATGTGGAGATCGATATATATACTCAAGAACTCTCTGCCTCACTTGCTCTCCCCTCTTCCTTTCTCCCTTTGTACCCCTTTGCCTTACTTCCTGCCCTGGTGTACAGCAGTGGTATACATGACAGGACCCTTGCCGAGTTGGGGCAGGACCCCAGTCAGGGACAACTGATTTACTGGCCGCTGATTGGCTGATTTTAAGTTGTGAATGGCGGCCAATCATGTAAGCGGCTCCTGTTGTGTAGTTATTGCTGAACGGGCGGCTTTATTCTGGCACATTAAGCCTCTAAGGGCCGCATGGTGCTTTGACGCATCATGCACCTGGTGATGATGATGCATGAATGCAGCCCTAGCGAGAAACTCGCCAGGGCTGCATTCAAGCATCATGACGACCCTACGGGATTGACACACCCATGATGGGTCGGCATGATGCACCAATGCAGCACCGGGGCTGCATTGGTGCATCACAACAATAAATGGTGCGTAAGGTGGGTCGCTACCTCTTGAATATGGACCCACTGCGCAGGTATCTGCGCATGTAGCTTAAATGTATCAGAATGAGCTGATATTACATAATCTGATGCATATACATGCTGACTAAGCCATGTAAAAAAATTGGGAGATTTCGAGGAAAATTTAGCGTTTTATTGGACTTTGAATATTTGATATATTTATTGCCCATGATATTTGCTATTTTATCAAAAGTTAGAATATTGACTTTGATTTACCTATAAATCATTACCTAGAATGATATAGATCTCATTAAGTTACTTAAGGAAAGCAAGGGTATAAATTGTAGCCATTTTCTATCCTGATTATAGCCATTTTACACTTTATTTTTAGCTTTAAATGTAAGATTTAGACCGATTTTGCTATATTTTTCAACTTCAAAGGCCAAAAACCCTAAAAATATGCCCGGGACCCCCTATCAAATTCACTTTCATATGTTAGCAAATGATCTGAACTATTTTCTGAGAGAGTTTAAAAAAATTCTGTTAATTCTGAATACTGTTTATAGCCAATAAGGCTACAAAATAATAGCAATTTATTCCTATTTTTTCCCGAAACATCATATTTTTACCCAGAATGGCATAGCATACAACTGCAAAATTATTTTTGCAGTAAAGTGGAACATATAGGTGTTTCACATGAGAAGTTTTACATTTCTGTACATAATGGTTGGTATTAAAAAAAATATTGAAATTTTCACAATTTTTTCTCATTTTTAGAGAAAAATTAAAATACTTTAATTTTTCAAAATTCTGTATCTAAAAAAGTAGGTCGGGACCCCCCATTTTTCTTTTCATTTTTCGATTCTATATGATTCAGACTGTCCATAGAAAAAAAATAGAGACATTCTGTTAACTTTGATCAAAGGGTAGCGACCCACCTTAAGGATGTCAGAAGGAGTATTCGCTGAGTGGCTGTCCTTATTATGGGACGCTGCACAGTGAGGATGTGAAAAGGCCACGGAGTGTTTTAAATGAGTTAGCTGAGCTTATTACATGACATGAGGACAGGTCAAAATAAACTATCCAAATGTGGAGTCGTTATTTGTTACTGTCTCTCCTCTCCAATTAAGCTAAGGTGCAGTTGTACAATGTGGTCTCTCGGTGTCTCTTATGCTTGTGTACAGATAATTCTATTTTAATGCAATCTCGGTACCCTTTTTACTATATTTCATATATGTATTATATTCAAGATTTGGAGAGCTCTATATCCCTGTGATTTCTAACATCTCTTCTCAATGGCAGATGAATGGTTTGGAAAAGGAGGGGGCGTCCATTCGGTCACTTTCATACCTGTTTATTTGCCTTTTGTGGACCCCAATTTTGCCCAATCTAAAAAAGTCTGAACATTTTCAAATTGAGGCCCTTGAATAAAGTGCTCCTTGGTTCACGACAAAAAAAGAAAGACACCGTGAAATCAGGGAAATCTTGAAAACTGTCATCCCTGAAAAAAGTCAACTACCGGTACATGCAGAAAGGATGTGGGGTGGTGGATACTGGTCCTATTGTTATAGCAGAGTCTGCCCACTCTTTATCCCCTGCCTTGAGTTGTGACCTGAGTGGTATGTGCAACATGTGGCAGCCTCCCCTGTCCCTCCCCCACTTTATCTACCTACATGGATACTTTAAGGTGTGAAGTAACCATGGTTACCGGATAGTTTTCCACACAATGTTAAGGAGAGGAGTGCAGCCAGGGTGATGGGTGGGGGGGTGGAGGAGTGAGGGGTGAGGCCAGAGGGAGACATGGCCCACCTCCCGGCATACCATCTACCTACCTACCTGGCCTACCTATAAACCACACCAGCTCACAAACAAGTCTACTCCTCTTTTTTTTCTTCAAAATTATTTAACAGTATCACCCAATTTCAAAATTACATAACAGCATCACTAAGTTTCCATGTTTCAGAATAGTAAATAGCTGTTACCTATCCCCCATTCCATCTACTACTGATTAGTGTCTCTTGATAAGAACACTTTAGAGAGAAAATGCTGGTTTTGAATGTCGGAGAAATTGATGGTTAGCCGTTGTTTAACAGGCTCTAAGAGTGCCTTTCCAACAACAATATAAAACGTATCTTACCATTGCCCTGACACATGAATATGTACATCTAAACTGCTGTTGACCTACGTTTATGTGAGTTTAGCTTTAATGAGTTGGTGAGGTTATTCAGGCTGAGGGCAGACAGAATGGGTCCGGGTTCAATGGAGTGTGAAGGCATTCTTCACATTGTCAGGGAACTGACAATACATCAGGACTTTGAGAGCCCTTGTAGAGGGTCACACAGCCTGGTCGTACTTACACATTGGTGGTTAATTGGTATTTATACCTTGACCCCTGCCCCTTACAGCTTCAACATATTACACTTTAATTACCTTTAATGTTATTGTAAATCATTGTAAACCAATGTGTGACACTGCCCTAGACCACCCTGAAAACTGTATGTGATGTAAATTATTGTAAACCAATGTGTGACATGGCCCCAGACCACCCCGAGGATTGTATGTGGATGAAAATCATTGTAAACCAATGTATGACACGGCCCCGTACCAACTCGAGCAGGGCTCCCCTTGTGCCGGGGGGGGGATGTCCGTAAATCATGCCATCATTGTATTATGCTCATATCAATATTTATAAATTCATTTTTGCTTAATATAAGACCCTTTGACAATATTGCCTTAAAATCTGCCTTAAGAAAGCCAATACTGGTCATGATTAATTAACCCTTTAAGAATGGATGTCATTAAAAGATGACATTTGTCGTCATGATGCACCAATGCAGCCCTGGTGAGTAACTCGCTGGTGCTGCATTGGTGCATCATGCCAACCCTTTGGAAAATCTGGCCCCATTGTACATACTATTTAATTCAAGACACCCAGTGCCACTGTAAAGCAGTTTTTCATATAAAGAGGTCCCTGTGAGATTGCTGTGAGTCTTGCAGTTAGCAGGCACCATTATAGTCTTGGTCGCCATGCTGACAGAACAATGCTCCCCATCCCGGCATGCAGCTGGAAGCCATGCTGCCTGGGCGGTAATAGGGGTTACAGAGGCTGTGGGCGATGATTGGGGTTATGGCAGTGACCGGTCTGGTAGGGAACACCTGTCGGACCACGTGCCGGGGACAATAGGGGTAGGGTGGGGGTGGGGGGCTGGTCACAGCAGATCCCCATTTACCTTATCAGGTTTCCTTGACCATTGTAGGAATACGCAATCTGTAACCGCAAATAAGGCTATTGGTTATGGACAAAGGGGTGAGAGGCACAGGGGATGGGGCAGCGGCATGAGGGAGACAAGGGGAATGGGGAGGAGGAGGTACATATAGGGAATATGGGAAATTAAGGGAGGGAAAAGGGGAAATAGAGGGACAGGGAGGAGAGTGGGGGAACGGTCAAAGGACTGATATATAAAATCAGGTTGTGGATGGATGAATCCTCCATATGGAAGAAGAGCAGACACATATGAGGCTGGCCCCACCTCGACTTCTGTTCCCCAGTATCATCGCAGTGTTATAATAACGTAATAATGTAGGCGAGCCCTGGCGAGTAACTCGCCCGTGCTGCGTTCATGAGTCATGCCGACTCTACAGGTTTGAGACACTCCCGAAGGGTACGCATGATGCACCGATGCCTCGGTGCATCATGATGACAAACGTATTTTTTAGAGACATGCCATACTTCAAGGGTTAAACGGACCAATATAGTACTGGACACCTGGACACGTCCACTATAGGACCCACCTTTGTGGTGTTGGGTTACCGGCCCCCAGCACCACCTACCACCCACCTATACACACCCTGCTAATGGACAAATTAAATGTCTCCCATTCCCATGACATCAATCTTGTCATTTGTACGGCACACCACAGCTAGGCAGACAGTCCCTTAACTTCCCAGACCATCACTTGCTCTTCCCTATTATACAGAAACCTAATAATATAGTTTCACTTCCATTTTCTTTGTCCAACGAGCAACTGCATAATGCTGCCCTTTGGACCCCGCGGGTTGGCATGATGCATGGATGCAGCCTTGGTGAGTTACTCGCCAGTGTTGGATTCATGTATCATGACGACAAAAGGCATACCCCAGTAGGCAAAAAAATCAGTTCAACGTTGAATTAATGTTGAATTGACATTGAATCAACATTGGCAGGCAGTTATCAATGTTAATTCAATGTACTGTGCCCACTGGGACTGCACTAAAGCTATCTGCTGCCCTTATAGGGTTAAAGCTTGAAGCTGGCTATATCCCTTGTACCAGGGGGGATGATGCCGTGTAACAGAGTGAGGGCATTAGCCTCCCCCCTCCCCCCCCCCCCGGGGTCTGGTCTATTGGCCGGGTGTGGGGTATCAGGGGCCTGGGGGTGGAGGTATAAGTGACACACACACTGCTACTACAGGGTTAAGTGGTTAACAATGGTGGAAACTGGAGCCTATTGAAGGTGTTGAATACTTTGTTCATGTTACAGAACAGTGGCGGATTTAGAGTTTTCGGGCAAAATTTCTAATGTAGAATTTAGCTCAAAGGTTAGTGAGGAAGAAGTTTTCCAATAGCCCTCCCCAACCTTTTCAAAATCCTGTATCCATCACTGAAGTAAAATGGTACATGGGCCTACACTTTACACAGTAGTTTTTAAACTAGAGATGTGCAGGGTTGGGAGGGGGTAACCATTTTGGTCGTGTATAACATGGGAAGAAATACAGAATATCTATTCCCATGCAGCAACAGTATTTATCGTACTTCTTCTGGTACAACACTGACATGGTTATGCATTTTAATATCACTCTAACCCTGCCCTTATTCATGACCAGCGCTTATTCCTACACCCTGTGGTTAAACAAGCCACCACAGTGATGTGTTATATCATCATCTAAATAACATAATCCATCATGCACATTACCTGTACATGACGTCACTTACTGACCATGACGTAGGCCGCTGCTATGACGTCACACTTACCTGGAAAGACAATTGAGAGGGAAAGGTTACTCAATGTGTGACGTCATCAATGACGTAAAGACAACAGAAATGACATGGTTACTCAGTGTGTGACGTCATCAATGACGTAAAGACAGCAGAGGAAAAAAAGTTTGGTAGTATTGCCAATACCTATATACACTAGATGTAAACTACACCAGTCTGTGTCGTTAGGCCAAAAAAAAAAGTTGTGTTCAGGTAACATGGCCCCAAAAAAATAGGGTACGTAGGTCGATTTTTTTTTTCACTAAGTTTTTTAAAAAGGATTTCGAGACAAATTTCCTCCCACTTTTGTATAATTTTCGGCAAAGATTTTTCAGTTTAAAAAAAAGTGGTTTCTGGTAGGGCCTTATTATTTTGATAACTTGGATTACGGTTGTTTTTTGTTTTTCTTATCTTTCCACTCCGAGATTTTTTTTGAGAATTTTCCTAAAAAAAAAAGAAGTACATGTTGACCAGTTAAAGGTAGAATGAGGCCTTTCAGATTGGGATATTACTCAACATATCTTCCTTAGATTAGCCAAAAAGGAGGTTTTGCATGCCTTCTTTTGTTGGAGCCAAAAGCCTGTAATCCAAGTTATCAAAATAAGGTGATAAAACACAAAAATGCCTTCCAAAAAAAAAAAAAAAAAAAAAAAAATTGGGTAGGGCCAAAAATATAGGGTCGCTAGGGATACTTGAACACAACCTTTTTTTTTGGCCTTAGATAAATACAAGAGGGAATAAAGTTAAATATACATCCTCCACTGGACAAGGTGGGCGGGGGGTATTCACACGGGTACGGTCGATAAGCGCCGAATGTCGTATATCTATGTGTGGGGAAGAATACGGAAGTGAGACATGAGTGAGAGGGATGGAATGAGGGACTCCTGGAGGGAGACAGTGAGGGAGGTAGGGAGGGACTCTGGGAGGGTGGAAGGAGGGAGGCAGGGAAACTGGTGGGCGGGGGGGGGGGCAGAATTAGGATTAAGTAACATTTAATTATATAGGGGCGGATGGGGATGGGGGAGGATGCCACAACAGGCAGACAGGCAAAATGAAGCGTGTGGGTGGAGGTGTATAGGCGCGGGGAGAGAGATGTAGGCGGGTTGAAGGTAGAGTTGGACAGCTGCCTGGGTGGGGTGATGTATACCTGATGTATACCTGATGTCACTGCGTCCGTGTGACCCCTGACCTCACCCTGACCTCATCCTGACCCCAACAGCTCCCTGTAAGACATATCTGCGGCGTTAGACTTGCTCAAGTCTGTCTGTATAGAGGGACCCATGACCAGAGCCCTAAGAACTAGTACGGAGGCCCTTAGAAGAAGGACCTTACAACCGGAGTAAAAGTGTCCTCAGAACTAGGGCCATAAAGCCAGGAATCCAGAACCAGAGCCCTTAGAACCAGGGCCTTCAGAACTAGGTCTCTTAGAACTAGGGACCTTATAAGTAGGGCCCTGAGAGCCAGGGCCCTTAGAACCGGGGCACTAGGGTCCACAGAACTAGCCAGGACTCCATGACCAGAGCCCTAAGAACAAGGAAAACTTAGATCAAGAGCATTAGAACCGGGGTACGAGGCCCGGGGTACAATGGTCCTTAGAAATAAGGCCATATAGAGCCAGGACTCCAGAATTTGAGCCGTTAGAACTAGGGCCCTTAGAACAAGGGTCCTCAGAACTAGGGCCATAAAGCCAGGACTCCAGAACCAGGACCCTTAGAACCAGGGCCCTTAGAATAGGTTCCCCCTCAAAACCAGAGCCCTCAGAACTAGGTCTCTTAGAAGCAGGGCCCTCAGAACCAGGGCCCTCAGAGCTAGGGCCCTTAGAACTAGGGCCCTCAGAACCCGGACCATAAGAGCCGGGGCTCCCTGGTACCTTGTGGCCCGGTGCGTCTGTGTTGGTGTCAGGGTAAGTGAGAGTGGCAGATGTAGGGAGGCTTATCACGGCACAGATACTGCATATCTGTATGTGTTATGCTGTACTGACAGAGCGATCACTGGGTGGCAAACACTGTGAGATTTATGGAGTAAGGTTTGTGTAATTGCTCATAGTTTCTCTCGATAGTATTAAAACAGTAGGGTTGTACAACATGTATGATAGGATTGATCCATGGCTTCATAAGTTTCTCCATGGTTTACTTCCTGGTCTTTGCTTTAATAGACCTGTTTATTTTACTCCACCCTTCTAGTAATTTTATTGGAAAGTAAGGCTTCAATGTTTAGTGAGTAATGAGTTTTGATTATAAACGCCTGTTTTCCCCCTTTTCATATTCCACCACAATTGGACACAGACGATGTGGTGGAATAACGGTATATCAAGTGAATGCATGCCTGAAGAGGGCTGGGCGTGTTTGGGTGTGTTGTGTGTGGGTGTGGGTGTGGGTGGGGGGGGGGGGGGTACAGGGGGTCAGTGTGGAGGGCGGCGCCCGCCTGTCTGCCTGCAGTAATTGATTGGATGCTGTATTGGGTAGGTTCATGTTGGGGTTACACCCATTGGCAGCCACCCTGCATCTTACATACAACCTCATGCAGACTCAGAATTCACGTATCATGACACATGCCCCCATACACCAGAGCTGCATTCATGTATCATGACACATGCCCCCATACACCAGAGCTGCATTCACGTATCATGACACATGCCCCCATACACCAGAGCTGCATTCAGGTATCATGACACATGCCCCCATACACCAGAGCTGCATTCAGGTATCATGACACATACCCCCATACACCAGAGCTGCATTCACGTATCATGACACATGCCCCCATACACCAGAGCTGCATTCACGTATCATGACACATGCCCCCATACACCAGAGCTGCATTCAGGTATCATGACACATGCCCCCATACACCAGAGCTGCATTCATGTATCATGACACATGCCCCCATACACCAGAGCTGCATTAACGTATCATGACACATGCCCCCATACACCAGAGCTGCATTCACGTATCATGACACATGCCCCCATACACCAGAGCTGCATTCAGGTATCATGACACATGCCCCCATACACCAGAGCTGCATTCAGGTATCATGACACATGCCCCCATACACCAGAGCTGCATTCAGGTATCATGACACATGCCCCCATACACCAGAGCTGCATTCAGGTATCATGACACATGCCCCCATACACCAGAGCTGCATTCACGTATCATGACACATGCCCCCATACACCAGAGCTGCATTCACGTATCATGACACATGCCCCCATACACCAGAGCTGCATTCAGGTATCATGACACATGCCCCCATACACCAGAGCTGCATTCAGGTATCATGACACATGCCCCCATACACGCATTGGCAGCAAGCATGCTGTATCTTACATATGTCCCTTTAAGGGCCACATGAGGTTTAATGCCCTGTATCGTCTTCATATATCCATGCAGCCCTGGTGAGTAACTCGCCAGTGCTGCATTGATGAATCATGGCGACTCTACGGGATTATTAGTTATATGATACATGATGTATGCATGCAGCTATGGGGAGTTACTCGCCAGAGCTGCATTCATGTATCATGAGAAACATGAATCGATTGTTTACAATACTGGGTATAGGTTGAGTCAGGGGTTACACCATTGGCAGCAAGCATCCTGTATCCTACATATATCTGAGGAAGCTGCATGTGGGGCCAACCTTCAATGGGGGCTGGGGACCCCTGGGTTAACCCTTTGATGTCTGCATAATGCCTCATGGATTTTGTTGTAGTGATGCACTAATGCAGCACTGGCAACTCTCTAGCGCTGCATTCACGCATCATGCCGGGCATTGGGGAATGTATCAATACTGTATTGTCAGACTGATTTATCCCCGTTGAGTTACTCACCAGGGCTGCATTCATGCATCATGCCGACAAATTACCATGACTCATTTAATCATCACGCTGCCTATAAAGGGTTAATGGATCCCAAGTCAGTGCCAACTGTGGGCTGTGCATGGCACGTGGCAGGGTTCAGGGTTAGACCTGGCACGGTGCAGCAGTCGGGGCCACAGCTTTTGGGCAGCCATCACCCAATCTACACGCCCTTCATGTCATGTTTCAACCTCCAAGGACAGTGCAGTGCTTAAATATACTTTGAACTTTAGTTGGCATTATAGGTTAATTGAGCATCGGTGCCGCAATCTTGAGGCATAGAAAATATATCAGGCTGATACCCTCTGGAGGGGTTGGTACCAAGTACCAATGCAGCACCCGCGAGTTACTCGCCGGTCACTTACTCACCAGTACAGCATTAGGGAATCACAATGGCAAATACACAAGAAGCCTCGATAAATGGCATGCCTTTAAATGTTAACGATCAAACACTATCCAAACATTTCCTCTCCCTAATAAATCATTTTACCAAACCTATCAATCAAACCAAGGTTGTAAGCAATACAGGAGTTATGGGCTTGATGTATTGGTTTAGGTAGGTCTGGCAAATGGTACTTAACTAAAATGTATGGAAGGATAAAGCCCTGAGATACCATAAATACCAATGGGAACCCATCACCAGATAAGGTGTTATTATTCTTGCAATCTCTAGGATATGGCGCATATTATGAGAACGCTAGATGTGGCCTGCTGGTATCAGGCTCTGGTTAATGTATGCTGCATACCCTTTAATGTAGATACCATGCAGATAGCATGCAGATTGGACTGAGTCAACACGGACATGGCATGTAAATATCATGTAGATACCATGTAATTAGCATGTATATGGGACATCAAGGGTGGAGTGTAAGCAGTGTCCAGTAAGCACATGTTTGCACTCAGATAGTCAACATGTAGATCCCATGTAGATGGGACATAAGGGTTGGATGGTGTCAAGTAATGATTGCAGTGCGTGCCTTATGAACGTATAATTACTGCATGTCATCACCATACACGCCATTACCATGCACCGGGTCCTTTAAGGACAGATGTCGCTAAAAGATGACATTAAATGTTATCATAATGCACCAGTGCAGCCCTGGCGAGTAACTCGCTGGGGCTGCATTGGTGCATCATGCCGACCCTTTGAGATTGTCTCAACCCCATAGGGTCGGCATGATGCATCAAGGCATGATGCCGTCCTTAAATGGTTATTTGTTTCATGACTCAGATAAATTATGTACATGTGATCACAAAAACTCAGTCTATGTGTGTATTTTACGACTGTATACGATAATTGCGCTGTGATACCATTACTAGATGTTATGACCAAGCTATGTTGCCCAGCTCCCCTAATATGCTGATGTTTTTTTTCCACACATGATCGAATCATACATTGTTCAAAGTGAATGTAGCGGAGCCGTAGAATCTTCTGTAGTTTTACAATATATACAACAGTATTAGTGTAAATGATCAGTAGAATATACTGTAGGTTTACAGCTGAATGACATATTTTCGTGTTCACTATTTACAATGTAGCTCCTAGTTCTTGCCTCCCCTTCCTGCTGCTTCCCCGGGTTGTCCTACTTCTTATTCATAAGGCGTCCTTTGCCGTCATATTGCCACATCTCTCCTGCCCTCATTAACCCTTTAAGGGCCGCATGGTGCTGTAATGCGTTATGCCCTTGGTCGGCATGATGCATGAATGCAGTCCTGGCGAGTAACTTACCAGTACTGCATTGGTGCATCATGCCGACCCTCCGGGAGTGTCCCAATCTGACATGATGCTTGGGTGGAGCACTGGCGAGTTACTCGCCAGGGCTGTATTCCTGCACCATGAGGGCAACATCATTAAAGCACTATGCAGGCCTTAATGGGTTACAAACATGTTGATTGCCCGTGGTAAGAGGTTGAATATCTTACGGACTTCATGTCTCTGATCTGAATCTTAATCAAGTCATCAGAATAGTAGAGTTGTTGGTCTCCAGCTGTTGCCCTTTCTAAATCCAGAAAACAGAGAAAAATGGAAGACAAAGGAAAATCACTGGCACAAAATCAAGAACACAGGAAGCTTGCATTTGTGCAGGTGAGACAATATGGCTACAATATGAGATTGGTAACTTAAGGACTCTGTAGTGCTTTAATGCACCATGCCCTTGTTTGTAGTCATGACTCGTTAGTGACTCGCCAGTTCGTGAGTAACTCGCCAATGCTGTTCATGGAGGCTCTACATAAGCAACAAAATATTCGCCAGTGCTGCATTGATGCAAGGGATGTTATGATGCAGCAATGAAAGCCGTCGCTGCACAAATGCATTAATGCATCATACAGATGGGCAAATAGGCTTGATGCATCATGCCGTCCGTAAAGAGCTAAGGGGAGTAGAGAAGCAGGTTATTGGTGTCCAGAGTAAACACAAGTGTCAGACAGAGCCGGCGGCCAGCACTCAGCGCTACCTACCAGTCAGGGCATGTAGCTGCCCCATGGCAGGATCTGCAAGCACCACACAGCCATTTTGTAGCAAATCTCAGTTTTCAACAATTTCCCACCCTTAAACCCCGACCCCAACAGAGCTGCCAAATCATTGATAATGATTTCCATATCAGCGATATTTGGGAGTCATGATATTGGCTCTCTTGATACAATCCAACTAAACTAAAAACTGATTTAGCATGCAGGATTTTCTTTTGAACAAATTCAAACTTTTATTGATCCGTAGAAAAAATACATTAGATATATCGATGGTGACAGAATAAATTTGACGGAGATGACCCCTGGACAGCCCATCTGCAAGCACTTGTTGACAGTTGTGAGCTGCCCATATTGGTGACAGATATGTCTGAAATTGAGAAACAATATCAGCGTCCTTGATTTATTCCTATTGAAGTCCCTCCCCTCCCCCTTGCATTTATGTTTGGCAGTCATATTGCATCCCCAAGGTCTTTGATTGGTAACAAATACAGATTGGCATCATTCAGAGAATCCCTTTATCTTGACCCTCCCTCTGTGTGTAAGGTCCCCAGGGCCTGGACCACTCCGCCAGCCCTGGTGGGAAGTGGACTAGGGTGGACTAGGCTAAGGCTAACCCTTTATGTACTTTAATGGACTATCCCCATTGGTTGTCCTGATGCATGAATACAGCCCTGGCGAGTAACTCATCAGGGCTGCATGCATGCATCATGTCATAGCCCTATGTGGTTAACCCTTTAAGGATGGCAAAGTGCATTAATCCATCATGCCCTTGGTCGTCTGACATGTTGCATGGATGCAGCCCTGGTGAGCAACTCGCCAGCGCTGCATTCAAACATCATGTCGACTCTACAGTGTTGAGACACTCCCGAAGGGTCCGCATGATGCACCAACGCAGCACTGGCGAGTTACTCGCAGGGGCTGCATTGGCATATAATGACACCAAATGAACACAACTCCTTTCGGCATCATGCCGTCCATACAGGGTTAGCGGCTTGAGCAGCTTTAGTGGCGCGTGTATTGACTTTGCCGGACAGGGCCCGCTCCCCCAGGATTAGGTAATGTGGGGCAGAGATTTCCAGCCGCACCCGGAGCCGTGCCAGGGAAGCCATCAGGGGCTTTATTACCCCTGGGGGTAGAACTCTAGGAGGAGGGCAGAGCCACATGGTGGGTGGGGGGGGGGGGGGAGACAAGGTAAGGGGAGGAGTGAAAACAGTGTAGTACTGTAAACGATGTAATTTGTTGCTGGTATAAATTCTCGCGGATTTTCTAAAGAGTACAATTTCGCTCGGATTTACATTTGCGGATTTCCAAGATTTGACACTTTAATTCAATACCGCATAAATACTTGCTCTGTACATATTTTCGTGGATTTTTAATTTCCTTGAAAATGGCATAGATATGTACAGCGAGGAAATGTCTCCAGCATGAGGAAAGTGATGGGAATACAGGAGAGAAGGGAGAGAAGGGGGAGGAGGGGGGAAGGGGGATGAGGGGGAGTAGGGGGGGAGGGGGAGGGGAGAAGGGGGAAAGGGATAAGGGGGGGGGAGAAGGGGGAGAGACAAGGGATATGGCAACTTTAGGCAGGGAAAACAGGCCAGAAAAGGAGGGACAAGAAAGACAAGAAAGGCAAGAAGATGCCAGAAGGCTAATATAGAAGAGGGCACAGAGGGTGAGACAAGACAAACGGGGAAACTAGACTAGAACAAAGGCTCAAATTTTATGATTTTCGAGAAAATTAAATTGTTAAGTACTAAAACTAATCTTATAAGTGCCCAGGGCGCTTATTACATCGAATACAGTATACCTTAGTAGTAGGGTGGGCTGGGGTGTATTAAACCAGCATTTGTCATGACGACCGGATGTACCAATGAATGGCTGACTCGCTGGCAAAGCATTGCCGCATAATGCCAACCATTCAATTCAGGACTACATCAAGCCCACTGGATCAACATGATGCATGAATGCAGCCCTGGCAAGTTACTCACCAGGGCTGCATTCATGCACCATAATGACTAGGGGTATAGCTCATTAAAGCACTATGCCGTCCTCAAAGTGTTAATAAAAAGAGGGAGGGGGGTCTGGAGGTATATGTGGCCGGGAATAGGACGGAGGGATAAAGATAAACCAGACCCTCCCAAATTCAATCCAGCCCCACAGACAGTTATGGTTATTGTTATGGGGGGCCTCACGGCCTGGTTCGGCTACAGTAAACCATTAACCCTCTAAGGAAGAATGTTGCTAAAAGATTGTCGTCATAATGCACCAATGCAGCCCCTGCAAGTTGCATTAGTGCATCATGCCGACCCTTTGGTAGTGTCTCAACCCTGTAGGGTCGGCATGATGCTTGAATGCAGCAATGAATTCATGCATCATGACGACCTAGGACATGATGCATTAAGGCATTATTCCGTCCTTACATGTTTAGTATGGTTTATGGGCCTGGTAAGGCTTGGTTTGATTGGGGGGTCTGTGTTCTGGCTGCCTGGTACTGAGGAACGTTGTATAAATAATAACCAAATGATAACCCGCGATATGATTTAGAAATATAGGCATACTTATTATATTCCCTATACTGCAATGAGCTGTCCAATTCACTCCCATTCACCTCATTATCAGCGCAAGAGAATGTCAACATCTTCCCATAAGGTTGAACATGCATGCTTTCCAAATTTGTCCAGAAGATACATTCAGAAGTCTGAACATAGAATAGAAAGAGAATACGGATAAAGATAAGACAGAGCAAAGCCAGAGTCTTACCTTTTGAAAATCAGCTGGCCTTGCATCACCCTTCGAAACCAAAGATAGACTGTCCCTCAGAGTATCTCCTATAGTATTATATCATGTTAAGAATATCTGGCTTCTACCCCGTCCTTTATCCCAGCTGTCTTCTCTTCTATTGCAGCACCCAGCTACCTTTAAGACTGAGAAATGCGCAATGGACGTCTCAATGACATCTTTTCAGTTGACTCCAAACTCTGCATAGCCCGGAAAGACCTCAACATTTACCCCCAAGTTATTCTAATGGATTCAAATTCCCATCCCATAAGAAGGCCCCTACGGCCCCTAAACCAATTCAATTCAAACCATTCTCTGCTCTTCCTACTCAACTGTGAAATGGATTTGATGTGTAGCCATATTAGAAATAAACAGAAACAAAAACATTGCCAAAGTTTAGATTTCTCCCGGGACCGCTACTAGGGCATGGAACCCCGATCAGTTGTAAAATCTGAAAATTTCCCAGGAGGGCTGGGTATTGGTTCGCCTGTTGTCCGCTTGGTGGCGTCCCTTGACCGGAAGTAGGGGAGAGAGAGAAGGACCCGGATATTGTTTTCAACATGACCCAGTGACTACAATGGCTGCTCTTCCTGTGGCTATAGACCAATAAAGCAAGAAAGGGTGACTTTTTTTTTATCATACAGCTGGGTTTATGTTGGTTTTAGCGGAATCTTCATGACATCGTCTGTAATGTTTGCTCATATCAGAAGATTTATAGGTTATTTATCTTTGAAATAGTAAATATTAGAATGCAGGATTTTGAGATTATATTTCTGTATCTTTCAGTCAGGGTTCAGAAATGTTCAAAAACTTTATCATCAAATTTTTGAAAAGTCACCCTTTCTTGGTGCATTGGTCTATGAACCCATGACCGTTAAACCAGCAAATTTAATGTAGAATGACTTGTTTCTTGTCATCGAACAAGCACCGTTCTCTATAAGCACTGGAGGCACTGGTACTGAAATGGGAATTATCTAAAGCATCAAACCGTAATCAAACAAGAAACTACAGTACCCTTACATTTGCAACACAATAGTTTTGCAGAGGGTACAGCCAGAGCGAGACTTAATCAATGCGTGCTGCCCCTCCAGTAACAGTCAGAGCTGAGTGAGGACTGGCAATGTGGGCCTTTATAGAGGTGTTGGGGTACTTTAAGCCTTAAGGCAGTATTTATCTTCTGACATTAAGAATTTACCCATAATTCTTTGTCCCTTATGTCCCTTATATACAGCTGGTGACAGGTGATACGCTGCCCGGGGCTGAGGTATCTCTTATTATAGACCAATGCAGCTAGAAAATGTGACTTTTCCATAATAAAGTTCTGTTAGTAGAATCCTAATAACATTGTCTGGAATGGCAATGTTATCTTTTAAATATATTAGAATGCATGATTATGAGGTTATACATTTGTCTATATATTTGTCAGTCACGCTTAAAAAATGTTCAAAAACAGTATTAATAAGTTTGTTGCTGCATTGGTCTATAGCAGCTGGTGGGTGGAGACACCTGGGGGCTGTGTGTGTGTATACCTGTACACCTGTCTGCTGGCCACTTACAGACACATTGTCCACTATTAAGGTGTAAGGTGTCAGTCTCTGCTGACACATCCACACTGAGCCACATCACGGTTAACCCTGTGAAGACCGTATAGTGCATTAATGCAGCATGCCCTCAATAATGCCTGCTGTGCTGCGCCCTTTTGTTGTCATGGTGCATCATGAATTCAGGCTGGCGAGTCTATACTCGCCAGGAGTCTACTCGCTCATGCTTCATTTAAACACTGGCGAATAGCCTCCCCAGGGCTGGAAATGTATTAATGCACCATGGCACCAAGGTTACCACACCTTACAGAACTATGCGGCCCTTAAAGGGGTTAAAAGAGTTTCTGTCAACTGTTACACAGTAAGTGATAGACGACTATATGACACTAAATGCCGACTCATGTTCAGAATTATCTGACAGTTATATTGTGTTGTGGACATGTCTTGCACCTGTATGGATGGGGGTTGATGGCATTAATTCAAATGTAAAGTGTCATGCATCTCCTTCTGCAATATCATGTACTAAAGGATATGGCAACATCTTAGATCCAGTGAATGCAGGCCTGCACTAAAGGACATGGAAACATCCTAGGTCCAGTGAATGCAGGCCAGGACCCAAACCCAATAAGCCTTTATGGGTTACCATGTATAATACCCACACCCCATTATCCTCCCCTCAATAACGGTAGTTGGGTTTGTAAACGGATGTGACAGAATCATGTTAAACCCTACTTTGTTACCTTGGCAACCACCCGACACCTACACACACCTGATGGGTACCGACATAGGCTTATAGACTTAAAAGTTGGAGGTCCTAGTGACCTATTCAATAGCTTTCTACCATATTCAAGTGCACCTTAGTTTGTCAAACCCATGACACGACAATAAGAAATCACACATTTTCTAATGCATGTGAACCTCTACATCTGGTGGGTCGTTAAAATTATTTACTCCTTGAAATAACATTGAAGACAGAGCAGATGACAATTTCCTGAACCCAGACGATGTTTTACCGTCTGGGCCAGACAGCTTTCCCACTAAAACATGCAAGGTACACTTTTACACCCACTTACCAGCCTAGTGACCACCCCACACAGTCTGTCACCATAGCAACATCCGCTTAGCTGCAGCCCTACAGGCACAGCAGGTGGGGGAAAAGGGGAGAAATAGAAAAGGAAGTAATAGAGAAAGAGTGAAAAGGCAAATGAAAGAGACTGGAGCTGTAGGTGAGTGGTGTCAACCTCAACCTCCTGTCAGCATTGCCTCATGGCGGTCTCAATCAATCAAGGGCATGATGCATGAATGCATGATGCCATCCTTAAAGGTTTAATATCCCCCCCCCTTTCTTCCTCCCTTCCTGCCTTCTTTCCCTGCATATAATTTCCCTCTCTGTCTTCCACCCATTTCTTCATGTATCCCCCCCCCCGCCTCCTACTCTGTCTTCTTCCTTATACTCAGACAACTTGCATATTACGACAAAAGGACGATAATGAGAGCTTTGCCGACCCCAATCAGCAGTTCCCACTCAGCTGCTGCCAACACACCATTTAGGGAGAAGATGAGTGGGACAGGAGGAGGGAATTATCCCCTGACATGGTCCGTCCATTCTGTGCACACTTGGGCTGGTCTGTCTGAGGGAGGGGGGGGGTGAATAGGACTGGCTGAAGATTCTACCGTGTTCTGGACAAATCTTACACCTGTCTGTTTCTGTATATGGATAGAATCACCTTTCTGTTGTTTTAGATTTTCCCAGATTTGATATATAGTACAATATCGCACAGATTTAAATTCATGGATTTAGAAATATGTTAATCATACTTTTACATTGGATACATTTCCGCCCTGTACATTTTTTTGCGGTTTTTAAAATCCACGAAAATATGTACAGTAATACAAGGTGAAGTATTATGTACCCCCTTTTGAACCATCATGTGCTCAATGATATATACTATGGCAACTGCCTGGATCCAGTGAATGTAGATGAAGACCCAACCCCCATTTTCCTTCCAGTGTACCCTCGGTAAGCCTGTAGAGGTGGGTTTGTAAAAGGATGTGACAGAATCATGTTAAAACCTACTTTGTTACCATGACAACAACCTACACACAGCTGGTAGGTACTGACATAGACTTATAGAATTAGTATAGTGACAGGTCTTTGTGACTTATTTAATAGCTTTATGTCATGATATTCAAGTGAACCTCAGGTGATTAAATATATGACACCACATTGACAAATTACATATTTTCCTATACATTTTGTGGCTCATTAAAATCAATAATGTATTTCATGAAATAACATTGAAGACAGAGCAGACAATAATTTCCTGAAACCAGACGCCATTTCATCGACTTGACCAGGCAGCTTTCCCGCCAAAACATGTAAGGTACGATTTTACACCCACTTACCACCCTACTGGCTACCCCATACAGTCTGTCACCATAGCAACATCAGCTTAGCTGCCACTCTACAGGCACAGCAGGTGGTGGAAAAGGGGAGAAATAGAAAAGGAACTAATGGAGAAAGAGTGAAAAGGCAAATGAAAGAGACTGGAGCTGTGAGTGGGAGTTGTAGGTGGTGTTAGTCCAGGCAGGTGTTGTGGGGATACCCCCTGGTGGTCAGTCAATCCTCAGCCTCTTGTCAGCCCCTCCTCACAGCCTTTACTAGCTACCTGCCTTTCTCCCTACATGAGTAACATCCTCCCTTCCTCCCATGTCTTCCTGCTTCATCTAAAACCCTACCCATGTCTCCCTTCTGATCTGTCTTCCTCCCTTGAGTTGTATTTCTGTCTTCCTCCCTTCTTTCTGGTTGTCTTCATACCTTACATCCTCAATCCCTCCCTATCACTCTATCTTCCTACTCATTCGTCCCATGCTTGTTCTAAACCAGACATCAGAAAAATTACAGATTGAGACAAAGGGACAATAATCTGAGCCTCTCAGAACCCAATCAGTAGTGCCTCCTCACAACACACCGTGGAGGAAGTAAAAGATGAGGGGAGACTGGTAGGAGGAGGGAATTATCCCCTGACATGGTCCGCCCATTCTGTGCACACTCTGGTCTGTGTCTGGTGAGGTGGGGGGTGAATGGTTGCCTATTACACGCAATCTCAATCACTGCACACTGCCTGGGTGGGGCACGGCGGCCACCGTTAACCATTTAAAGGCAGCAAAGTGCTGAGCCATAAATTCAGCCCTGGTGAGTAACTCGTCAGTGCTGCATTCAAGCATCATGCCCGGTGATACAGTGTTGATACACTCCTGAATGGTCAGACAGATACACCGATGCAGTGCCAGGGAGTGTATCATGCTGATATATACTTTGAGGCATCATGCCATCCTTAAATGGTTCATGGTAATGTGGCAGAGAGCAAGTCTCTATCCGCTATGGGACATATGAGGTCTAGGGGAGCCGTGGTGAATGGCAGGGAATTAGGAGACTATGTTAACACCAGTCTGTTGGGGGGGTGTAAGACGGAGAAGGGAGCAGCTTCTAGGACAGCAATTTGGGGGATGGGATAAGTACTGCTCAATGTATGCCTGAGTGAAAGCTGAACCCTTTAAGAATGGCATTATGCCTTAATGCATGATGCCTTAATGCGTTCATTCATCATGTCCTTGGGTGTCTTGGTACATGGATGCAGCCCTGGCGAGTAACTCACCTCATTCAATCAACATACCAACCCTACTCTCAAATGGTCGGCATGATGCACCAATGGAGCATTAGTAAGTTATTTGCATCGTTACAACAAATGTCATATTTTAGCTACATGCCGTCCTTGAAGGCTAAGTGCCGCATCGTCATGATGTCTTCATGATACTTGAATTTAACCCGCGTAAGTCTACTTGCCAAGGTTGTATTCATGTATCAACACGACCCTACAAGGTTGATATATGCTCGCTGATACTCCGCCATTGGTTGTCATGATGCATCAGTGAAGCACCAGTGAGGTGCTTGTGAGCTGTGTATTGGTGCATCATGACGACTTATAAAACTGAAGCCCCAGAGGCTTTATGCCTTTCTTAAAATATTGCTGAAAAGAAACTGGATGGAATTTATGCTATGAAAAGAAGCCTGGCCAACACAACAGATATTGCACCCAACGGTATCATTGTGCTTTTTAAATATCATTGCACTGTTTTACAAGATTGAAATCACACAATGAAACCGTTTTTGACTGAGTTATTTTCCTGCAGTTGATCCCCATCGTTCACTATTGAAACAGCATAAGCCATTTAAACATTCGGCCACATTTTGATTCCTCCTTTTTAATAAGCTCAGTCCCGGCCCCAGTCCCTAATGGATGGATTTAATATCCGCGGCTTACGGACGCTAAGCCCCCTGAAAGACTTGTAGACCTCATTAAACGCGGAACTTTGGAGAAATGGGAGAAATAATTAAAGCGCTGAGAGCTAAGGCCCGGGGATAGCGGGTAGAGAATAGGTGATCCGCTGGTACCCGGAGAAGTACGTACTCTGTATGCTGAGCACGGGAACCAGCTCACACGGGACCAGCGCAATGTCCGGGAGGAGAGTTTCTCACCTACTCACTCTCCAAGCACTTATACAGTGAGCTGAACTAAGTAGTAATAGAGAGTGAAGTCACACTCTCCAAGCAGTTATACAGTGAATTCACACTCTCCAAGCAGGTATACAGTGAAGTCACACTCTCCAAGCAGTTATACAGTGAATCCACACCCTCCAAGCAGTTATACAGTGAAGTCACACGCTCCAAACAGTTATACAGTATCTGAACTAAGTTATATACTAAGTGAGTGAAGTCACACTCTCCAAGCAGTTATATAGCAAGCTGCAGAACCTAGGTCACCCTACTGCACCACCAGTTACGTTTATTGTTAATAGTTCATACCTTGAGTATCTACCTTTCTTTTGATATGAGCTGCTCCCTCACCCTCATTTGCTTCCTCTACAGCCTTCAACTACATACATGCCATAAGTTGCCCCTCTACCGTGAGCTGCTCCCCACATCCTGGCCGGATCCTGGCCCTATAGCATGAGCTGCTCCCCCTGAGCTGCTTCCTCAACCTCAGTTGCTCCCCTCACCATGAGCTGCTCCCACACTAAGCTGCTCCCCTCACCCTGAGCTGCTCCCTCCCCTGAGCTGCTCCCTCACCCTGAGATGCTCCCTCACCCTGAGCTGCTCCCCTCCCCATAGCTGCGCTTTCACCCTGAGCTGCTCTCCACACCCTGAGCTGCTCCCCTCACCTTTCAAGAGCTGTTCCTCTTACCCTGAGCTGTTCCCCCTCACCATGAGCTGCTGCCCCCACACTGAGCTGCTCCCCTCACACTGAGCTGCTCCCCTCACCCTGAGCTGCTCCCTTACCCTGGCCCTATAGTGTGAGCTGTTCCCCCGTACCACGGCCGGCTTATCAGGCTTTACGTTATTACCTTAATTCCGCTACACCCAGCTCCCATTCTGCGCCTATTCCCGGTATCGACTAGTCAGATTGAGTTGTCTTTTTATTCTAACCCTCTAAGGGCAACAAAGTAGCGTAGTTTAATGCACTCTACCCTTTTGACGGATGTGTGACACATGAGTGCAGCCCTGGCGAATCACTCACCAAGGCTGTATGAATGCATCATGTTGACACTGGGGTTGATACACTCCTGAAGGTTCACACCACTGCAGCAGCAGCAGCAGGGTTACATGCGAGTGCTATATTGTTGGGTCTTGATGTCAAATGAACACCGCGCGGTCGTTACAGGGTCTAACTTAGTTTCCATTACAATGAGAGCCGGAAACCAACTCGTCGATTTGTGGGATTGCGTTAGACGCCTGTGGAGTGTTGGGGTAACAGGGGACTAGGATGGCTAACCATGTAAGGGCTGCATAGTGATGTAATGCATTAATGCCCATTGTCATCAATGTGCTATGCCCTTTGTCGGTGAGTAACTCGCCGAGACTGCATTCAAGCATCATGTCGACCTTTCAATATCGATACACTCCCAATGTGGCAATGTAGGACTGCGAGGTCTAATTCCGTCTAATGATCGCCTCATGCTTTAATTATTTTACTGTCAGGATGCATGAATGCATCCTAGGCGAGTTACTCATTGCAGCAGCATTCAACCATCATGCCGACCCTTTTGGGATCGAAACACTCTCAAATGGTCAGCATCAAGAATGCCGCCCTGGTGAGTTACATCATGACAACTAAGGACATTAAAGCACTATGTGGCCCTTACAGGGTTAGCTAAGATGCAGACCCTTTAGCATGGAGTCTCAGCAGCATCTCCCTTAATTGCTTTTAACAATCAAGTTTTTCAATACCTTCTTATGTGACAGGCTTGTTGATGTTTTTCCTCATCTTGAGAATAATGATGAAAAAACTGGCGAGGTAAAACAAAGGGCTTTATTGCCGAGGACGTTCAGAATGGATGTCCATTGTAATCCTGAACAAGGTAGTAATTACGGCAGGATTACTTAGAGTGATTATCTTTATAAATTGCTGACTCAGCATTAAAGTATTAACTATGTTATAGAGTAGATGTCTATCTCTATAGTTACATCATCGATACTGACTAGATCAGCTCACGCTATAGACCTGATTAGCCTGAGGCCAAAAGATGGGTGTTTCAGGTTACCCAACCCTACCTTTAGATGGCCGGCCATAGAAATTGTTATTCAAATAAAGTCTATATAATAATAATAATTTATTTCAGACCATGTTGAGGCTATTGTAGAGTTGATTTGATGGTACACAAGTCGAGGCCGCAGCCCCTGAGTCACTGCCTGTGAGTCAATTTCTGGGTAACTTTTGACGCCCCACGTATAAAAATAAATCAGAAAAATTTAGACACGAAATCAGACCTACCCACCTCATAATTTTAGACCTTGTTGCCTGTAACACACCTTTAATTCCTGGGCCTAGGTAGAGGGCTGATAAGCCGCGTCAATGTCACTTACCATACCACCAGACAAGGCGTGGGTGTACAGCTATATATACGCCTCATTATGTCCTGTTCTGGTATATTTAGTAACTCAGGGTCATTAAGCTGATTTTTACCGACTGACTTTGTGTTCCGTGTTGCCAAATTGATAGGTTGTCAAAGGGAGCTGTAATGGATGGAGTCTTATCAAACAATGCCACTGGTATATGCCATTAACTCTCTGCATTCTCCTTCTTCAGTAGTGTTTATTTTCATAATATTATATAGGCCCTATTTCCCATATCATTTTTGTATTACATCAGAAATAGGTGAATATCACCACAGCTCAGGGATTTGTCCAGTTGTAAATCTTAATTTCATGGCTATTTTTTTTTACAAGCTGTTAACATGGGTCCAGTTAGGACGTGTACCAATCTGTACGCGAAATACAGTGAAGAAGCCTTATAGATTACCCCTACAGATTGGTACTAGGCCTATGACCACTTTATACCACTAGCTGTATGCAGTATGTACAAGAGGTGTGAAATGCGTTGTTCTCCGTGCCCGCCGTGGTATAAACTGAACTAGTCTCCTTTAGAGCATGAGTATTGTATCTTTTTTCATTCAAATAAAGCTCCTCACCCCTTCCATAGAAACTCCTATATATATTGAACTCACATTCACAGCCCCTTAGAGACTCACTTTTGTAGCTTCAGAAAATTGTGTAAGTAGTATATATGGAATGCGCGAAGCATATGATTAAGGATAAAGAAGTGAACTCAGTGAAATTGAACCTGTGATTGTTCTGCTGCAGGAGTCCGTATTATTCCCACCCGTACAGCCGTGATAACGCCCCTCCCCCTCCCTCCAACACACACACACACACACACTCCGGTCCTTTAAGGATGGCATAATGCCTTAATGCAGCCCTAGCGAGTCTACTCAGCAACCGAGCACTCATACCAACCCGTTGAGAGTTTAACAACCCGATACGATTGGCATGATGCTTGAATGCGGCACTGGCAAGTTACCAGGGTTTCATTCATGCATCATGACGATAAAGGGTGTGATACATCAGTGTAGTAGGCAGGACTTAACGTGCTAGTATGGGACATCTTTTCGGAACCACTCTACCGTTAACATTAAATCAGCCAACACTTATTTTCTGCCCCACTGCGTAAAATCTGTGTCTCCCCTTTTTCATTATTCTCTTTTTTTTTCAAATTTATTTTTCATGTTCCCACTTCATATTGTAGCTGCACTGCCAGGGCCGACAGCCATGACTAATACTCAATCCCATTTCCAGGAAAATCCCCCAGTCCGTGATTGTGTTTAGGGCAAGGTCTGATAAACCCTGCACCCCTGTCCGTGCACTTATCACTGTCAGGCTGCCGGGAGGGGGATTTAATGTATGTTTAATTAGCAAAGTGCACCCATTTCATATCACTGTATTTACCGTATTGGTCCATATAAACCCCCACACCCTGAATAATTTCAATATAAGTAGTAATGTCTCCACTGAATGCCTGTACGGAGGATAGTGTACCGGTCCAGTGAACACGGATACTTTAACGTTGGAGCCAAACTGCTCCTCTCTTTTGTCTAGCAAAGGTCACGTCTTTGACCTTTCCCAGACTTTATTACAATCATGCTTTGTGTGGAGAGGTCGGGCAGGTCACTATCACGTAGTTATTGAAACTAGGGGGTGGGAAAAGTAATTCAAATGTCAGGGTGGTGGGTTAGGAAAGGGTAGGGGAATTTATAAATGGTTTAAGGATGATCAGAAATAATAGTTGCAATGATGGAATCAAGAGACGGTGAGTTGCTTCGTATATGGAGAGATAGGATTAATCTACATTCGAGTACTTTATCAATCATAGCAAACAGAGATGGAGGTTTTCGATATGATAACACAAAGGTCATCAGCATTCAAATGGAAAAAGAGGCAATGGAAGAACTCATGCTCCAATGGATAGACGGTATTCATGACCAGCAGTCTATAGATTTATCTGACGTCAAAGGAATATTACAACCTTTTCTTTTGAAAATCAATTACGTCAATCATTTTGCAGTAGAATGGGACGAATGCAGCACTATATCTATTGTAGTAGACGGAAATGGTGCAGTCTCCTCTACAATAGTAGAAGAAACAAAAGAATTTAAAAGGTTGATGAAATTGATTGAAAGTGATCACGTCATCCGAATAGAGTGTCAAACAATATCTTCCAGCATAAGTTTTAGATTAATGATGCAAGACATGTTGACTTCGTCTACATTATTCTTGGCTGATTCAGAGCGTGAATGGCCTTTTTATGGGTGGAGCGTGCCCATGGTGGAAGGCCATTCAACGTGATTCAACTCAGAAAAATGGACGGGGAAATACTAACTATTTTACAAGACGAGGTAGAAGACGGTATGGGGGAATATGTACCGGATGACCCCTCTTTATCTTACGATCACACCAAAGTCATCACATTTAAAGCTGACAACGAATCAACGAGTAAAATAAGGAACGTGTGGGAGGGAGAAGAAGTTGATGGCTTGTCTATGGAATTCAAACGTTTTGCTAGGAGTTTGCGGAACATGACTGATATGTTGCAATCTAAAGGGGATTATTTTGCTGTAGAATGGCATAGACAACACTCAGAGAAGGTGACTGCTATATCACTCGTCTTTCATGGTGGAGCTGACGTAGAAGAGGGTGGGTGTATGATACCAGCTGTCAACACAAAGATATACGAGGAATTAATGTGGGCTGGTGACCACGCTGATTTAGTCTCGTTCACATGTAACAGCATTAAATACAAGTCTGAATTCAGAGACACTCTGAAGGCTATGTGTGAGCATGCAGAGGCTATCATGACTGACATGGAATGGTTATGGGCCTTTCACGGGTGGAGTCGTTGATTCATCATGTTACAAGAAGGGGAAGTAGACTCTGAATTGGAATTGATTTTAGAAGACGAGGTAGAAGATTATATTCCCCCGTTACATGATTTTCTCTCATACGACGACACACGACTGTTGTCTATTAGTATGGACAAACACTCAATGGAATTGTTTCAAGAAGGATGGCTACAAAGTAAAAAAGTGAACATATCAGATGCATTAGAACAATTGAAACAGAGGTGGGAGTCATTCATAAGAATGATAGAGCCTACTGTGGATTATTTCATAGTGGAATGGCATGATAAGCAACTTATGACGACTATGTCTTTAGTTTTTCATGGTGGCGGGTTAGTATACGACCAAGAGGGTTTGGTCGCGGTCACTGAATCTATTCAATTCAAGGACGTGATGGATGCTCTCCAGTCAGCTGACGTTTTACACTATTCTAAGGCAATAAATCTAAAGAGTGAATTCAGAGGAGCGTTAAAAGCTATGTGTGGGGAGGCGTCTATATTTCACATAGGGATGCAATACCTCTGGCCATTTTATGGTTGGAGTCGTTGATAAACGCTCGATATGTCTGACATTGAATTAAACAGGATATTGACAGATGGGAGCGTCTTGGGAGAGAGGAAAGGCAAAGGGAGTGTATTGTTTCCATACGTCAATACTAAAGTGTTGTCTATTGCATTGAAGAGAGATCATATGACGAAATTTAAGAAAGCATGGCTGGCTAAAGAACCTGTCTCAATGACAGACACACTCACTCAATTCCTTCGAGATTTAGAGAGATTCATATCATACATGAAAATACATGCAATGGAACATTTCTGTGTGGAATGGCCCACTACTACCACTGGTGTAGACGTTATTTCTATAGTGGCGCATATTCATGGAGACAACAACCATATCAGTGACGTGAAGACGTATCCAGTTGCACACTTTTATGAAAGGTTCGTCAATGCGGCTAGAGTGGGGGGTTTACATGATTTCAAATGTTCTACTATTGAATTCACTGACGATTTCAAACAGCTTCTCTCACACATGGCTAGTCACGCTACATATATCATGGGTGGGGGACACAACGACCATACTCCTTTCCAATTCTGGTCGACGGCTTAGACTCGACGGGGATGTCTTTACAGAGCAGTCATGTGTGAAGAATTGGAAGTAATTTTATCTGACGACGTATATTTTTGTAGAAATGAAGAAGACATAACATTTCCATACAAAGATACACAAAACATCGTGATTCCAGTGGAATACAAATACCTTCACACATTCCAAGATAATATCGTCGAGGATCTAGATATCCCATTACCAAGAGAATTGAAACACTTATGCTCGACTACAAAGCAATTCATCACACTGATAAAGGGAGACGCCGACTTTTTCATCAGTAAGCGTTGTGATACTGCTCTCAGGAATTCCAAGTGGTATGGATTCATTCATGTAGTTGTAAACGTGGGGGAGGTAGTGAGAACTCAGACTGGTCAATGTGTCATGTTTCAGACAGTGCACGACTCTCTCGAACATTTAAATTTAATGAAGGCAGGCAATTCTTATTGTTCGGAATTATTCAAGTGCATTGACATTAACAGCAGGTCATCGTTCAGACATTTGTTGTTTTATTTAGCATACGAGTCCATAACACTAATGCAGGGAGAAACTCGTTTCTGGCCATTTTACGGTTGGTCACAATGAGACTAAGTAACTTAGACATATTAGCTGTATTGGAAGAAAACATAGAAGTGGAGGTGGGAGAATTCTATGAGGATTTACCCTTTTTCACACGATGGAACAGAGCAGTCCCTTATAGGCGATTGTTTAACATTATAGCCCCCTTTGAAACTCGGTACAGGAAACAGGTGGAGGACTTGTTTCACAAAAGGGGGCAGACAGACTCTCAAATACCAAAGCAATTGAAAACATTAATCATAGCTTTGAGAGAACTGAATGAGCGGTTGGTGGGAGAAACTGACCTTTTAATGACTGTGAGGTCGGGGTTGTTTGATTCTCACCAAGCTCTAAACGTCATTGTATCATGTGATAACGAGGTTTGGAGCAATGGCTTTAGGAATCGAGTTCTCATAGATATGACGGAGGAATACATTAATTTCGTTCGCATTGGTAGAGAATACAAGCCTGGGTTGTTTTACATAGAACACGTCAAGACTAAAAACCAATTCAGATCGTTATTAAAAGAAATGACAAACGACTCAGACGTGTTGGTGCATGAACACATGGTCGAACGATCATGGGCTTTCCAAGGTTGGAGCTGTACGTAAAAGGTGGACTCTCACCACAGAAATTATCACAACTCATCGCCATGGCCAATCAACTTCCTCCTGCTGCTGTCACTGAACAGGTGCAGAGCATTGTGCTCAGCGCTAAAACTACTCTGACTATAGCAGGCCGATATGTCATGTTCGATAGGACCACTTTTAAAGGCAAGAGGGTGGTGGCAGTACCGGTGAACGTGCTGGCTTGGGCAGTTCAGTGTCAGAACAGGATAATTCAACTGCAGGCGGAGGGTGATCATACTACTCAATTAAGCAGCCCTGACTTGGATTGGACTGTAGGACGATCTTTTTTCAAAGGAGTCCACTACATATCTTTCGTGAACTTCGTACACGGACAGAGAAACGCGTAAGTCTCTATTTAGATTTTAATTCACAGTTTTAGGATTGTATCATACGTCTATGTTCATCTCATTTTAGAATGTAGTTTATTAATAGACTTGGTATTCTATTTATGGACTGAGCCTATTTATAGACTCAGAGTGTATATGCGGCATTCTAAAATAGATTGTGATTCTGCTATTTATAGGCTGAGTGTATAAATAAACTCAGCATTCTAAAAATAGACGCTATATTTAAAACGACGATTCTATTTTTAGATTCGGCTGCGTTAACATCACTGAGGACGAATTCAATTATCTCAGCGGCTTGCAAGACGGATTTCTGACGAGCCTAGCTGCTGCTGCGACGGCAGAGGTCACGCCTAGGGCGGAACCTGTGGCTGCTGGAGTCGGTCAATCTAACAAGGCGGATCACACGCTATACAAGTGGGTTGTGGTTGACGAGGATGGGGGAGTGATTTGTGAGTCTGAAGGCGAGTTCTTTAACAAACTCAACTGCAGCAACGAAGCTGACGTTAAAAGAGACTATATTAAAAAGGAGCAAGGTTTGCAAGTGAACATTATCGAGAGATCTATAACACAGGAGGAAACAGCATTTGCAGGGAAAGTATATGAGTATCTGCTCAGGCTAGAATTTAAGGAGAGGGTGGTAAAGTATTCCTCTGGCAGCTACTATGCAGTGGTAGTTGACAAAGCTGAATCTACTGAAGCCGCGCAGCTAGAGCTACATGCCACGCCCTCTCATTTGAGAGTGTCTGCCGAGCGTCTATACGAGAGTTGTAAAGCGTTGTCAAAGTATTTTTGCATTGGGGAGTTTGTAAAGTTTGGCACAGCTGTCAGGGTGCTGTCTATGGCAAACCCCTCTACCATCCTGACTAAAGCAAAGCCAGATTACGTATACGAGTATTCTGTTTTAGACTTAATGTAAATCGAAATGTGTTATTCCAAAACTTACTCTCTAGTGATGTTTATTCCTAGGGAAGATTACTTGGAATTCACTTCTCAATTTCGCGTGCGCGAGGCTGATAGGTGCTTCACATCACTGCCAGCAAAGGAATTCATGCATTGCATGGAATCTTTGCTGGCAGTGATGGAGCAGACGGATTATATTGCAGTGACATATGACTCCTCTTTCAGCAAATACGTGACTCCCTTCTACTCGGCCATACAAGTGATTTTTCATAACAAAAAAACTGAAAATGGTTTGAAAATTGCTGAGACAGACCAATTTCGATACATGAAGTGTTACATGGACTCTAGCTCCTCTATGAATTTTTGTCTCAGTGAGATGTCATTCTACCAATCTCGAGTTTACATTCCTAATAGTTTCAGTGAGGAGCATGCGCAGTGCCTCCAGTATGGTGAATGGTTAGCTGAAGGCGCGGCTTTCATGGAACCATTTTTTGGTTGGGAGGATTGCCTATGCGCGGTAGACATGAGTATCGACTCGAGTGTGGATTACCTATGCTAATCACAAGGCTAGAATAGTCGTCATAGACGCATATCATATCGATTTGTATCAATTAGCTGGAATGTGGCGTCGATTTTGTATATGAATAACACAGGTGTGAGTAGAATAGAAGTCATAGACTTAGTGGTATTGCATACTAATCGGTTTTGTATCAATGAGGGGTCGTTTTACTTATGATTAATACGTGTTATGTAGAATAGACGTCATAGACTATGGAATACATTTGGTGGCGGATTTAATCGACTGTATATCGTATTGGTTTTATATCATTGCTTACATATCAGTTTGATCGACGTGCTAAAGATTTGCATTGATTGTATGAGTCAAGGAATTTGTCTCGATTACTCGTATGACAATCGCTGGAATGTCGTTTCATGTTTAGATTATTGGAAATGTATGGAATATATGAAGAGTTTCGTTGCAAAACGCAACAAATCCATTCCAGAATTGAAGCATGTAGTGATTTCTCTAAGGCTACCATATTGGCAATTGTAGTGCCCCGGATATAATGTGTACATCAGAGAGGACCTAAAGACATGAAAAATAGAATTTTGAAAAAAAAATGTTTAAAAATTGCATGCACCTTTTCCTGACCCACACCTTTGTCAAAAATTGGTGTCATTCTTCAAAATGGCGCTTATTGCGTTTTGGAACCAAACTCTTCATATGTAGATTATTGGAAATGTATGGAATATATGCACTCCTTTCATATGCAATAAAATGAGATATAGAGAAAAAGCAGAGTTTGTTCATACTTCAGTTTCTATTATATTGTCATATACTGCATTGAAGTAAGCGTAGTAGTCTATTTCTCCCTGACGCCTCCAGGGTCTTTTCTTCACTAGATAAATCACCACACTGATAAAGAGACAAGCTGAACCACCGACGCCTAGGCAGACCCATAACCAAGTCAACCTGGGTCCGGTATCCTGACCCAGGCTGGAGGCGGTTGGGGTGTGCCTGGTAAAGTCCTCTGTGACACGCTCTGACTCAGACCATGTGATGGCAGATGTCTGATAGAGAGTGGGTTCCGTGTAGGTGGAGACAGATGTATCCGGGCTAATGCTTGCTATGGTCTGGCTGGTTGTAGACTTGCTCTCGACAGTCACATCAGCAGGCAGAACAGGGGTAGTAGCAGTGGTATTAGAGCTACTGGTAGTCTCGACAGTAGTAGGCCTAGCGGTAACAGTAGTAATAGTATTACTAGTAGTAGACGTAGCAGTAGTAGTACTAGGCCCACCGGTAGTAGTAGTAACAGTAGTACTAGATCTAGTGGACTTTGTAGATCTAGTAGTAGCTGTAGTAGTAGACATAGTAGGTCTAGTAGTAGCAGTAGACTTAATAGGCCTAGTAGTAGTGATATCATCTTCAGAGGGACAATCAGACAGGATCATGAACGTCGTGTTCCTAGGTAAAGACGAACAATCAAATTCTTCCCATTGAATTCTAATGTCTAAAGTCTGCAGTGCACTGAACTTAGACACAACTTCGGGGTCGTACCTGTTCAGTTCACATAACCTCCAGTCTAGGTGGTGGTAGCGGCTGTTCTCCCAGATTTGAAAGAAATTCGGGTTGGTGTGTCTACAGGTGATGGTATCTTCCATGCAATGACACACGTTACAGATGGCGGTCTGTGATCTGATTGAACAAATCAGATTGAACCACAAAATGAGCTTGACTGTCTCCATGACGAGTTGCATCCTATACTGTGGTCGACACCCTCCCTAGGTCACACCTACATCCGTACCCCCGTTTTTCAATCTTACAACACATGCACTTAAGCCCTAGTTACTGTATCTCTCGATCTAAACATCAGCTTGAAGAGGCGGTAAAAATTCTCGACGCGGGCGCGTGTTCCTCAGACCGAATACAACAGAGCAATTTGTCTCTGTCACAGCAGCTAGCGCCCGGCTCGTTCGACTACCCGACTCAGTGCATCATGCACCGTTGTAACATACTGCTATAGCCAATGTTACAACGGTGCATGATGCACTGAGTCGGGTAGTCGAACGAGCCGGGCGCTAGCTGCACTCTCCGACCAGATGTTAACTTAATACCGAGTATAGAGCGAGCGCAAAAGATCAGACGGAGAGTGCAGCTAGCGCCGCTTTCTGTCCCTGCTTTGGTATTTAATGAAAAGGAAAACGCCGATATCTCCCATCAGAATGGCGACTGAAATGTGGGGAGTGTGTCAAAATTAATATTGACACACTCCCCACATTTCAGTCGCCATTCTGATGGGAGATATCGGCGTTTTCCTTTTCATTAAATACCAAAGCAGGGACAGAAAACGGCGCTAGCTGGCACCGGCGTTTTTTACGCGTCACTGCGCTAGAGCTGCAAAACACGCTGAACTAACAAGTACTTTACGCCCTTCTTAGCACCGAAAGACATCGCACAGTCAAGCATCAAGATGATGTACCAGAATGAGACTCTTCTACAAGTACTGGAGTTATTTTTAGAAGGAGTGATAAGGTAAAGAACATGTTCTTTTGCGTGCTTTCTGTGGTTTTTTTCTTGACTGTACTCGACTCTACTCGAGCGGGGGTCCGCCATCATTGTGTATTGAACAGAGAGACTATAAGATGCCGACAAGTCTTTGTAGGACCGCTGGTCTTACAAGACCGGCGTAGAGAAGTGACGTTATGGGGCGTAACGACCCTTGATTTCAGGTCTTGTTATGGCCCGTTTAAAGTAGCTCCTATACTAGCAGTCTTCCCTGACGCCCTGCGAATGGACGTCAGAGATACTGACGTCCACTGTTACTCTCCAGATTTCAAAAAATTGATACAGTCTATAGAGGTTCGCCATGATTGTGCTTCACTAACTACTTCTCTACTTAACGTGACTTTACCATCTTATTCAAAATCTAGGAAACTTCCGAAGATACAAGGAGAAACTGTCACGGCAGTATTGAATGCCACATCCACATCGACTCAGACCGTCCTCAAGGAAGTCACACTACCCGTCACTACTATTGTGACCATCGTTCTGGTTAGTGCATTGGGGATAGTGATAGCATTAGCTGCTATGATGTGGTGCTGGCACCGGGCGGGGTACATGCCTATGCCCATGCCGCTCTCCACTCCTCGCCCGGCAGCTGGGCGAGTCTTCCCTAGGAGACTTCATCCTTCACCAAACCGTCTGAACAGGCGAGGGTCTACCTCTCTCAGCCAAGCGACTGTAGACACTGTGTTATCCGACGACGTCAGACCTATTGTAATCGCCCCTATTCGGTTGTCACCAGGACCTCCTCCTAACACCAGAAGTCGCAGTAGAACCCGCCACCAAGTCGAAGTCGTCACTGACACTAGATGCTGCTCTACTACACGTACGACCACCACCACTCCAGCTACTGGGAAGCCTCCCACTAGTCGCATCTCTCAGGGAGTGACCAAGTATAGAGACATCACAGATACGCTACTTGAAGTTAACAGTAGCGATGATCAAGAGCCTAGTCCTAGTGCTTCCACGTCACTTAGTGCCTCTACCTCCACCCTCTACCCCTCTCCGACCACGTTGGTAAATTAACTCCTTCATAGAATTAAGAGTTGATATGAAAATATGATAAATGTATGACTGTATAATCAAAACTCGTTATCAAAATATGTCAGATATTTCTGTTGTTGTAGTTGATCTAGAAATCTATGAAAATAATCATTAGAAATCTGATGAATATATGATTAATGCACTACTCACTCTCTTCTAATCACATGTAGCGTATAGAGTAAGAACTAGAATCTAGAAACTGTTTTATAACAGTTTCTTTTCTTTTTTTTAATTGTTGAATTTTATAGACCACTACCTAGACGTATAGAGTAAGAACTAGAATCTAGAAACTGTTTTATAACAGTTTCTTTTCTTTTTTTTTGTTGTTGAATTTTATAGACCACTACCTAGACGCAGCATCAGGGGGGAAGACAAACCCTCCTGTTGGCCTTGTTCAGCCTACGATTATCTCTTATTTTTCGCCCCCAGGAACTTGATGATGCGCAAAATCAAGACTACACCACGACGACGACGACAACGACCGCCGTCGTGGAAAACAGAGCAGAGCCCGGCTCTGAACACTAGAGCTCAGCGCCGGCAGCGCGCTGAGCCAGTAGATCCGAAGTTCTGTTTGAAGTAATACTTCAAACAGAACTTCGGATCTACTGAAAGTGTTCAGAGCCGCGGCTCTCTGTATGCAGAGACCCTGTGTAAACCCACTGATGAGTGTGATGCCGACTTTATGTCGACAGGGTGTGACACCCTGACTGTGTGTTCTTGTGTTAACCCACTGATGAGTGTGATGCCGGCTTTATGTGGTGAGAGTGTGTCACCTGAGCCTGTGTTCCTGTGTAAACCCACTGACGAGTGTGATGCCGACTTTATGTGTCACCTGAGCCTGTGTTAATGTGTAAACTCACTGATGAGTATGATGCTGACTTCATGTCGCGAGGATGTAAACCCACTGATGAGTGTGATGCCGACTTTATGTGTCACCTGAGCCTGTGTTAATGTGTAAACTCACTGATGAGTATGATGCTGACTTCATGTCGCGAGGATGTAAACCCACTGATGAGTGTGATGCCGACTTTATGTGTCACCTGAGTCTGTATTGATGTGTAGACCCACTGATGAGTGTGATGGCGACTTCATGTGGCGAGAGTGTGTCACCTGAGCCTGTATTGATGTGTAAACCCACTGACGAGTGTGATGATGGCGACTTCATGTCGTGAGGGTGTAACACCCTGAGTCTATTTCTAGTGATTCTTGATGAGTGTGTACAACTCGCATGTTTTTTCATCAAAGCTGTAATTTAATCACAGTGAGACTGTTCATCATCATCATCATCATCATCATCATCATCATCATCATCATCATCATCATCATCATCATCATCATCATCATCCACCTAGTCATCTGTCAGCTCGTCTCACCTCACTCCACCTCACACCTAGTCATCTCATCCGCCTAGTCACCTCGCCTCGCCTTCGCCTTCGCCCAGTCATCATGTTTTGTTATTATTCTAATACATCTATGTCATATAATCGAGCTGTTTTATAATCACTGTATTTTTATAGACGACTATTTCATATACATGATTGTGTAAGAATCAGAGGTGCTAGAAATACCGGTAGTGTCACTCAGCTTGAGTGACACTACCGGTATTTCATGTTAAAGTTGTATGTATTTCAGTTTAGAAGGTTAATCTGAATCAGAAGTGTTTAAGTCATATTTATCATTGTGCATTTGAGATAATTTATTGAAAGTATAAGCGAGTTCTAACGCGCTCAAGTTAAAGTTTAGCAAATCATTAAAACCCCGGTATTCCATGTTAAAGTTGCATGTGTATTAGAATGTAAAAGTTACATTTATCCTTGTGCTATTTCATGTAATTTGTTGAAGAAAGTATAAGCAGGGTTTTAACACGCTGGTATTTCGTGTTTAAGTTGAGTGTGTATTAGAATGTAAAAGGTGCATTTATCATTGTGCTATTTCACATAATTTGTTAAAGCTCATGCTAAAGCTCGTGTTAAAGTTAAGCTCAGATCATTTAAATGATTGAAACCGTCCTACATTAAAAACACGTACATGAAACCTCAATATGCTGTGTTAGCAAGCTAACACAGCATATTGAGGTTTCATGTACAAGTTAGTTAGTTAGTTAGTTCTAGAAAACTCAACGTTATGAGTTTAAAAAACAGTGAGTCTCCACTTTACCCGCCTGGAGGGTGAAGGCTCATATCTCATGTTTTAACACAAGTGAATCTAGTTTATGAAACTAGATTAGATACTTTGATCACTTACCGGTATGGTTGTAGATTAGATACTTTGATCACTTACCGGTAAGTGATCAAAGTATCTAAGATTAGATACTTTGATCACTTACCGGTAAGGTTGTAACAACCATATCGTCAGATTGGACTATGGTTGTTACAACCTTACCGGTAAGTGATCAAAGTATAGATAGAATGAATAACTGAATAAACACGTTCTTTTTTGATTGAAATGAGAATCTTTATTGTTTTCCATCACATTTCTACCATTACATCGTTTTGGCTCAAGTTTGAAGTAAACAAATTAACGAACTCTTTCAAAGTCCAACCACGGCATTTGAAATATGCATAAAGTATGCAATAATCCCCACACACGTCGCTGTCATGACCTTGCAAACGCTGGTTAGAATACAAGTAAGGTTTCGATTGTTTGTCTAAGAATGGCTTTACTTCTACTGGAGGGAGTCCTAAAGAGTCGAAATATTCGTTTGTATCATTCAAAAAAAGACAGATCCAATGTTTGCCAGGTCCTGTAGATACGTCAGTGTTGACAACGTATAAACCCCGCTCCAGACCCTCTAACTGATCTCGTGCATATATCCCTTTGAATAGCTTAGAAGTGTATTTATCACTACAAAGATAACGAGCGATTTCTAACTCGTTCATGATTCTACTATGACGTTCCTCACTTGATCCACTTTCATTAGAGCTTCGAAAGTCCCGTATACTAGCACTGTAACGGGTGTTGTTAAAGCCGTAGAAAACTTCACAGTCAGTCTTGTCTGCCCCCTTCTCAGTGGGTTAGAATAAAAGACATCTTTACTGTTTTCAACGTCAAACACGTATATAGCATATCCGTTTTTAAAGTCGTAATATGAGATGTCTGGCGGTTCTTTTTGGTTTGGAGGTAGAGAATCAAACAATTTCACATACGACTCTGCGTAATTGTCTAAAGTATAGTCAGGTTGCAGTACTTGACTGTTGCACGATTGACCGTCTACTGTGAAGTCTAGGTAGTTAACTGACTTGTTATCGAAATTGAAAGGATTTAATTCACTAGCCCCTGAATAAGCCGAAGACTTAACTAAAGCCACGATCAATCTCTTAGGAATTGAGTCTTGAAAAAGATTATCCATCATCCAGCTATGACTTCCAGTAGAGACGTTGTACCCCTTCACTTCACTTCTAGTGAAGGGGTACAACGCCATTTCTCTTTTCAATCTTTCACTCTGAGCTGTTAGCATGCCAGGATGAATTCTGGCATATGGTACTAGTATCGTAGCGTCCTCTATGTGAACGTGATAACTCTTAGAGCCAACAGCAGCGCTACCACTAGGATTTGTGTACATTAAACTGAATAGATCAGGAGCCGGGTATAACTTAATATTTATTGGTAGACCATTCAACAACAATCTTTTCTGCTGACAAACGTCAACGTACAATTTAGTTTTAAAAACAGCTACGTTTCCGTCTTTAGTCCTATGATGTCTAGAAGACAACCCAGCATTAACAGAACCCTTTTTAGCCACGTGACCGTCCATACCCCCAGCAGTGTCTTTATAGAAACCTGCTAAAGACAACCACGTGTCTTGATCGTTTTTCCCAGTCCCTAACAGAATATCAAACAATGCTTTATACGGATAATTACTCCCCACCGTCGATGTTATGACTTGTTGTTGAATAGAAAGGTCTACTTGTCTAAAAATAGACGCTGCAGGCATGTTGATGAAAGACACATCATTTTTAGTTGCTGCTTTTGCATCTGAATAGATTAGCAAAGACAAAGACAAAGAAATTTCGTTCAGTATGATGTAATCAGACGAATTGTTAGGTATATTAAATTCCAAGGTAGATCCTGTAGAAACCTGTCCAATAGGTCTGTAATCTTTGACGTAAACATCTTGAATCGCTGTTTCTACTGGAGGAACGTTAAACAGAGACAAACGCTGGTCATAGCCCTCTACAGCTTTATCTAAAATGTAACTCATCTCCTCTTGCGACCTTTACCGGTTTTCTTTGTTCTTTTTTTCGTGGGAGCTTTTTTTCTCTTAGTAGGGGTCTTCCTCCTTCTCTTTCTGACGCAAGAATGAGTAGTTTTAGTAGGTGATAGAGTATTTAGCTGTCTTTTCAAAGTCGATTTAGCTCGCTCTATCACCCCTTGTTCTGGTGTGACTAATTGCATGCCTGGGCCTTTACCCTTTTGTAAAAAATAAAATTTTTTAGTCATTTTCTCGTCTGGGAGTTGCTTCCAGACGTCCATGTCCGGTACATATGGGATGAAACTCATCTTCACTCTTTAGATACTCAGTGACTACTGATGCGATCAGCGAGCGTATCATTGCTTTATTCTCTTAAAATGTAGCACCATGTAACAATCCGAAATGTTAGAGTTAGGCGTCGCGCCGTCTTTAGTGCGTATGAAAATTCTTATCCTATGTAGTCTATTCCTAGTGATTGGGAAGTATAATACTTGATTGAATTGATTTTTTTCAGTCAAGATTTTCAAAATTGGTTTCATATGACCTGACACGATACTGTTTTGTATGATGTCAGAATACACGTATAAGGTCTTAGGAGTCGGATCTAGATCACACTCTACCATTCCACATACCCACGTGCCATCTAATTCTATTTCTTTGGGGAGTTCACTGGTGAACTCATACACTGTGTTTTTCACGTGTGTGAGTACAGAATCCCGAGGACTAATAGTGACATACATCATTGACGACTAAATAATCATTTCTTGAATTTTCTTTTCTTTTTATACTTTTTAGCCATGTCTTTGTCCGACACCCATGAGTTGTATTTGTCAGGCCAGCCATACCATTTCACAATGTGTCCTTTTTCTTTGCCTCGTTGTTCAGGGTCTAAGACTTCTTCAATGCTGTAAGACACATCACTCCCTATAAATACCTTTTCTAACTCGTCTTGGTAGAAAGTCCCTAAAACAGGTTCGTTGTCCCAAGACTTGATTCTATACATGGGAATATCTTGTTGAGTATGTCTTTCAGTCACTGTAAATATTTCATACGTCCATTTCTCGTCGTATGCCCGTTCGAAAGGAGCCCTGTATCTAGCTAGTCTGACACGATCACCTATTTCTAATTTAAAAACAGATTTTTCTCTAGGAGGTTTATTACTTATTCTTATATTAGGGAATTTAGGATCATATTGATTTTTCCATAAAGTAACACTGTTAGCTTCTCTAGCTTCAGTAGGAGTCATTTGAATGCTTCTATGTCTAGAATTGTTATAAGCCGACGTCACGTCTTCCAAAATATCCACCCATCGCTGATCTTTATATTTGTTCATGAAACGCGTTATTCTTGTTTTCAAAGTTTTTATTAGTCTTTCAGCATAGTTTGCTTTTAATTCATGAGTAGTTGAGAAGTGATGCACGTCGATTTCTCTTAGATAATCTCTGACGGGTTTATTTAAAAACTCAGATCCATTATCTGTCCTTAGTTTAACTGGTTTCTGATCTGTGAATATCCCTCTCAAAGCTTCTACAGTTTCTCTCCCGTTTAAATTTTTCAAAAGCGCAGTCCAAGCATATCTAGTGTAAATATCTATAACTACAAGCACATGCTTGATACCATCGTTGTCAGATGCATAAGCTTTCATGTTCATAGTGTCGGCGTCGAATTGTTGATATTTTGCCGACACTATGACTCTGGGTCTCTTAAAATCTCTGTCAGGGTTTTTGTGTAAAGTGTAAACTTCTTGTTTAAGCAGCCAGTCTTTTACACTCTGTCTCGTGTACCCCCTATCTTGCACTGCTTTGTACAGATCATTCACACTTCCAAACGAGGCAGGATTAGATGGATCGAAATATATCGCTGATAAATGATTGTTCAAAGCCCGCGCCATTGTTTCAACCAATTGAAATCATCTAGTGGAGTCTTCTTACTTTTAACCTTGCTTGAATGTAGTGTAGAAAGTCTTTTATCTTTGCTTAAATCTAATACGAGTCGTCCTACCGGTACTCCAGGTGGTGGTGGTACTGCATCGATTGCCTTACCGGTAGACTGTTGTGATAGTGCGCTAGTCCCCTTACCAACAAGCTGTTTCCCGTTAGGGTTTTTAACGAGACTTGATGGGATATTTTTCAAGCTCCCGTAGAATTCAGACAGGCCACAAGGTTCAAAGTTCTTGTAATTGAATAATGCATGTTTCAACAAATCTGTAATGTGTGAGCCAGGTATTGGTTTGTGGTTTATGACGATCTCCCCCTGTTCGTTCCACGAGATGTTCTTTTCTACATAAGACAAAAGACTCTCAGCCTGTCTTCTTTGATTCTTTCCAAAAGGTTGTAAAATGAGTACTTTATCTAATTTTAAGGTAGGAGTGTCTGAGGTGAGAGTTTTCGATTCTGAATAACTATTATTTGAATGGAAATATTGGTCGTACGGTATCAACACCATTTTCTTCATATTAACTTCATGAGTGAATCTTTGACTGATCCTAAGACTGCTAACACTTGGTGACAGTGTGTTTTCAATAACTTGACTTTAGCAGCTATTGAAAGCCCCCTTTTAGTTAACTTTTCCAGTAACTTCCTGTACTTTCTTACGATCTTCTTTATTTTTAGCGGTACTTTAGATTTCAAAAGATTAAATGCTACTTCACAAAGCGCCTTTGTTTGATCTGTCGTAGCAGTAGACAACAAACTCTTAGCTTGTTTGACACTAGTATTCAATAACAATCGTATGTAATCAGCAACAGCTCTTAACCGTTTGGATGCCATTATGTAACTAAAAACTAAAGAGTCTAGCACTATATTTTATTCAACTTTATTTATGCTTCCAAAACCCCAAGTTGGCGCTGAGGTCGGAGAGGGATGAAAATTGAAACCAGATTTCAATGGCTCAGCCTGAGCCATAGGAACGTCTGGTAGGATTTTATCAGTGCAGTCTTCAGCTTGTGATATACGACGTTGATTTAATTCCATCTGAATGTTCCTGATTTTTTTAGCTTGATCATGTATCATTTCCAACATGTTATACATCATTTCCTCAGGGAATCGATACATAGTTGAACATTTATTTCTGATAAAAGAACAGCTAGGTGAATGTCTCAAATGTTCAAAGTCAGGTCTATCCGTCGCCTTCCATGTGTGTAATACGATTCCGCAGTGAAAACACTGGACCTGATCCCCTCCTCCCAAGAAAAATAATCCAGAATTAGACAATTCCGTAGGTTCTGTCATATGTTTCCAATAGTCAAACGTCTTCAGTCTAACGTCAAAACGACTAAACTTTGGATAGCGCATTTTTAGCTAAATATACTATATCAGTTTCGCCAGGAAAAATGTTAGTTCTTAATCTCAAGTCTTCAGTGCTGCTAGGTGAGAGGTCTATCAGCAAATAACCAAAGGGAGTCTTCATACAGTCCTTATAAGCCTCTTCCAAAGCTTTATCTAAACCAATTTGCCGACCTAATAACTTTATTTGATTCACGTCTCTAGCATTTCTCATTAAAACTAAATAATGAGTATTCAACATGATAGTTTTGGCCACCTTGCCTTGCTGATATAAATTCTGAACGATGAATACGATTGTGATATTCTTGTGATGGGAGCCTTGAGTAAATAGCTTTTCAGCCGCCTTAGATTGGACAATTTCACTCATTAGATCGTCTAAGACAATGAGTGTGTGCTGATCCGTGTTAAAGTCTGTAGGAATGTCTAATCCCTCCCTAAACTGTACTTCTAACATGTCATTGAAAGCTGGTTGCCAAGTACCGTAACAATAGACTACTCTGTCTATTTTATCTTTAAATAACCCAGGGTTAGCTAACATCCTCTTGATCCATGTCGTTTTCCCACAACCGGTAGTACCACTGACGACTATTGTAGTGGGTGTAGAAAAAACGTAGTCTGACACTGAATACATTTCGTTTAATAATGATTTTTATTCCACTGGCATATCATTTTATATCATACGTTCATGGAGACATTTACTACATAGATCTACTTCTAGATCTCGGTCGTATTTCACGTCTACCCTCTTATATTTACAATCATTACAACGATTACATGACGACTCATTGATTTCCCCCCACTTAACCTCCCTTATTTCCTCCCATATTTCCCCCATGACATTCTTACCTCTATAGTCGACTGTGAGTGCAGCTACGCGCTTCGACATTCCTATACCCCAATATCTATTTTTAGTGCAACATACTAGAGGTAGATTACGAGTTACTTTTAGTCTTTTTCTAACAGCATGATTTACTCTCATTTTTTCTATCAGTATTTCTTTCATGATTTCTTTTCTGTCTACTTCACACGACTGCTTGAGCTTAGACTGATCATTACTGACGCGTTGGAATTGATACTCGTATGCCTCAGCAGCGTTATTGAAAGAACAATCATAGATGTTTAATTGGCATGGGTAGTAATTATTCAGTTCGTCTTTATGATCACTAAATCCATGATATTCAGGCACGTTCCAAGGACACAGTATGACATCTAAAGGTTCAGTGCTAACTCCGTCCTCAGCTATTTTTCTCTTACAATAAAAATAGCTGAGGCCTGACCTGCTTTCTTCATATGTGTGCATTTCACCGTTTTTAAGTTTAAACCCTTTGTTCACGCCACTGCGAGCTTTTTCGTCACGTAACACTGACTCAAACGCGGGCATTACATCTTGGAAAGAATTCTTGTTCATACCCTTGTGACTAAACTTATGTCGATCCTCGTCCTTCAAGATATACGTCTTACTGCAGAGACACACCATTTCATCGCCGCTAGCCTCCAACTGAAAAATATAAAGTATGAGTGATTAAACCAATGATACTGCTATCTGTGTGAAAATGTTAGAGATAGTCGAATATTTGAAACGACATTCATAGCAGTCTGTGAATGAGAGCAGTATTTCTCACCTTGAATAATCCGGGAGTCCTCTTATCGTGTTTAGCATGCACCTGGCAACATTGTCTAGGCAACCAATTCACTAGACTAGCTTTGTATTCGTTAGAATCACATCTCTGACGAACCGCCCTGATATATTCCTTCTTCATCTCGGGTTTTATGACAGATTCCAAAGATTCACCACTTATTGCAAAGTATGCAGAATCTGAAACAGATCAACAAAAAAAAAAAAAAATAAACCAATCTCTAAATTCTACATTGTATAGAAAACTTAGTATCATACGCGCATACGTACCTGTATCCATTTCCATGTATTCAAAGTCTTCACGTGCCACGTATTGATCCATAAAGTCGTAGTACCATTCAAGCATCCTCAGTTTAGCATATTGAAGTATGAAGTAGCCTAGATATATTGGAAGGTTCAAAGAAATCTTTTTTTTCGCGCGTTCTACTTCAAACAAATCATCCGCCAACACTGTCAGTTTTTTAAAAGACTTGTCATTCACTTGCATGCAAGCAGCTCTTTCCCCTTTCACGTATTTCACGTCTTGATGACGCTCTTTGTCCATGATCAAAGAACCATAAGCCGAATTTCCTATCAGTTTCATGGTATCAGCAATGATGGATTTCGAGTCATCTGAATCTCCATGTCGGCGAGCAGTGCTGACTTCGTTTTGAAACTCTTGGAAACAAGATTTAGGTGTAAATTCAACCACTTGGTATATCCTAGTCACTTTCATTCCATGAGACAAATACCATTTCAGCAAAGGAGTAGCAATCATGATTTTTTTAGCAGCCATTGCGCCGACCAGCAATCTCCTAGGTTTCTAGAAATAAATTAAATTAAAAAAAATAAATTTAGTTTCCAACTAAATTTATTTAGTTTCCAAGCAGTGTTTACTCTTCAAAAAAACATGTTAAGCGTGTGATTACTCACTTGTGATAGACCCTGCTTCAACACGTGACGTTGCATGTGTGATCCTATTTTTTCGAACGGAATTTCAGTGTTACAAAAGAGTGGAGACATTTCTGCAAAGTATTCGTGTGGAGGGAGATGCCGTTCTTTACCATGTTCCCAAGCTGGTGGTACCTGCAACATTAACCATTAAAATCTTAGTTAGCTTCAAACTATTGATTGATTGAGTTTTAAGAATGACCATTAGAGAATTAACACGGTACTCACTGAAATGTCGACTTCAACCATTCCAAACAATTGATCCCCGACCACCGCCTCCATTATGCAATCTTCAGACACTGAACCTTTGTGTTTCATACTAAACGGTGGCATTATAGTCGAATGCGGAGCTTTGTATTGTTGACGGTATTCACACTCCCATATTGTTTCTATGTTAAAGCGTTTTCTTCTGATGTATTCTTGTCTAGTCTTAGTCCTGTTGAAACGTTTAGTCCTCAATAGTTCATCCATTTTGCCTATTTTACATTTATCACAACCGTGATAGTAACAACCGTAGAACTCATAGACCGTATTAGATTGAGGGCAAAATCCATCTACTAGATAAGGTCCTATTCTCTTCTCGTGACCCGCGTTTAATTTATGGATGATATCTACACCCCTTTCTGCCGATATCTGGTCCATCCATTGATACATGCATACATGTCGAGGTTGAGTCTCAGGCACAAATTTGTTCGCCTCCATTCTCCTTACAAAAACTCCAGTAGGCATGGGTAGACCTATAGAGTGTAGGTATAAAGCTACTGCGTCATAACCAACTATTTTCTTACACATTTTACCCCCTCTGATTTTAGTGTAGTCTCTTTGGTGATGTCTATGAAAAATAATAGACGGTCCACCTACTATGTTCTTTTGAATAGTCTTGTACAAGTCTTCGTCTTCAGGTGAAAATATTTGAAAATAGACTTGATCTTTTTTACATTTCTCAAACAACATGACTCTAGCTATACCCGGTACCGAAATAGCTATTTTGAAAACGTCTAAATTCTTTTCGAAATAAAACTGTTGCAGTCTTTCTACAGCCACGACAAATGGAGCGACGTCTTTATTGTTATACCAGACTAAAAAGTCTTTGAACGTCTCCATACCTTCACTCACCCATACCTGTCTTAACATATCATAGTCAGCATCACTTATGTTACAATCTTTCAAGCTAGAATAGAAATCCTCTTTAGAAGGTAATTCTCTCTCCTGTAACCTATCCATAGAGTCGAAATAATCATATGGAAAGAACCCTTTCTTTTCCTCCACTCCGTATGCTTTTAAAAAAGACGCATAAGAAGAACCAGGTGATATGTAATCTGAAATGTCTAACAGCTTGTATTTATCGTTACAAACACAACTGTATGCGTTGTTCTTTTTGATAACATAATCACCCCTACCTTTGTCACCGAATCCCATGTGTGACATCAACTTGAGTTTTATCAAGTTGATGTCATACTTAGCCGAGTTAAAACCAAGTACCGGTAATTGATTCATATAGGTATGGAGGTTTTTCTTTAAATTCTTTAATTTATTGTACATTATTCTTTTCGATTGATTTCTAACTTTCTCCCTCTCCCCTCCCCCCTTCTCCTCTCCCCCCTCCTCATCCTCCTCCTCCTCTTCCTCCTCCTCCTCCTCCTCCTCCTCCTCCTCCTCCTCCTCCTCCTCCTCCTCATCATCATCATCATCATCATCATCATCATCATCATCATCATCATCCTCATCCAAGTCAATGACAGCGTCTTTCAGTTGATATTTCTCTATTTTTCTTTTCAGTCTTTTCATGACTGTTTTCCATTCTTTTTTAGCTGACTCCTGAACGACTTCTTGTATTTTGTCTAAATGATCAAACATTTTACCTAGTAAATTATCTAAGTCTGATTCAATGAAACAAACTGGTTCCGTATATTGGGCTACATTGCTACAGATAGAAACTGATACCGGTACATGTCTTTGTGACCATTTCACTTTAGGAGTTTGAATGTCCGACAGTTTCACTAACATTGCTTCAAAGTCATATACACAATACCATGGAAAGTTACGCCTACAATTACCTAATCGTATACCGTATTCCTCCAAGCAATCAAATATAGTTTGATTAGGGCTAAAAAACCCTCCAGGGAACTTCAGTATTGATTTATTGACGCATGTTCTAATATGACGTTTGTAATCGCCACTAGCAACGAAGTTCTTACTACAATTTGGACACGTGAACTTTCTAGCATATATGGAAAAGTTCTTGATATAAGACAAGTGGTCCTGATATAAGTTCAAATACATGATAGATTTAAACTTGGTATATGGTTTATAACGTAGTACTGCTGACTTATCTGGGAAGTATTCATATACGTATATAGAGACTTCAAAACATTTTTCGAAGTCTGCGATTTCCTCCCATCTCAAACCTTGGAATTTTTTAGAGTTGAGAGGAATAGCTCCCTTCAAGTATTGCCGCCATTTACGGTAGTAGACATTGATTGTCTTTAGACTCATATCACTTTGCTGAGAATGCATTGCCAAACATCTAAATGCACACAACTTGTCTTTGTAGACAACGTCATACCTACCCGGTGGATGCTCTAAACCCTCTATACATTGCTGTTTTTTAATGTAATCAGGTAGCTGACCCCCTCCTAATCTAAAGCCTGTTTTACTCACGTAAAACACAATGTTAGCTACAGCGACTAACCTATATTTAGTGTTTGGACGTACGTGTATCCTATAATACGCTTCTAAGTCGAAATCCCTCAACCTAGCAGACATGTCATTTCTGTCGTTGATGTTATTTACTGCCAATGCTCCTTGCCTAAAGAAATGTGAGTTATGAAAGGCTACGAAATACCTGTATGCCCCAGTTTCTGTATGCTGCAGAATCAAACCCAGAGCTCCATTCAATTTATAAGTAACGTCTTGAAGAGCGTGTACTTCTTCGAATCTCCTAGCTATTTCTCTCGTCCCCCCTTCTAGATCGTTTGTAGGAAAATTGTATGTAGGTGCTATAGTTTCTAAATTAGTGTGTGGAGCTCTTATGTGACGCCTGTTGCTTTGATACACTGTCCTCAATCTTTGGTCTACCCTACCGTTGTTTTGTATCCATGGAGGATTGACCCAAGGATTGTTCTGAAGACCCTCAGCCCCTCCATGTAGCAACCCTTGGTGTGTGTATAATTCTTTGCGATCTGCAAAGCGTGCTTTGCATTTTCTGCATTGGTATGTACGTGTATTAAACATCTTTTTGTTTGAAGACAATCTTCCCGCCTGTATCAATTCCCTCCTCTTAGCTTTTACCACTTCGTCTTCTTCCACTCCCTGAGTAGATATGTACTGATCCAGCTGTTCCACGCTCGTCATTGCTTGTATTATATCCGACCAATCGCCTTCTGTGTGTCCTGCATGGTTCAATGGTTTTGCAAGCATTCCTGTCTCCATCTCTACTAACCGTGATAGCACATGCACATTGCTTGTTTCTCCCTGATCCAAAGCCCATATCATAAGAGTCTCTCTGTCGTTAAATGAATTGATGAAGTCTACTTTAGAGGCAATACCAGACGTAGATGTAGATGGAGTTTGTGTTTGACAAGAGAATAATTTGTTCTGCTCCATTAATTCCTTTTTCCTGTGATCGAAAAACTGATCCTTTACATAAGAATTAGAAGTCATTAAGCCTTCCATATCTTGAACTGTCTCTGTACTTTGTAATTTACTCCTCCATTGTTCGGGGGAAAACCCGTTAATCAGATTGGGGTCCTGAATCTGACCCTTTTGAAACTCGATTAACCTTTGTATGAAAAATGGATTTTCTAGCTGACCTTCTCTTCTAGCCCAATCCACCATTGCATTCTTGTCAAAACAAGACTTAATATGTGCTTCATGTCGTAGTTCCACACGTCTTTGTTTGACTAATTGATCCTCCTGTAAGCCATTAACAATGACCAAGTCGTCTAAGTCATTCAAATTATTGATACATTTCAATATTTGTTCCCAATCTTCCTCCGAAAATGACTGCTCCATTGCAATTCCTCTATCACAGTGAAACTAACCCTACGTTAATTCCCATACATTAAACCCTAGTCATAAATCAACTGTATATTTAATCAAATTTCCCACTTTCACACCCCCTACCTTTATTAACAACGTGACAGTGACCTGCCCGACCTCTCCACACAAAGCATGATTGTAATAAAGTCTGGGAAAGGTCAAAGACGTGACCTTTGCTAGACAAAAGAGAGGAGCAGTTTGGCTCCAACGTTAAAGTATCCGTGTTCACTGGACCGGTACACTATCCTCCGTACAGGCATTCAGTGGAGACATTACTACTAATATATCCCGGTACACTTATTTCAGACTAGTGCTTATTCGAGCCTCTGGCGCCAAATACACACCAATACGGTACATTTTCTGCATTAAGTTTCAGATTCAATCTAAGAGGTCTGTTTCTTAGTTTCTATTCATCGATCTTGCATTTAGCCGATAGGGGAAGTAATTATTCTCATTGATGGCTAGATTCTCTGCTGGGGGCACCTAGGCATTTATCAATGAGGCAGAAAATCAATCAAGATTTATTTCCGTCTATCCATTACCCTTCGCCAAAGGCTGAATTCATGGTCTGCAGTTAGATACCATACATTAATCGTTACGGAATACAAGTGAGCAAAAACAGATATTCAAGAATGGGGTGCTGATGCTAGTTTTCCTTTGAGCAAGTGGTCTTGTAGTCTTGGATCTCCCATAACAATACGATAATGCATATTTGATGATGGCAGACAAATCTAACCAGCAATACCTCTAAGAGACAATATCACTCACTTACATATCTTACAATGATCAAAAGCCGTATTATGTAGAAGAATCCGCTGAAATCCTTTCATGTTATTGACTTGTATCATCTATAGAGTATTAAATAAGCGCAGAGTGGAAGTATAGAAATAGATAAATGCACTATATTTCGGTCTCATATAAGGGCCGGTACCATTTAAGTGTACAGGGTAATGTGAAATATGAATTAATAAGCTCCTAATCTTCCTAATAATATGCTATTCACTAAGACTCAGTAAGAGCGATATTAGGCTAACCAGTATGAGCGATAATAGGGGTTATGGAGCATGGAGCAGCAGGCCTAGTAGACAATGGCTGCCCATCCCAGTCTTATAAGGATAAAATGGAAGGGAACTTGTTCCCGGGACCAGCATGGACTGGGTATGACTTAAATCATAGGCAAGCATAATGCCTGATCATAGTCAGTATAAATAAAATAAATTCAATCAATCTCAATCAATGTGCAGGCTGACTCTAGCAGCTCTCGTGAGATCTTGGTGCTGTCCACGGAACGCAGCCTGTTCCTGGCATATCATGGTGTATGTGAATCGGGTACCCCACTAAATCTCGCGTGACTTTCCGAGGCCAGAACTAACATAGCCGTGCACACGGAGCCACCAGAATTACCGTTATACAAAACACACCCACTACCCCCACAGAGACAGTGCCTCCGTCTCCGGGTGCACTAATAGGCCTGGGGTCCGCAAGGACTGACAAAAGACGTTATGAGGACCAGGCCCTTGAAGGAGGCCGGCCTTTATTCGACTGGAATAACAACGAGTCACGGGTGTGGTGTAGTTCTGGTGTAACAGGTCCTAGTTTCTCTGTGGTTTCAGTCTGTCACAGACTACGAGTGAGACATTATTACATAGTTATTGTCTGCGATCTTGGAGGAAGCCTTCACCAGTCCAGATATACATGTACTATTTAAGTGGTAGTAAAGCGGGTTATTGACTAAACTTTATAAAATCCAACTCTCTGGATTTTGGGACAGATGGAACGATCGCGAGTAACTCGCCAGCACTGCAGTGGTGCATCATGCCGACAGCTCAGATACACGTGTATAAACCCTGTAGGTTTGGCATGATGCACCGATACAGCACTGGTGAGCTACTCACCTGGCGTTTATCCATGCAGCACAACAACAAAAGTTAAGAGTACAGTGCATTGACAATACAAGATGGCGCTGGTACGCCGTCACATACGCTGTACAGTTGGTGGTGAGGCCCCCTGGTGGCTCGTGAGGTGACTAACACTGGGGGCACCCTCATCACCCTCCACAAACAAAAACTACACTCTCCGCTCAATTCTGTACCCATTCTGTAGCAAGATGGCGTCACCGAGCAAGGTAAATTACCTCTCTGTACGGAGACGGCCATCTTTATCCACCCGCCGAAAATGTATGTTAATTGACAATGCAGCTTGGTTTTAACCATGGCTAAGAATATGCTTGGAGAGTGACGCGTCTGCTTCTGCTAGAGCTTTGATCCACAGAGAGGCCTTCTGATGACACCGCCTGCTGCAGAATGGTCCATCTCCAGGTGCCAGACGCCATCATTGTGTCTGTCAATATTTGTATTTCCCGAATCAACACGCTCCGCCGGACCCAATTTAACTCTTCAACACTCGCTTTTACTCCGTCCTCGCGACATCAATCAGAAATATCCATCAGAACATAAAATAATAACCTCCTCAAAGGAAGCAAAGTCGGTAAAGAGTAATTTTCATTGAAAGTTTCAGTCAAACATTTCCCAAAGTGCAGCACGTTTGGCGTCTTAATGTTTTGGCGGGAAAAAGCAGAAGGCAATTCTCGGGCCAAGTCTCGTGGGAAAACCCGAGATTGCCCACGAGAGTTGGTCACGTGAGCGGGAGGCTGAGTGGCAACAATTGGGTCACGGCGGGGGAGGTGTGGGGTCAGGGGGGAGGGCATTAACCCTTTAAGGACAGATGACACTTGTCATCATCATGCACTACTGCAGTCCCGGCGAGTTACTCGCCAGTGCTGCATCGGTGCATCATGCCGACCCTACAGGAGTGTCTCAGCACCATAGGGTCGACATGATGTAACATTGACGAGTTGCTCACAAGGGCTGCATTCATGCATCATGACGACAAAGGACATGATACATTAATGCATTATGTGGTCCTTACAGGATTGAGGAGGAAAAGAAGATTAATGCTAGTAATCTGGTTATGGTGGTGCTCGTGGGAGGCGGAGGGGACATGGCTTCTTGCCCTCCCCTTTGTTCAATTGGCACCTAACTCTTTAAGGCCAAATGATGCCTCGAGGCTTCATTTTGACGTCATATTGTACCGATGAAGCCAATAAGTCTCTCTATAGAGGTGCATCAACTAAACTCTATGAGAGTGGTTCAAACATATAGACTTGGTAATAGCGAGTTACTCGCCAGGGCTGTATTCATGCCTCATGACATGACAAGGACTATGAGTAGTATAGTATGTATCGGAACGGGACTATAGTTAACTACTGTTTATTACTCAATCGACCTGCAGCCAATCAGAGGCCTCCATTTGGTCACGTGACCCCCTCATTTGCATAATTACGTAATAGGCCACGCCCCCTCATTTGCATAATTACGTAATAGGCCACGCCCCCTTGATCACCAGCCAATCAGGGGCCACCATTTGGTCACGTGACCCCCTCATTTGCATAATAGGCCACGCCCCCTTGATCACGTGACCCCCTCATTTGCATAGTAGACTACGCCCCTTTGATCACCAGCCAATCAGTGGCTTCCATTTGGTCACGTGACTCCCTCATTTGCATAATAATGGGTCACGTGACCCCCTCATTTGCATAATAGGACCACACCCCTTTGGTCACGTGACCGGAAGCGCTCTTTATTTGGAAAATAGGCCACACCCCTTTGGTCACGTGACCTGACCCCCTCCCTCATTTGCATAATATAGACAATAGACAGACTACGCCTCTCTTTTGGTCACATGACTTGGACTAGCTAATGAGAGGCTTCTATAAGGGGGGAGGGGAGGGGAGGGGGGGAGGGGGGCACTTTAAGATGCATGGGGAGGGGAGGGGGGGGGGGAGGGGGGCACTATTTATGGGGTGGGCGGGCACTTGGGGGGGAGGGGGGCTTTTGGGGTCTGCTCGGGAGAAAAAAAAAAAATTATCTGATCTCTAGGGAATCGCTTCCTCCCTACCCCCCTTTAGGGGGGGTAGGGAGGAGGCGAGTCGGAGGTGACTGTAGAGGAGTTTTTCGGTGACTTGATGACTTTCAAACGACTGTACTGATAGTTGATGAATTTGACTTTTTGACTTGAATATTTCTTGCGACTTTGCGAAAGCGACTTTGCGGCTCGTAGCCCCTTAAATAAAGAGGTGACTTTGTAACCTCAGGGGGGAGATCCTTCTACACCACCACAGAAAAAGATCTCGGTTGATTGACTGAACGCGGCGGGTATGAGTCATCATGGGGCCCTTGACGGGTGGGTCCTCCCCATGCAGCCGTATGTCGAATTTAAGAAATGCCCGTGTCACACGTCACTAAGGGAGAAAACGTTTTTTGAAAATATTTAGAACCCGAATTTGAGCATTCTGGTACATTTTTAAGGACCCAGACACCGCAAAGCCGGGTACCATCCAAGAAAAAAAAGAAAAAAAAAAATTTGGCGAAATGCTTAGGTTTGAAATGGTACTTTTTCTGATGCACTCTTCGAACATTTTTTTTTCCTCATGTCACTATGGTCCATGTCACATGTCGGACTCAAGAAATGCCCCATGGCCCATGTCACTTAGATGTCCGTGTCCGTGTCGTCGTATCGATTTTTAAGAAAATGACCATGTCACCATATCGAATTTAGGGGTCTAGTGACATCAGCATGTCCGGCTATCCTCCACAAATTTAGCTCTAAAATGTTTACTTTTTTTTGGGCCGATTTTTCATCATTTTAAAAAAACAATAGGCTGTTGAAATGTTTGCTGTTGTAAATAGAAACAAAAACAAAACAAAGCGCATGGTAAGATTATGTCACATTGCAGTCGCGGGTCCGCTCGTGGCTTATCCAGCCTCTTCTTGGATCCGCGACTGTCAATGTGATCATATACTAATCACCCGGCGTTTACGGTATTATATACTAAGGTATGAGACGGGTCCTACAGAAAAGGTGTCTAAAAAGCGCTGCGACCTGATTGAAATGACGTCAGCGGCGTCTGCTCGTCAGTGCCCGGCTGTAGCTCGTAGGACATGTCATTCTGCTTTTCTGGATGTTTTGAAATATTTTGATTTAACTGTTAATACCTGATAACAAGTCTCTGAAGCAGTTTTTGATCGAGTACGTCTTCTCTACGTTTCCATCGATTAGCTGCTTCAGCAAAAAAAATCGCGCGCGCGGTCTAGTCTAGATGACGGAGTCGCTAAAGCTCTGTTTAGAGAGTGGAACTTGACCTTGACTATAGACTCAGTACTAACTGAACGCCCCGCTATGTCACTCCTCACGTGGGTATATGTACAAGCTCGGGTTCTTCACTTTACGGCTTGACTAAAACTGAGACGCGTCCATGATAAACTCTAGCCTTTTTTTCCTTTTCTAGGATCGAGAGAGAGATTTTAAATGGGGCGGTTATCTAAATAGCGTGGAACTAAAATCAGGCTGCGGCAGATAGTATCTCTGCGCACCTCAAGACTCAACGTAACTTTCACTCTCCAGCAGAAGTTTAGTTGTCACTAATGATGGGCGGCGACCGTCGTGCACCGGCGGATATTGGAGAGTGTTGGAGAGCTGAACCTTACAGACATATAAATCAATCGCTCTGGTGGAAATATCTCGCCATAGATTGGAACCAAATACTTATCTAATGGAATCGTAATCAGTTTTCAGTTTTCTTGCCGTACAAAATTTATTTCCAACTCTTCACGTGGTGATAGCTGAAGGTCGCTCGTCGTAGGTACGTGTGACCGGTAGGTACTTGTGACCGGAACACCCTTTTTGGTTTTGGCGCGGGTTGACATCAGATTTGTACCGTACTGTCGCGATTAAGGGCTCTGAGGGAGCGCTTTTCAATTCGGTGAAGTTCTTACTCAGGAGCTATATACAAGCTAGGCGCTGGCGCTTATTCAAAGTCGCGATTTTAGTGCTTGAGAAAAAACATTTGGAGGCTCTTATACTCCGACGCTTATACAAGACCGGCGCGCTTTTCAACACTAGTTGCTTTATCGCGACCGTACGGTATGACTTCGGTGTCACAAGGTCCCAAACTCCAAATAAGGAAGTGAAACGACGTCGTCTGTCTACCTCGTGCGCGTCATAGCGTCGTCGAAAATAGTGTGACGTCAGCATCTCTCAGGCGGCTAGGAAGTCAGTTCGACAAAATGGCTCACGGAGTGAACTTCGTGGCCGTTTCTCGATCTATGATCGATGCGGCCGTGGAGAAGGAATTCGTAGCCGTGCTACAGAGAGAGGAGGCGGAGAGACAGAACTTCGTGGCCGTTTCTCGATCTATGATCGATGCGGCCGTGGAGAAGCAGTTCGTAGCCTCGCTACAGAGAGAGGAGAGACAGCGGACTGCTGCTGAAGCAGAGGGTGTGGTGGATGAGCTGATCGCGAACGTCGCTGATCAACTCATCCGCCAGTGCGTGGAGCGAGTCAAGCAGCAAGTCTGCATGGAGGAAGGACTACCGCCCGCCGTGCTGGAGGAGCTGCTGAAGGACCACCACGCGTTATGACCACGCCCTCCGCTTCAGCAGCAAGGTCCCTGCGACCCTCTCTCTCTACCAAACGGTCCTTTTAAGGACCAACCACTGATCACAAAAGTTGAAAATCAATCTCAATATAATATACGCATCAGAAAAACCCCTAATACGCTCTACACTGAAACCCTGTTGAGTAGGTAGATCGAGTTGGGCTTTTTGTGTTTTTTTTTTTTTAGGAAGGGCAATCAGGTCATCGTGTGGAGATCATCAGGTGTCCTGTGTGTGTGTGTGTGTGTGTGTGTGTGTGTGTGTGTGTGTGTGTGTGTGTGTGTGTGGGTGGGCGGGTGTGTGTGTGTGTGTGTGTGTGTGTGTGAATTTTATACAAATACAATTATTCATTCCTTTCAGCAAGAAAATTAGCTCAATGTTATCATATGATTTGAACTGCCCTACTTATCAGGGCCTTGACGACATCTGACCGCCCCCCTTTTCAGGATCTAAATGGAAATTCACCGCCGCCGCTTTTCAGAGTCGCGCTGCAGTGGTTATCCAATACATGGCGGAGCGCCATTACCTAATTCTTTTGTATGTGAAAAAAAAACAGCACTGATAAGGAGTTTAATTAGACAGATATTGGTTCTACACTATCAAAAAATAACCCCTCAGCGCTTTAATGCTAAAGGTAGCATAGTGCTTTAATGCGCTACGCTCTTTGTCGATATGCCAGTGTATGCATGCATGCAGCCCTGGTGAGGAACTCTGAGTGCTGCATTCATGGCTTATGACGACAACGGGCACTGCACATTAAAGCGCTATGCGACTATTAAAGGGTTAGATCCAGTCTTGCTCCAGTCATCCCGAATGCTATACCCAGAGTTGGTGGTCTGGTCCAGACTGCTGTACACAGATTGTGGACGGGATGGCGGGTTGCTGCCAGACTATCCCTCTGGTACGATATGCGGCTGGCGCGGCCGAGACTGTCTTATATGATGCTGAGTCGAATTATGTATTAGATACCCTACGAGTAACTGAGAGTATGTCAAAATAATCACGGCAAACTGACTGGCGACTTCATAGGATTATAGGGCGGTTATTATTACATAACTCAGTAACCTTTGGTTATGTGTTAGATAGAGTACACTTGGACACGGTTATTCCATATACCCACTGCCCCACAGGGTCAAGACGAGGTGATTTAAATAATAAGACCCAGACGGGTAAAATAGCCAAAGTCAACAATGACCTGTTTTTTTAGCCAATATGGACAAAGAGACACGGGGTGCTGTACACAGGTTGTGGACGGGCTGGCGGGTCGCTGCCAGACTATCTCCCTGGTCCGATATGCAGCCGGCGTGGCCGAGACTGTCTTATATGATGCTGAGTCTAATTATGTATTAGATTCCCTACGAGTAACTGAGAGTGTGTCAAAATAATCACGGCAAACTGACTGGCGACCTCATAGGTCAGTTATTATTACATAACTCAGTAACTTTCGGTTATGTGTTAGATAGAGTACGCTTGGACACGGTTATTCCATATACCCGCTGCCCCACAGGGTCAAGACGAGGTGATTAAATAATAAGACCCAGACGGGTAAAATAGCCAAGTCAACAATGCCCTGTTTTTTAGCCAATATGGACAAAGAGAAACGGGGTGCTGTACACAGCTTGTGGACGGGGTGGCGAGTCGCTGCCAGACTATCCCCCTGGTCCGATATGCAGCCGGCGTGGCCGAGACTGTCTTATATGATGCTGAGTCTAATTATGTATTAGATGTCCTACGAGTAACTGAGAGTGTGTCAAAATAATCACGGCAAACTGACTGGCGGCCTCATAGGTCAGGTATTATTACATAACTCAGTAACCTTCGGTTATGTGTCAGATAGAGTACACCTGGACACGGTTATTCCATATACCCACTGCCCCACAGGGTCAAGACGAAGTGATTAAGTAATAAGATACCCAGACGGGGGGTAAAATAGCCAAGGCAACAATGTCCTGTTTTTAGCCAGTATGGACAAAGAGACACAGGGGGTGCTGGGAGTTGGCGACAAGGGGCAAGACGGGCAAGACTACTTCTCAAAATAGACAATGCCAATGGCCAAGACCTAGTTCTTAAATTCGACAAAGCCCATTGGTATCTCTTATATTCGATAAGTGACACATGTGCCCCGTCTGTGGTCCTAATATAGATTTTCTAAAAAAAAAAAAAAAAAAAAGTAAATTTTCTGCACCGTGTGACAACGACCGATCAGCTACATAGCAGAGATTTCCCCAACCTATTTTTGGTTATTTTTCTATTCAGTTTTTGATCAGCGCACTATATTATCGTGGGTTTTTTTAAAAAAAATTTTAATCATAAATAATATGTAGACTTGGAAAAAAAAAGAAAAAAAAGAGAGCTGACACGCAAACTCCTACTCACATGTCGCTGTTTTGTCACTAAACCCAAAGACCCACCCACCCCGTAGGAAGGGGAGACGCTTGTGAACATTCCCTTAGGCCTCTATTCTTTATTTTATTGTGTGGCCCCTAAAGAGGGGCCAACCAACTGACACTGTCAGTTGGTTAGATGCTGCACAACATGGGCGTAATTAATTACGCCTAGTGTTAAGCAGCATGGATCACTGTGGTTTGACAGACTGACCTCAAAGGGCCCCCGTTAGATGGGGGCCCTTGTGGCACAACGAGTCAAAACGAGTTGATCCGTTTTTCAGATTGCCGACTCGGCGAGAGTTTCTGACTATGTATCTTTTATAAAGCCTTAGATATGGTGTGGTATTTTTCATCTCGCTATAGTTTAGTTGGTATTCAAAGAAACTGCCTCATTTCTATCAGAAATACACAATATTGAATTGTTTTTTATATTTTAATATATTCAGAAGCGCACTTTGTTGCCTATATAGCTCATTATGCGTTGAAATGTTCGCGAGCATCGTAGGAATGTACAAAACCCCTATTGTGGCGCCATCTGACGAAAGAGCGGGGAACTATACGTGACCTGAACCCCGCCCTCAGCGCGTTCGTTATTCGCATCTTTGACAGCGACTAAGAGACGCTCAAACTGTCTCTTATTTAGTTTGAACTTATCACAAATTTGTCTTTGATAGGTCGTAGATTGACTTCTGACTTTTTTTCTTTTTTAGTTAGAATAAAAAACAAGTGACACCGACACAGACCTGCGCATTAACGCGCTCCACCGTCTTCAGAGGGTTGAGTCTATAGTACAGTAGATTCTACTGTGTACTTACACTAACAGTGCTACATATACATACCTGAGTCATAAGTGAGGCGTTTTTGTTGTTTTTTTTAGGAGAAAAAAAGTGATCTACTCACCAAACCGCTATTAGTAGGTAACCTGTATGACCCATACCGCAAACATCTGCCTCGTGACTGATAGTGTACCGGTGGTGAAGTGCTGTTGCAAGAACAATTGAGGCTCTTTATATAGCTGAGAGAGCGAATGGTCTAATCTTGTTTTCACCTTGAGCCCCACCCTATTCCAGAGAGGGTATCAAAAATCACATGTACACGTATATGGGCTTATAGCTGGTGAATAGATAAGGCGGGGCAACTGTGTATACTAACACTACAGGGGGCGTTTTAACGACAGGTGTGACGCGCCAGCCCGTGGAGGGAGCTTTTGTTTTCACCTAGAGAGTGTATACAAAGCCTACAGGGGGTGATTAACGACAGGTGTGACGCGCCAGCCGGTGGCCGGATCACCGCATCTTCTAAGCTTTGTTTTCACCTAGAGAGGGGATCGAGAGTGTATACAAAAAACAAAAAAAAACCTACAGGGGGTGTTTAACGCGGCCGGCTGCCTACATGCTATGGTCTAAGCCTGTTTTCAGCTAGAGAGGGACCTAAATCACCTAAGCCTTTTCCACCCTTAAATCGATCTGATAATTACCATAAAGAGGAGTAATGCGTGTTACATGTATATGGGCTTATAGCTGGGTAAGAGATTAAGATGCTAGTCAACTGTGTATGCAAAAAAAAACTACAGGGGGTGTCTAAAGTCGATTGTCATGCGCCAGCGGGCGGACGGAAGTCTGCCACTCTAGCTGTGACTACAAGCGCGTGCGTGTGGTAGACAGCTTAAATCAAACACAAGTTAAGCTCCTTATAGCTTCCTACTGACTGCGGATTCGAGTGCTTGAAAGATGGTCTTTTGTTTTTTTCATCTATTTCCTCGGGGGGTCGAACAGGATTAAAGATGTAACGAACCCGCACCTACACAGGTAGACAGCTGGTCGCCTTCCTAGTGAGAGTTTTCCTCTTGAGTTAAGAAGCTTATCTCGGAGCCTAGTACATAAGCGAGAGTGAAACATGAGTCCCACACACTTCTTCTACCACCTTCAGCATGGCGTCATCAGGAATCACTCTACGTTCTACCGAATGTGAGCAATCCCAACACTACTACAGAGCCGCGACAACACCACACGAGGAGACGTCCATGTTTACTGATGAGTTAACAAGTAGCAAGGTGGAGGTTGGTTTTTATCAAGATTCGTACGGGTGGCTGGAAAGTGTGATGGCTACTTCTGCAGCTATTGCTGCTGCTCGTGCAAAACGTGAAGCTCGTATCGCTGTTCGTGCTACACATGCTGCATACGAAGTTGCCAATGCTGCTAACAACGCTGCTGTTACTCTCGCCGCTGCTGCTCGTGCTGCTAATGTTTTTGCTACTGTTTCCGCTCTTGCTACCGATGCTGCTGCTACTGATGCTGCAACGTCTGCTAAAAGTGTCGCTGTTGCGGCTGCTGCTAGGGCTAATGCTATAAATGCTTGTACAGCTGCTAAAAAAATAGCCTGTTTTGCTTATGCTAGTCGCAGTGTCGCTGTTACGGCTATGGCTGATGCACATGATGCTAAGTTACGGGCTTTTGCTTTTGCTGAAGATGCTGTTGATGCTGAAGATGTTGCTGCTGCTGCTGCTACTGCTGCTGAAGATGCTACTGCTGCTGCGGCTGCTGCTGCTGAAGATGCTGCTGCTGCTGCGGCTGCTGCTCTAGACACCTATGACGCTGCTGCTCTAGACACCTATGACGCTGCTGCTGCTGCTGAAGATGCTGCTGCCGCTGCTGCTACTGCTGCTGCTGAAGATGCTGCTGCCGCTGCTCTAGACACCTATGACGCGGCTGCTGCTGCTTTTGCTGAAGATGCTGCCGCTGCTGCTGCTGAAGATGCTACTGCTGCTACTGCTGCTGCCGCTGCTGCTACTGCTGCTGCTGAAGATGCTGCTGCCGCTGCTCTAGACACCTATGACGCTGCTGCTACTGCAGCTGCTGCTCTAGACACCTATGACGCTGCTGCTGCTGCTGAAGATGCTGCTGCTGCTGCTGCACTAGTCATCTATGACGTGGCTGCTGCTCTAGACACTTATGACGCGGCTGCTGCTGCTGCTGCTGCTGAAGATGCTGCTGCTGCTGCTGCTCTAGACACCTATGACTGAAAACTTAGTAAGCGTTATTTACAAACACTACTGCTACCTATGACTAAACTTAGTAGGTGTTATTTACAAACAAGAGAGCCACGTGGTGTTGTTTACAAACAAAGAGAGCCACGTGGTGTTGTTTACAAACAAAGATAGCCACGTGATGTTGTTGTGGCCTATCATGCCAATGAAGGGGTCACGTGATCAAGGGGGCGCGGCCTATTATGCAAATGAGGGGGTCACGTGACCAAATGGCGACCTCTGATTGGCTGGTGATCAAAGGGGCGTAGTCTACTATGCAAATGAGGGGGTCACGTGATCAAGGGGGCGTGGCCTATTATGCAAATGAGGGGGTCACGTGACCAAATGGCGGCCCCTGATTGGCTGGTGATCAAGGGGGCGTGGCCTATTACGTAATTATGCAAATGAGGGGGCGTGGCCTATTACGTAATTATGCAAATGAGGGGGTCACGTGACCAAATGGAGGCCTCTGATTGGCTGCAGGTCGATTGAGTAATAAACAGTAGTTAACTATAGTCCCGTTCCGATACATACTATACTACTACTATGCGACCCTTACAGGAGTAGTACATGATGAGTGCCCACCCCCTGAGTCGGCACTGAGTGCAGCCTTAATGTCGGCCTTATCACCAACTAACAGTCACTGAGTTAGAGGCAGGTTAGCACCCTTTCACTGCCTCTAATTTGATAGTGGTAGCCACTATTGACCGTATTGGCCATTTAATGACGACAAAATGCAAAATACATCAATCCCTTTGGCGTCATGATGCATAATTGCAGCACTGGCGAGTTACTCTCCAGGGCTGCATTCAATCACCAAGCCGACCCTATCGGGGGTCAGCGATGCTCCAGTGCTGCATTGGTGCATCATGACGCCAAATATCATCTTTAAGCGACATACCAACTTAAAGGTTTAAACAAGGCATTATTGTAGCAGGCAATTAAAAAGAGAACTTTATTCCCCACTAAATACTTAGTAGGTTCCTTACATTCTCTTCTATGGGGAATAGATCTAGAGAAATACATTTCTAGGTTATGTCAGTTAAAGCACTTCTCCCTATGGCTTAAGCTAGAATCTGTTTGTAAAATATAATTCACCATTCTGATGTACATTGCCGTAATTATTTGCTTTTTCAGCTGGTAATTTATTGTCGTTATGAGCACAAACGAGCTCTAACGAAGAACAATAGCAGTAAGACAATGGGATCAGGCAGATAAACAGGGCACTAATAAACCACTCATAACCCAGTCCTAAACCACTCATGTGGTGATAAGGAGAGGGAATTGCTTCAATTACTGCATTGCATTTAGTTATGACACTCAGCAGCAGCTACATAACCTCGTTACCACCCCTCCCCCCCCCCCCCCAGCACTACATGTACAGAGCATCCTTTAAGGTATACTTCATGTATATTTGTCGTTATGATGCACCAACACAGCACCGGTCAGTTAGTCACCGACATTTTGGGAGAGTATCACTCCATAGGATTGGTATGGTGCTTGAATACAGCCCTCACAAGTTACTCACCACGACAAAGGGTATAATGCATGAAACGACTATGTAGCCCTTATGGGGTTAATACAATCACTGTCCTGGCGATGGCCCACCATAAAGAGCAGTTACATGAGCTGTGTACGCGCAATGTATATCTGTCATTAGTGTCAGTGCATGGCACAGGTGAGGCAGCTTGGTGCCTCTACATGGGTAAATATCGACACAGCCGACACGGCGACACGCCCGTTTTAGGCCTTTTTGAAAATCGACGGACATAATTGGGATAAAAATTACAGAGATTTTTCTCTGAGTTCCTGTATACTTAAAAATCGACACAATGGCACGGTCCTGCTGCTAAAAAATCGACACAGCAACATGGTCAAAATTGTGGATACCCATGTAGAGGCATAGCATGGTTGTAAAACAATAGGGTGCCCGAGTCAACACACATAGAAGTTGTATTTCAATATGCCTATCCCTGGCGCTCCTTTTAACATTAGTAGTTTTTAACGTGACAGCACGGCACCAGATGACGTATAGAGCGACTCGGTCCTCCCTCCACCATTACTCCTCCTTATGTCTTAATCATCCACCAGGGGGCAACACTAATACACGTCACCGTCTTTGTACTAACACGTCACGACATTAGGGGCACCATGTCACGTCATTAGGTGTAATACGTCACTGCGTTATGTGTAATACGTCACGGTGACTGTGACTAATACGTCATGGGATTAGGCTTAGTTACCACAGCGCCCACTGGGAGGCAGCACTAACGTAATCAGGGGGTACGCCCCTTGGTCCCCGCTGTCAACCACTTGACAGCTGGTTGACAGCAGCTTGACAGCAGTGACAGCTATATTGCTGAGGGTGAATTAAGGCCTGGCTGAGTGCCTGTAATACAGAACCACCACAAAGTGTGCAGACTACAGGGTCAGACATTTACACCCGGGGACGGCAGTGCCTTTATTCCAAGAAAATAACTTCTCGCCAATAAAGGACATAAATATAACCTTTTATGGTCATGAATACATCAACCCATATAGGCATATTATTACATCAAGTATGAGATACATGCTAAGATAGGTAGGGAAGTTTTCACTTTTTAATTCTCCTATAGCCTATCTTTTAACCAATATGCTTAAAATGGACTCGCGATAGGTGGCATCAACTCGTGAAGCATGGAATGGGCTTAAAAGAGCCTGGAAATATTGTTTTCAATTACATATTTGAATTAAGGATTCAGGGGTGTTTTGCTATAGTGAAGGTAACCGAAAACAGACATCTTCTGACCTTTTATGGATAGAACATGTCAGATTTCCTGTTAACCATTTCAGCACTGCAGAGTGCTTGCTTTAATGTACTATGACTAAGACGCGTCCTGGTCAGGTGTACTGGGAAACATCTTTTATTCAGTATTTACCTCGGTGTAGTTGGTGAGGAGGATTTGTCACTCCCCCTCTCACCCATACACAGACTTACCCTAGCACTTAAAACAGTCTAATGAAGTCCTCATGATGCACCGATGCAGCACTAATGACTAACTTGCCATTGCTGCATTGGTGCATCATACCCACCTTTCGGGAATGAACCAACCCCATGGGGTCGGCGTGATGCACGAATACAGCCCTGTTGAGTTACTCGTCAGGGCTGCATTCCCGAGTTCTTGCGTGGAAGCCGCAGCTAGTATGCAAGCTGAGGTGCGACTTACACTCGAGATTTTATACTTAATTAGCAACTCTCCCTCAGCCTTATATAGGATTTGTAAAAGTTGTGCGACTAATAATAGTAATAGGCAAGTAATACGCGAGAATTTACAGCAGGTCAAAATACCTGTAAAAAGCGTAATGCATTAAAGCACTATACGGCCCTGAGAGCCTTAAGCCCTTTCTATTGCTGCTGCCGCACTCCATCCGACACAGCTGTGAGCGACAGTGACATCCATTTTAATGAGGCTCGGGGCCATTTCAGTCTACAGATGATATTAACCCTTTAATGATGACATGATGCCTTAATGCATCATACCCTTGGTCATCATGATGCATGAATGCAGCCCTGTTGAGTAACACAGGACGGTGCTACATGCAAGCATCACGACGACCCTACAGAGTGGATACACTCATAAAAGGTCGGCATGATGCACCAATGCAGCACCGGTGAGTTACTCGCCTGGGCTGCATTGGTGCATCATGATGACAAATGTCAACATTTAATGACATGCCGTCCTTAAAGGGTTAAAATAAGAAAAGAGGCATATGGAGGCTATTTTAGTCCCCTACCATGACACAAAGAGGCCACCAAGGACACCGCCTTTTCCGGGATGATAAAACTATCTTATCAATGTCAGTCTAAGACAACTTGTACATCTATATGGATTTGTTGCCTTGCACTTATGTGTGCCTTGAAATAGGCTTGAAAAGAAAACCTTGCTATGAATCTGAATACCCTCCCAGTTGGCACAGGAATCAGTTCAACGTTGAATATAAAAAGTTGCCCACTGATAGATTCAAAGTAGAATCAAAGAACGGTAACGACCCTGTGGTTATAGGTTGGGGAGCAGATGGGATGTGCTGGACACATGGGCGAGAACCTACATGTCCAAGCAGTCTTGGTACGTAGTGGGGTGGGTAATAAGAAGAAGGGTCCGTCACTAGAAGTCCCCCATCTCCTTTGAGCATGGTATTCTGGAGAGAATACAAGTATTTAAATTCATTGAGAGGTCACATATTAGTAAGTAGGCATAATATAGAATATTCCTGGGGTCCAGAAGATGAAATAATTTTTTTACTCAGAGATAGAGCCATCTTTAGTAAAGTCCCCCCTCTGCTTTGAGCCAGTCTTGCTGCGGGACTGACCTCCATAGCCACAGCCCAGTGGGGGAGCAAAATACAACAGAGAACCATACACAGGTCACCAGTGTAGAGTGCCTAGTGACGGACCCTTCTACTATATAATAAGTGGGTCACGGCAATGCTATTAATAGCGTCAGTTGCGGCCCATGGCTGGACAAGAATGTGACAATGCTGGACCATTCCGCCCTGAAAGATAGGCTCCCAGAGTCCAGCATTGCCAGACTCTCATACATTCTCGGAATGCTTGACTCTATAAAGAGTCCATTATTGCCAAACATTGTAAAGGAATTCCAGTAGCGGAGCATCAAAACCTCACTATCTCTAATCAAACAAATATGAGCCCTGTCTAATTATGGCAAACAGACTAGATGTTAGAGCACCAGTCACCTGAAACACACTTATTGATAACCCTTTAAGGACAGGTCTAGCTATAAGATGTTATTTGTCGACATGAATCACTAATGCAGCCCCGACGGTAACTCGCCAGTCTGCATTGGTGCATCATGCCACCCCTTCGGGAGTGTCTCAACCCAGTAGGATCGGCATGATGCTTGAATACAGCTTTGTCGGCGTGATGCATTATGCATCATGCCGCCCTTAAAAGGTTAAGTCTCTGAGAGGTTTAATTCCATGGAGCAATCATCAAGAACTCCCTGCCCATATTAAATCTGGAGATCTGCTGCCGCCATTTCATCCCAGCTCTTAATCCAATTTCACAAATGACCTCGCTGACAGTTTGTAGTGCAGTGCAGCATGTGATTTAGGTGAAGGTACTATAATTATCTCTAAGCCTGCATGTATTTACAGAAAAATCCCAGAAAAAAAGAGAGATAATTATGTTAAGCATCTCATGAATTAACTAAAAGCTCATTTCACCCTGTGACACTTCCTGAGTTATCAGATGTATCTGCAGCCAATATATAGACAGAGGTCCATGATGATCTGTCTGAATGACAGGTTTCTCTACGAGTCGTACCTTGGATCATATCACACGAGACAGAGCCAACTTGTGTGATATGATCCAACGTACCACAAGTGGAGGAACCAGGAATTCAGACTGATTAGAGCATATCTCTGTGTTTATTTCATGTAGTTATTGATAAATTGTATCAATTGAAAACAATATTTAAAGATTCGTTTCATAGCTATTTTAGTGTTGTCATCAAACACTCCATGGGGAATGAGCATCAGTTTCTCCATGGGGGTGTGGAGAACAGCCATTCTAGTACCTAGGCATAGTAACTTTGTTTCTCCACATGAAATAAAAACAAATTCTTGCACTTACCGTTAATATCCGTGGAATTGCCGCCATTGTCTAGGTAATCCGGGGACTCAGAGCCACTAGACGGGCTTGTGTTGAGAGAGCGTTTGGTATCCTCACCCTCTGACTCGCTGGTCTCATCCGAGTAACTCCCATGATCGGTCTCCACCACAATGTGCCCCTCACCGCCCCGTATCAACACCGAGCGCTGTGCATCCTCGGTTGTCCCAAACCGGATGAGGTCGTCCGGTGAGAGATCTGACCCCTGAGAGCTGCTCATACTGCTAGGTGGGGCTAGGAGGAGCTGCTCAGGGCTTGGTGTCATGCTTACTGGTTTGTTGACGAGTGGCTCGCTGGTTTGATTACTGCGGGTTGATTCTCCTTTAGCTATGGCCATGATGATATCAGGCACACAGTGGCTAGTCCTGGGGGCTGGGACTGGGGCTGGGGCTGGGGCTGGGGCTGGGGCTTGGGCTGGCATAGAACTAGGAGTCTGACAACATTGGTATCCAGTCGGACCTGGGAGGCACTCGCTATCAGACGGATGATGACTACCGCCACATTCAGCAGGTTGAACCCTGACATCATTATTGGCTACATGAGGCTGGAAGACCTGTGCTAGTTCCTCCTCATAGGATGACACCCTCTGGTACTCCCCAGCCTGCACTGCTGCTGCATTACTAGGCTGCTTCCCATTGCTCCCTGTTGGGGCTGCACCCCTCACCACCTCCACCCCTCTTACTACCACATCTCCCCCATTCTGCAGAACGTGCCCGTTAGCCTGTGCTGCCCTCAGAGTGAGGCGCTGCATCGCCCGGACCTGTGCCAAATACCGCTGCCCCATCTCTTGATCGTACTTTGGCGGGGCATCATTTTTAGCGTCTATTAGAGCCCGTAGAGTGGCTGCCTGACTGTCGGACTGGTACCCGCTCGGTACATTCCCATCCCGCCCCTGCTGTTGGGTGGGAGTAGACTGGCTGCGCTGGTAGCGAGCATTCACAATACGACGGAGCAGCGGGCTAGATGTGGTTTTGAGCGCTCGTTTGAGAATTAGCTGAGCCGGGTAGGTCAGGTTATATCCACTAGATGATGATGATGATGATGATGATGATGATGGTTCAGCTCCAACTGATGTGGCTGCAACTGAACCACCCGCGGGCGGAGAATTAGAAGCCGGCATTGAACGTGACATTGGCGAATCCCGCTTTGGCATAACAGGCCTCTCTGTTGCCTCAGCGGCAGTAAAGGCAGAACTAAGACCGTAACTCTCGGCTGAGTTACTCCTCCTGAGGTACGGCGTCCTGAGTAAGGGCATCCGCTCAACCTGCTCCACAACCCCACCATCCTCCTCCTCCACCTCCTCCACTCCCTCGTCTGCCGAATCCGGCGGTGTGTCCATACGGACCTCCTTCATCGGTAACAACGTCCTCTTGCGCAGTGACTGGAGACCGAGGCCAAGCGGGGACTGGGGACTCCTGGTGGACAAGGCAAGGGTGGCTGAGCCTGGTGAGGCTGGTGACGCTGGGGAGGCTGGAGAGGCAGGAGTGTGTGGTGAGGCTGGGGAGTGAGGGGTTTCCTCATTGAGTACATGGGTAGTAGTACTGGCAGGGTGTGAGCTAGTAGAATTGGAGTAGCTCGCCTTATCATAAGCGAGCTGCTCGGCCTGAAGGCAATACTCACACCGGGAACATCCCGTGTTCTCGTACACAGGCTCCTCCAGCTGCTCCAACTGTTGACTTTGACCTTGAGCATGACCTTGGGTTTGAGCTTGGATTTGACCTAGGCGTCTGGCGGTGGGGTGGTTGGCATAGGCAAGGTCATACTGGGGGGCGCTGCTAACCGCACAGCAGTACCTCTGTGGTACCTCCGCCAGCGTCTCATACAACCCCTCAAGGTCATCCTGACTTTGACCTTGGGCGTGACCTCTAGCCGCCTCCTGCTGCTGCTGTCCACACGTGTAATAAGCAAACTGTGCGTTAGCCTGAGGGTGATACGGCCGGACGCTAACCGCTCTTTCTGCGACGGTGGCGTAGATGTTGGGTGAGGCTCGCTCACCCCCAGTAGCCATGAGGGCGCGAGGTGATGTTGACGGTGTGGATGAGGCTGAGGAGGGAGTCTGTGTTGGTGGGGGCGGTGAGCGTTGTGCCAGGTGGTGGTGGTACTGTTGTTGAGGCTGGGGCTGTACTGGTACGGCCTGGTGGTACCCCAACCAGGCCTGCTGCTGCTGCTGGTGCAGCTGCTGCAGCTGCTGCTGGGTGGGGGGGTGGTAGTGGGGCACCCCCGCACTGGGACACCCCGGGTCAACGCACGCCGGCACGTACACCCGCTGGGCACACTCGTGGATAACGTAACCATGGTGACGTCCACCCGGCGACTGGGATTGGGATGCGCATGGCTGGGATGTCGTCGGGAGTGGCGGAGTTGTTGGGGCACTCCCTCCTCCCCCTCCTCGATCATACGGATGAATCCCGGTATAACCCGCTCTCGGACTACCCCCACCCCCGCCGCCGGCGTCATCCAAGTGGTCCACACTGCGACTCCTTATCTCATAGTAATACTCCACACTCTCTGTAGCCGTGTAGTACTGGGGGTGGCAAGGTTGTTTCTGACACCAGCAGAGCGCGTCACACCGGTCGCTGTCACAGCGCTCCAGGTACCGGTCCGGGTACCTGATAGTCATCATACAGTCGGTACCGCTGCTGCTGCTGCTGCTAACCCCGCCACTTGCCTCGTAGTCCGGGATGCTGGCCTGTCCACTCATCATGCGGCTACAGAGATAGAGGTAAACAGGGTGAAATGATGCTAAATGTAAATTGACTTTTCACTGCTTTTTGGAAAATGGTACATTCGTCTTTTTTCGCGTGAGCATTGGTTTGGGTTGTTTTGTCGCGAGCATAATTTTCATTCGCATTGTTCGGATTCGGTGCCGTTTCGGAGCTGATGTATTATTATTCATTATGTCCTTGTATATATCACCTCTTATGAGTAACCTGGACCATTTACTGCTACTACCTGACACATTATAGAGCTCAGTAGTTAACCCTAAAAAGAAGGAATACAGCTTAATGTTTAATTGTCTTCATGATGCATCAACACAGTAGCTCACCAGCACTGAATTGGTGCACTATAATATATATGCTGAAGCTTCAACCCTGTAGGCTCTTTAAGAGTTTGAGTTATTCTTTTTTTCCATTTATACTGTAACATAAATGGGCAGGTCTTGCTATGCTACAGTTTAGGTGGCGAATGATGAAGTGTTACAATGAGAAGTAAAATGTTGTTATGCACCATTTATGCCATATTTTGTTTAATGTGTGAATGCAACACTCTGCAAAACTAACTAACTTGAGCTGCATTAATGCAAAACAGGCATTAACGCCTTAAGGTGTTAACAATGCCCCATTATATAGCTGTAGTGTACAGTTTCCAACACCCAGAGTCTTTGATCAGGAGCTGCTCATCCCGCGCCTTGAGCTGCTCCCCCCTCATTGTGAGCGCATCACGTCACATGGCGATGAGTCTCACACTGCCCTGCCGTGTTAACCCTTTAAGGACGGCATGTCACTAAAATGCAACATTTTGCGTGATCCATCAATGCAGCCTTGGTGAATAACTCAGCAGGGCTGTATTGGTGCATCATGCCGATCCTTTGTGAGCGTATCAGCCCCATAGGGTCGGTATGATGCATGAATGCAGCACTGGTGAGTTACACGCCAGGGCTGCATTCATGCAGCATAACAACAAAGGGTATATTAAGCACTGTAAGTATCACGCTACCATGCCATGTCAAGGGGCCATCAGACGCCGAGCGATTAGTGTCAGTTTTCTTAACCCTGTAAGGACAGCATGATACCTCAAGGCTTCATATTCTTTTGTTGACATTTTGTGCCAATGCAGTATAGGCAAGTAACTCCCAAGTGATGCATACTTAAGCAGAGTGTGTCAACCCAGGGGGGTCGGCATGATGCATGAATGCAGCCCTGGGAGGTCCCTAGTGAGGTCTGCATTCGTGCATCATGATGACAAAAGCCGAATTTAAGCAGGGTATTGTCTTTAAATGTTTAGCAGCATTAACCGAGATATGGCGGAGGAGCTCGTTAAATGTTGGTTGGTGTATGTCTGTCTGTATGATACCATGGTATGATACACGAGTGGGATGTTTGTCTGATATTATAAGGGCCTCATTCCTGCACTGTTAAAGACCACACACCAGGCCAGCAGTTCTATAAGTAGCATTTTGAAAATATGGTCTGTATAATATAAGCCCCAGGTCTTTGACTAAGAGCAGCTCCAGAATAAGCTTGAACGGTATGCAGGTATTGAACCATCCGAATAAGTGCCTGGTTAGTTGATCTGGCGAAAAATCTTGATGGTGACTTTTAACAAAAACTTGAAACTCAATTCGCCAACGGTTATGAATAGAATGAGCATTGTACATATATCATACATATTGTACATATAACATGAATTGCCCCTTTAGTTGCTCTGGGGATCGTGTAATAGTGAAAGATGTTGACTTTTGACAAAACTTAAGACTTGAAACTCATTTTACGAAAAGTTATGCATGATCATTGTGCATATTACGTATAGGCCTATATATCACTGAGCTGAACCATCACTGCATGACTGTTTGTATTTAAGTAAATTACATATGCTTATATAAGGAATGCTTCCAGGACATGAAATATGAATAAATGCACTAAAAGCCACTCAAACGCTGTTATGAGCTTTCTGTGACATTAACATTGGTCAACTTCAAGCATTCATTTTACGCATCCTTAATTTGTTTAAATGTAAACATTCATGCAGTGTATGGCACCATTCTTGCCCTTGTCCCACCCACCAGCTGCCCACACAATCAGCAGTCTGACCAAATAGAAGAAACCGGAAGTGGATCCATCAGACCCTTCAACCCCCATCACACTCCAAGCACAGGCATACAGAGGCCGCCTAATGAGACAGGTGGGGGGAGAGTGTACACGGAAGGTGTGATTGGAGAGTGAGGAGACGTTGGCGATTAGACGCACGCACACTTGACCCTGAGACCGGAAGTGGCGTCGAGGCTATTTCCCGGAAGCACTTGGTGCGGGCTGAGGCCGGCAGGTGGCAGCACTACAAGTGGTCAGAGACAGGGGCACCACACTCTCCAAGACGAGACGAGCTCCTCACGGATAGTTGTAAGTATCTCTGTCCCAATGTCCCATTTCATATCAGAAATTGGAAGGGTATTGATGAATTGAATATTTCTGTTAAAAAGATCTCATGGACAGTGAAAGTGTATCTGTACTAATGTCCCTTTTTATATCAGTCAGACGTGGGAAGGATATTGATGAATTAAATATCTCTGTTAAAAAAGATCTCATTTTGGAAAGTCATCCGTCATTTATCATGAGGTTTAAAAAGAAAGGTGGGACTACTTTTTATGGAAGGACACTGTATGTGTGTGACGATGCTGTAATGCACTAAAAGTAGTCCCTGCCCTGCCCCTTGTCTCCCTACACCAATGTATATACTCACAGCAGGTTCCAGCTGGGGGCAGACATTTAGACAACTTTGATTAACTTAAAGTAAGTCATTATTTGTCATGAGATAGGAGTACAAGGCTCTCGGACAACTTTGTGTGCAAGGACACTAAGTATACGTGATGAGGTTATAATATGAGAAACTTCCCCAGCACTGTAGTTTATTTCTCCTATACTCTCGCCACATATATATATACCCAAAGCAAATTCCATGTTGGGCCAGAGTCACAATAGGGACAATTACAGGAAACTGGGGTACAGGTGCAGCCGAGTAAGAGCTAATAGAAGCCGAGACTGCTGTAATGAACTATTGTAGAGCCTGGTGGAGGTGGTACTGGGGTCTGGTTTAAAACAACTGCTGTATTGGTCAGGAAAAAATAGGAATTTCCAACTTGACGAGAGCACTTGGCAGCGGCTAATGAATGGATACCAAATGGTTGTCAAAGTCAATGTTTTGGGGTATTGCACAAGATGATTATTTGACATGACCTTTTTGTTATTTTCCCTTCAAATAATTGTATTAGAACCTAGTCTATATCAGCCAACCTGCTAACTTAATAATTCTGACTATAACATGTTCTGGAAGAAATTTGACAATTGACTAAATTGTCAAACCCTAAATCACCCGTCACTTTTTGGCCGATGAATACGGCCGTCGTTCTGAATCAGACCCCCGTGGTGGTGGCCGGTGGGAGTGGGTGGGGGTGGTACCGGGCTGGTGGGAGTGGTTCATTGTCTCCTGTACCCACCCTACAGCCGGCCTGGTCAGCTGCTGTCTGTGGGTGAAGGGGGCAACAAGGTGTGGGAGGCAGGCTCTGTTAGCCTTTAACCCTTCAAGGACTGTGCATTCAAGCATCATACTGACCCTATAGGGTTGAGCTACTCTCGAATATGCTCCAATGCAGCCCCGGCGAGTAAATTGCCGATGCTGCATGGGTGCATCATGCTGAGCTTTCGATACTGTCTCAAACCCGTAAGGTTGACATGATGCTTGAATGCAGCACTGGCAAGTTACTCACCAGGGCGGCATCCATGTATCATGACGACCAAAGGCACGATGCATTAAGGCACTATACCATCCTTGAAGGACTGCATAGCACTTTAATGTGCTATGCCATTTTTAGGCATGATATATTGCACATTAAAGGTCTATGCGGCCCCTAAAGTGTGAAAGGGAAATTCCATAGAGATAAACTGTCAACCCTTTAACGGTTACATAGTGCTTTAATGCACTAAACCCTTGAACATTAAGATTCAAGAATGTAGCCCTGGCAGGCAGACTCGCACCATTCTGCCTTAAAAGGGCTAAAGGGAGCAGTCTTGAAAGTCCCATTTTTTATGGAAGCACCTTGGCACTGGCAGGCATTGCTCTGGTCTAGCTACAATTACAGAGTCAGGTTCACTTAGTCTACTCCAAGCCTTTTTGTGCATGCCCCTTCAACGGCTACAAGGTCACAATAAAAGCCAAGGACAAATTATCTTTGTTATATACAATATTGATTTAATAATTATATTATGGACATATTTCTAATGAATAAACAGGCCTACTGTAACTTCCCTCATAAATTGAACATTTCCATGTACATTTTTGGTAAGTTGACCCCACACTCCAGGAGATGATCCTCGGCCTACCCAGTGGGGACAGATTATTGAATCAACATTGATTACTGGTTGTAAATGTTGATTCAACATTGAACTGAATTCATTGCCCACTTGGTATAATGGCTGTGGCAGCCTACCGGTAGTAACCAGGAGATAGGTGTCAGACTATGTAGTGGTGGTGGCAGTCTAGATGGACATCAGTTGTATTGGTGGCACTTAGCGCTAAGGAGAGGCCGTCTAAGTGACTTAGGGTGCCCTGCCGGTACTAAGGCTGTGAGGGCCCCCCATCCTGACCTGCCGCTATCCTACCTGAGGGGCTGCTTCCTAACACCCACTCACCTCAATTATCTGGTTAACCCTCTAAGGACGGCATGATGCCTTTGAATGCAGCCCTGGCGAGTTACTCATCAGGGCTGCATTCAAACATTATGATGACTGGGATAATGACCCTAAGGGGTTGAGACACTCCTGAAGGGTCAGCATAATGTACCAATGCAGCACCTGCGAGTTAGTCCCCGGGACTGCATTAGTACATTATGACGACAAATGTCATCTTTTAGCCACATGCTGGCCTTAAAGAGTTAACCCTTAGTCTTATATACTACATTAACCCTTCTGATAAAGGACATAATGCAGTATAAAGCACTATGTGGCCCTAGAACGAAGGGTTGATAGCTGTTACTCCCCCATAACTCCAGGAGGTGGTTAGAGGTAGTGGCAGTCAGGGTGTGGGCGAGGTGAGTCGGGTGTAGGAAGGAGCCCCTCAGGTACCTTATAACAGGAGGACGCCGGGAAGAGGTCAGGGGGACACTTACAGCCTGAACCCTCTAAGGTTCTTTATTGTGCTATTGTATGATGCAAGAATGGCGCCCTGGCGAATCTATTCTCTATATTCATGCATCATACTGACCCTTTTGGCAATGTATCAGCCCTGTAGGGTCGGCATGATGCATTCATGCAGCGCTGGCAAGTTACTCGCCAGGGCTGCATTCATGCATCATGACGACAAAGGGCACAATGCAGTAAAGCGGTATGCAGCCCTTACAGCCTGAGTACCGGCAATGTGCCCTAAGTGACTTAGACGGCCTCCGCCCCACCAAGTGCCACCAATAGAACTGATGCCCCATCTAGACTGCCACCACTACAGAACCTGCCACTGCCTTTATACCTGTCCATCCACACTTTACTACAGTAAAACCTCGCGTATAAGTCTAACTCGTGTATCAGCCGCATCGGCCAATTCGATCTGACTTGCATACTGGTCGTGGCTGCTACGTGAGAATTTTCGGTAGTCAATTCACACTCTATACAGGCCATGGTAGGCCCCCTACTTATAGCTTAGTACCAAATCTTAACTCCAATAAGCAGCCATTTTAGTAGACTGTAATTAAGAAGTATTGCCTGTAATATCCCTGCTCATTGCCTACCAATTTTGACCATGTCATTTGCTACTCCCCAGACAGGGCACTCCACCCAAGGCCTATCTCAACCTATGGTCCACCCTCTATTCCCCTGTTCTAAACCTCCCCTGAAAATAATTGCCCGTGTACTCCCTTTCTGCCACGGGACCTGGTCCCTAGCTTACCATGTCCTTCCTTCCCTAATATCCGCAGTGAAACTGTTTAACCCCTTAAAGGCTGCATAGTGTATTAATACAGTATGCGAGTAGCTCTCTAGGGATGCATCCAAGCATCATGCCAACTCTACAGGATTGCCTCTGTCACAAAGGGTTGAACAGTTGTTGAAATGCTGCATGAATGTAGCACTGGCTAGTTACTCACTTAGGCTGCTTTCACGGTTCATGACGACCAAGGACATCAAACCAGTATGCGGCTCATAAAGATCTAACATCTGCCATTCTCCCCGACACAGTTTAAAACCACCCCAAATTCCTGCCCTTACTTCCCCTTCTTCCCCCAGCCTCGTCCCCGTCCTGTTGCTATGGAGACCTGGCGGCACATGCGCAGACTGAGTGTGGTGGACACGTAGGAGGTAAATAAGTTAACACGTTCATCTGGGGCTGAGGTAACCATACACTGTTAGCCGCCAACCTCATTGCCGTTCTCAGACAGGGTAGCACTGGGTAGTGGTAGGGTACCACTGGATCTATAGTGGTAGTTCCAAGGAAGAAAGGTACAGTCCCATCATAGCACTGTAATGGCAGCATAGTACTTTAATGCACTCTGTTGTCATGAATGAATGAAGACCTAGTAAATAACTCTGCTGCATTCATACACCATCACAACCTGAGTTAGTGAAAGATCAGCATGATGCACCAATGCGGCACAGCGAGCTACTCCCTGGGGATGGATATGGATCTAGGTGCAGTATACGGCCCTTAAAGCCCTAGAGACGGTTAGGGGAGCAGGATGGGAGAGAAACATGGTTAGATTTGGGCGCCGGAGAAGAACTAGGAACAGGCATCAGTAGTAAACATGGGAGGAGAAGACATAGATAATATCAGTTGAAAATGATGGAGAGAGGAGGGAAAGAGGAAGGAGAGGAGGGAGAGAAAAAAGCAAAACAGGGCAGGCAGAGAGGAAGGGCTTGGCGAAGGGAAGGCAGACATTCTGTAATAAGAGATACAACAATCTGTAAGCAATCTGCAGCCAGGAGGCTAATGTCCTATACTTGATACAGCTCAGTTAGAGATGAGTGTGTGTTGAGAGAGTGGCTTCTGTTACATACAGAGGCGGCAGGCAGGTGGCCATGGAGGGTGGCACAAGGGGCGCACCATTAGCTAAGACGTAGACTAATCCCAGAGCACCATGGATGCGCCGTTTAAGGGCCACATAGTGATCTGATGTGCTAAGCCCTTAGCCGTCATGATGCATTAATGCAGCGCTGGTGGGTCTTATCACCCGGCCTGCATTCATGCATCATGCTGACCCTCCCGATGTGAATCTACCCATAGGTTCCACATAAATGCAGTACTGGTGAGTTACTCGCCAGAGCTTCATTCATGCATCAAGCTGACAAAGGGTATAACACACAATAGCCCGATGGCTGTAAGGTTTAACCATTTAAGGACATCATACAGCATTAATGCATCATACTCTTTGTCGTCATGAATGCAGCCCTGGTTAGTATCTCGCCAGGGCTACATTCATGCATTATGCTGACCCTATGACACCCAAGAATGGTTGGCATGATGCACCAATGAAGCACTGCCAAGTTAGTCTGTGGGCTTCATTGGTGCATCATGATGACAAATGTCATCTTTTAGCAACATCCGTCCTTAAAGGGTTAAGTCGGATGGATACCTCCCTGGGCGCCCCCTGAGTGGCGTCTGGCGGGATGGTCACGTGACTGGTGGTATGAGCGCTGATTGGTTAATGCCGGGCGGGGGTCGGATAATCAGGGTGGATTATGGCAAGATTACCGCAGCATTAGACAACGCTCTGTGAGCATCCCCTCTGTCTGTCTGCACGCTACTTGTATACTGTGGTAGTCCTGTCACAACTAGGTGAGGGTCCTGTAGTACTCCTGTCAGTGGCTATGTAGTTCGTAAGGTTCAAAGATGTAAAGGACCAGTCTTTCAGATCAATTAAAAAGTTATTTTAAGCCTTATAGTGTCATCCTTAACATCCAGATTGCATATTCAATATATGATATAATTCTGGGACTTTTTCTGTTGGCGCACTGGGAGAATCTCCACTATATGCAGCCTCCTTAGGGGCTATGTGATTTGTAAGGATATAAGATAATATTAAGGGCCAGTCTCTTAGATCAATTAAAAAGTTATTGTAAGCTCTGCGAGTGTCATGTTATATACTTGTCTCAATATGGGAAATGCAAAATATGACTGCAGTCAGTATATGGCACCCTCGTTACGGCCAGATTTACATCAAATACCCTGGTGTCGGCATGATGCACCAATGCAGCCCTGGCGAATTACTCACCAGGGCTGCATTCATGCATCATGATGACAAAGGACATGATGCATTAATGCATTATGCCGTCCTTAACAGGCACGTCTGCCACCTGGCGGCCTGTGTGTGAACTACTGCCCACAGGAAACAGCAGCTCCATCTTGCTGCTGTGCATGATGGGTAAGGGTGCAGGTAGAGGCGGACAGGTAGGGGGGGGGGATGATGCAGTAGGTGTTAGCTACAGCCAGGTGTGACGATTAGTGCAAGGACTGAGGGGGTGTCATTAGCTAACTTCTACAGTGTATCAATTAATGAACAAGTCTTTGCTAGAGAATTTGTCATACAAAGATGAAGCTGGTTCCTCTGTGCGAGAATCTCAAAGCTGCTCCCGATATTGTTATTAACCTTTCATTTATCCTTAAGATGCTCGGATTACAGGTTACTCGTGCCCACCAAATGTATTTGAGTACACTCTAAGAACAGTGTGTTGTGGGAACATGCTTAAAGAGTAACACACATAAATTTGCAACACACTTTGAGATTTAAATCACTTATGAATTGTAACACACTTTTTGTCAACTCACTTACCTGCTTACACACTTGTGGTCAGAGAGGTGTGTATCATATACAAAAGGGGGCAGCAGCAGTAAATGTCTATCATGCACCTTTGCTACATTCTTACAGCCATATAGTAGCTGTCGCAGTGGCTCAGTAGGCAAGTCTTTGGACTGAGAACTTAAAGATCCCTGGCTCGATTCCCAATGGGGCTCACTGTCAAATGGAAATGTTTATTTTCTAAGAAGGACCATAATATTTTAGCACCCCCCCCCCCTCAAGAAGGGTCAAATTTCTTTTCCACCTCAGGAGAGGTTGAATTGTTTTACAACCCCCTCCCCAACTAATCCCCTCTACTACAGTGAAAGATATAACACCTATTTAATAGGGGTTAATTTGCAATGAGATACATACAAAAACTGTATTATTTGAATCTCATTGAATGAGCAAACTCACTCAATCCATATTGGAAATAGATGGGTAGCAGGGCTTATTAATAGCTGATTAACTATTGTCTTTATAATAGATAGCAAGCCCTGCAAATTATGTTATTATTAGTCAGTGCATTGGCATCCCTCGCAGACGCAAACGCAGACGTAGCAGTGCTGAAAGGATAGGATACATCTGCGTTAAATGACCTACGTAGGGTTTGCTAAAGGTCCCTAATACTTTGTGTCTCCTCACTGTTGTGTGTTCTGGTACCTATTTGAGGGGGGAATACACCATGATTGTACAAGGAGATTTGGTGGCCTAGTGGGCAAGTGGCTGGACAAGTGTGTGAGAGGTCCTGGGTTCGATCCCCAGAGAAGACCTGGCACAAAATCTTCCCAAGTGAAACAAGTTGTCCTGACAAGAGTCGAGTCTGTAAGTGTCGGTAGACAGACTGCGGTGAACCTTCAGTGTCCTGGTCTCCCATGAGACTTGCACCGATCCGCTTCAACCCGTAGAAGCATAATACACTTGCGACTGGTAAAGAGATAGCAGATATCAGTGTTGACGAAGGTGGTCCTAGCCGGGAGGGGAAAAGGCTGCAATGGACCACTGGAGACACTGAGAAAAGGTTGTGAGAGCAGCCATCCCACGCTATCTGACGGTGGTACGGTCATGGCACATTGCGCCACAGTCACCAGTTGGTTATCAGGTGTGTCAGTTTCGCCAGGGTCAGAAGCTAGGATGTGTTCACAGTGGTTGACTAAGACTTGTTTACCCATCTTCTATTCCCACTTTTATTGTGAGCGGTTCAATAAGCACTTTTCCTAGATATAAGAAGCCTTTAAAAGTGATACACACAGTATATGCACAGTATGAACATGAATAGCCCTAACAAGAAATTAAATAAATCTATACTAATTTAACTCTTAACCCATGTAGACAGTAACCATATTTAATATTGAGAAAAAATTATTTGTCAAGGGATTCGAACCTGCATGGACAGGACTCATGTGCCAGCACCTAGACAACTCAGCCACGGCATCTGACATACTTTGTGAGGTGTAGAACAGCTATTTTAATCCCCACTTCCTCAATACCATGGCTTTGTACACCAACACACTCATTAGATTCAACACACTTTTGCCAAAAGTGTGTCGTGTGTTACCAAAAAAAAGTGTGTTAAAAGTGGCTTCAGAAAAGTGTGTTGAAAAGTGTGTAAACGTAACACACTGTTTTTAGAGTGTATTAGAGCACTAATTGGTCCTTAAAGAGCCAAAGTCCCGCCCCACTTAGCCCTAGAGAGGTACTCACCAGGGCTGCATCCACGCATCAAGCCGCAATGTACTGGCCTTTCATTTGTTGTTATGATGCTCCAACCAAGTGCTAGCAGGTTGTTCGTGCCCACAAATGTGTATTGAGTATTATAGCACTATTTGGTCCTTGAAGAGCTCACCCCCCTCCTCACCATATCCGGGGAGTAAACCAGCCTGCACAGATTCACTCCAGGCCCTGTGTGTGGACATCACACCCCAGGTTACCAGGGTTACCCATGCTACATCCATCAATGCCTCTACTACTTACAACTTTCTGCTGTATAGTGCTTTAACCCTCTAAGGATGGCATGATACCTTAGTGCATCATGCCCTTGGTCTTCATGATGCATGAATGCAGCCCCAGTGAGTATCTCACCAGCGCTGCATTGGTGCATCATGACGACCCTTTGGTAGGGTATCAACCCCATAGGCTCAGCATGAATGCAGCCATAACGAGTTATTCACCAGGGTTGCATTCATGCATCAAAGGGCATAGCATACTAATGCACTACCCTAAAACCTCACGTAGAAGCTGCGGCTAGTACGCAGGTCAGATTGTTGGTGCGGCTTATAGGATCAGGACAAAGTCAAAAGTCAGGGTCAGGGAGTTTTCAGATGTATACTAAAGCACTAAAGTCACCATAATGAGACCCCCTGTGCGGCTTATAGGATAGGAGGGGCCGACATGACAGGGATGCCTTAATACCGGGAGGATGGTTCTCACACATACAGGCAGGAACAGCTTCTTGTCAGGCAGGTGAGTGGGGTATAGACGGTAGCGGGACCATTTTGTAGGAATAGACCTAAGAAGTGAATCTTGTTCTCCACAGATCATATCACATTAAGTTACAAATTATTGTAGAATGGTTGTTATGAGACGAAATAAACACAAAATGATGGGCTATTCTTATGTTGAACACGAGCCGAGGCGAAGGAATATATGGTTTATTGACGAGACACGTACAAATATCATTGAGGGCTGGTCGACTCATTGTTGTAAACCGAATATCATGTATTTGAAGTTTCAATAAAATTACTTGAACTTGAACTTGGAATCTGCTATAAAAACTATCGTTACGACAGTATATTACCCGGGGAGGTCTCGAAAAGGGGCCCACACAGGAATGCAGACTATTGCACATGGTAAAGCTCCGTAGGGTCGGCATGATGCATTAATATAAGGGCCGCATAGTTCTTAAAGGTTAATACGCTGAGACGGAGCAAAAACATGCCATATACCCCGTCCTCCCTACATGAAGGCTGAGTACTATACCACCTGATGTTTTAACGTGTTGTATGTGTAGCCCGTCCAGCAGGCCCTAGTGGCGGTAAAGTCTACCTAATTGTCAAAGCGCCCTGAGCCAAACTTCCCTCACTAACCTGCTAACCCACATCAGCTAAGTGACACTCTCACTGACAGGCCTGGGGCGCCAGTAACCTGACAACTGTAGAATGTACTCTCATTCCTGGGCATCCTTCCGAAGAAAGGCTCTGGTAACAACCAATATGACCTTGAACTTGGATTTTTGTTGGCTTTGGGTAATCCATGCTGGTAGCTTGGAACCAATGAACAAGCAACCAGAATGCATGATGGTAGTTTAACCATGAAATCTTCTGGTTCGATCCCTGGTTCCTGTTTGCTGGTTTCACAGGGACTGCCTGAGCCCAGCAAAATCCAAGTTCCAGGTCCAAGTGGTTGTTACCAGAGCCTGCCTTCGAGAGGATTTGGGAAGTAGTATAGTGGATCTTACTAACCCAACACGTCCACCCGCACTCCCACCAACACACCCACACATATGTAGGCCTATACTGTCCGGAAACTTACTATATAGGTACCATCTCAAATATCTGAGCAAAATGCGTCTGTGAAATAAAAGCTTGATATCCTAAAATGATACTCAGTTACCCTGATCCAGATGCCTTGCTCCTTATACTACTACTACTATCATGATACTACTACCCACTCCCCGCATACCATACCCGCAGTACCACATCCCCCCCCCACCCACACGCACACAGCCTGGAGGGAGTGTAATGACCCGGCCCCTGTGACCACCTGCCGCTACTCTAGCTGCGGGGGACGCAGACCCTATAGGGGTCAGGCTGGTCGCCCTATGGGCGCATCCATTGCTTGATCTGGTATTGGCGTGACGAGCACTGATAACAGCGGTCACATGGGTACCAGCTGTTACATAATGCACCCCAAGAATGCCGCACTGAAGGCCAGGGAATTATCTCATTGGTTGATAATGCATCCAGCTAGAGGCCTATAGTGGTGGTAGCCATCGTATGTAGGTTTGACGGAGGCAGTGCCAACAACTGGGGACATCACCCTGGGTTTTTAGGGTTCTGTGTCACATGTAGTACATGTACTAGCAGACTTTGATAATAGTGCAGAACGTACTGTCGCGCTAATGCGCCTGGTTAAAATAGAGCGCCGCTATTGTATACACGCCGGGGTACAGGGAGACTGGTCTAATTTTCATGCACTAAAACATGACCTTGACCATGTAGGTAAAGAGCTACCTAAGGGTGGTGGAAACAGGAAAACATTTACTTGGCAAAAGCCAATGTATTTAGCATCCCTTTGACAAACGGCCGCTACAACCAATAAGTACAGAGACTGTACATGACGTACCGCCTGTACCGCGTCCCTACGTCAGCCTCCTAGTTACCATGGTTACCCGTCACCTCCACTCCACCACCAATACGTCACGGCTCTATGAACTACAGTCAAGTAGAGTAACCCTTTAAGGACGGCATGAGACCTAAGTCTGTGTGTTATTTTCACCGATGCAGCGCTGTATTATTGCATCATGCCGATCCTTAAAGAGTACATCAATCCCATAGGGTCGGCATGAATCCGTGATACACTGGTGAGTTAAATTCAACTGGGCTACATCCATCCATCATGCTGACAAAAACGCTGACACTACGCTGCTCAGAAAGGGTTGACACTTAGTTTTGGATATATAGCTAAATCACATTTGGAGCTCTGTATTTTGATTAATGGCCTCCAAAGTATCAAAGAGCAATGGATATTAAGAGGGTGCACTGGTTCATGTCCTGAGACCCAATTGCCCTTGACAACCCATGGTGGATGCAGTGTATATTTTACAACACCACTTGCTGAACCTTTAATATATACATGTACCACTTTGATGTTCTTGGTTGCCATAATGCATTCAAGCAGCCTGGCGAGTAACTTGTTCCAATATGGCGCCCTTTCTGTGCCTTTTTACTTGCCATAGGATACTACCAATGTATGATGGATCCCCTTGAGTGGACCGTCTTAGCATGTTTATCTCTTTGACTCGTTTGAGAGTACTTGATCTTTGTGGGCAGACAAGAGACCAAGATGGCGTCTCTACATTAGCCTCATCTTGAGTAGACGCTGACAAAGGACCAACTACATCCGTGTGACCTTTGGTGACCTTTAACTTGGTGTGTTTGTTGTTAGATCAATCATCTGGGAAGGGGTAATTAAGTCGTGGTAGTAATTAGGTTGGTGATACCTATAAACAAACGCTGTTAAGTTATTAGGTGGATAAGGCAGAGGCAGTACACTATTCATTGTTGTCCTGATGTAAACAACGTGAAGCAGAGACAGTGTACCATTCACAGCTAGCCACTGCATGACTGTTTGCATTTAACCATATTTAAGCCATAAATGAACACTAAGTCTTTAAGAAACTTTAAGTTCAGTAATGCAGGGTAAATGTCCCGGAAAGGTCATAATGACATTTAAGTGGCTCTAAGTGGCATTTACTCAACTTAGACACTGCTTGCAACATACAGCAGTGATTGGATCTATGTCTGATCGAATCTCTGAGAGAACTGATCGAATCTATAGGTTAGAAACGGGCAAGTAGGACACGAGTGAGGGAAGCATTAACTTGCCATAGTTACAAGGAAATCTACACAGAAATGGTTAAACTACTATTCTTAATTATGGACGCATAATCCAGTGTGGTCGTCGACAAACGGACAGACAGAGCAAATGTTAATTCTGAGTTGGGTGAGACTGAGGGGTCAGGCCCAGCCAAAAGAGTAAGGCAAAACCAAATGGCTATAATGTCACAGTATAGCTATAGTGCCGAAGACGCTAGTGTACCATATAGGGGCGCGGACAGTATCAGCATAAATGTGCAGGACTGAGTGAATGAGTGTTTACATAAGGGTCTGCCAGAAGGCAGGGCGTTCTCCAGAGTGCTTCAGACAGTGAACGCTTTAAGAACAGCATGATACCTCAAGGCTTCATGTGCATTATTGCCATGATGAACCAAAGTAGCGCTGGCAAAAAAAAATTACCAGTACCGCTAGGGCTGCATTCATGTATTCTGGTGCATCATGACGACAAATTCTTCTCTTAGCGAAATGCCCTCGTTAAATAGTTAACTAAACGTGCTGACAGCCATCACACAGATAAGATCCCCCCCCCCCTCCCCCCACTTCCCCTCCCTGACTGAGGACGGACGGCGCCCCTTACATCTACTGACCGGCCCTGCCCCCACAGCACTGAAAAAGTAAACTTGTCTCTAGACTCGTCGAAGTGACTGTCATAAAATAAACGAGTCAAAAGTTGTCTAACCTATAAGGTTACCATCCCACAAATAGAATCTGGAGCTGGCAAATGTCGGGTTTTGGGCTGGCACAGGCCAAGTTGGTCTTCTATCTCCAGATAGAAGACCTGCTTCCTTGTCACTTAGACAAGTTTTTGACCCGTTTATTTTATGACCGTCACTTTGAAGAGTCTGGAGACAAGTTTATTTTTTGAGTGAGGACCCGGCTGTACGGTACAGTGAGCAGTCAAGAGGACCCGGGGGGGGGGGAGTAACTGTTGGGGGGGGGGGGGGTACGATCTGCAGTGAGTCCTGGTTTCAGGACACATTGTAGAGGAAAGGAGGAGAGGAGGATGGGAGGAAGTTAAAATTTAGAATTAATCTGTTCAGTGGCAACGATGGCTTTGGGAATCTATGTACTTGACTTGTACCATAGTAAATTCAACACTCATTAAACATGTATGGAGGTTGGGGAGGCGGTAGGGGGCATTGGGTGGGTATGGGGAGGGGGGGATCTGCAGGAAGTGCTCTGATTTCTGGCCAGTGTCTCAGAAAGACATGAGGGGTAAACTAAAATAGAGAATCTGGGATTTGGACAAGAGAGAGGGATAGAAGACAGAGTTATAGTCAATGGTATCGGAAGGGTTATGAGTGGGACCTTGGGTAAATGACGAGCAAATCTAGAAGCAAATTCTGACGGCCAAGAAGCGATAATACGAGTAGTATTGTGAGGAGCAATGAAAGGGACAAGGACGAGGTCGGCTAATGGAAATGGGGCATGGAAAGGGATATGGAAGTGGGGGTAGGAGAGGGGAGGCATGGTACGATCTAATATACGGTAGTGGGAAGCCGAGGGCACTCTATAGAGTCAACAGTGCAGAAAGGCAGGTTTTTCCCAGGCATTGTTCCCCATAGAGCAGCTCCCGACTGCTGCTCCCGACAGCGTGTTCTGCTGGGGCTTGTTTGCCACTCTCCACCCCTACTCCCTGCCTACGATAACCCCCCCCCCGCCCCCCCCCCCCCCAGCCCCCAACCCGTCGTTCTACAAGCTTTCAGCAATATCCCTTTATCAAGAACTGCATACTGATTTAATGTCCTTGGTCGTCATGATGCATGTATCTAGCCCCGCCGAGTAACGTCGGGAGTGTATCACGTAGGGTCGTCATGATGCATGAATGCAGCCCTGGCGAGTTACTCGCCAGGGCTGCATTCATGCATCATGACGACCAAGGGCATGGTATATTACAGCACTATGCGGCCCCTACATCCATACCTGTCAGTTCCTATACCCTACATGCTGCTCCTACTGCTATACTAAACCCACCCACCGTGCCCCGACTACCACATAGACTATCTGTGTCCCGCCATGCTCCAGGGCCTCCGAGACAAAGGGAGTACAAGGATGATATCAAATAGGGATGTCAACCCTTTAAGGGCCGCGTAGTGCTTTAGTGCACTATGCCCTTATGGGGTCATAAATGCAGCCCTGGAGAGTAGCTCTGTATGGTACTCTGCCCTCCTTTCAAGTTACATTTACCCAAGGGTTGAAAAAGTCCCCCCTCCCCCGTTTTCAAATTTCTTTAGCTGCTACTGACATTACCGATCCTACGGAGTTGATACATTTCCAAAAGGTCTTCACTGGATCACCACAACAAATGAGCACCAGGCCTTGAGACATGATGCAGTCCTTACAGGGTAAACCATAGTAACAGCTATATGCACCCTACAACACCAGCAGGGGATCCGTCAGCCTTACTCATTTACATCAACCAGTGCCCTTGGGAGACCTGCCGTGCGTGACAATTAATGCTACAACACCTCCACGATGCTCCTCCCGACCTCATATCTTATCTCTTACTCTTCACCTATTCTTACTCTGCCAAAAGCTGAATATCTGGGGAATGCGTCGTCCGCCATACATCTCATCTCTGCCCCACCACAGTATGCATGCAGTCTGTTACCCTCTGATAACTACCCTAACTAGCACCTTCAGAGCACATCAAGTAAGTATTCTTACACAGGAGATAGATGACCGTCGTGATAAAGCGCCTGGTTTTGAAAGAGCGCCGATCTTGATAAAGCGCTGAGGGTATAAGGCGCTCCAAATATTTCTTTCTGTTTGATAGATTTAGGTCAAGCCACAAAAAATAGATGAAAAGAAATTAGAGATATTAACTGAAATGGGGAAACTGCTAAAATAACCAAAGGTGCCATTTCTGCCGTAGTAAAACGGGATGAGGCAAAGATAAAATATGATCATCCAGAACAATAGCGTGCAGAATACTCTGCATCCCCCCCCCCACCACTCTTGAGACCAGCACCCAATAGCAACCCTCCCCTCCCTCCCTCTTATGCAGCAGGGGCTTGGGTGAAGATGAATTATAATTGAGTGGCAGTCTTCTGAGACGTCCGCGTGCCGGGATTGAAATCTTTCCTCCCACAGCAATCATATTAACCATCTACTGATGGCATGTCGGCAACATTTTTCGTCATGATGCATGAATGCAGTTCCGGCAAGTAACCCGCCGTCACTGTATTGTGGCGTCATGCAGACCCTCTGGAAGTGCATCAGCCGCAGAGGATGGGCATGATGCATAAATGCATCACTGGAGAATTACCCGCCAGGGCTGCATTCATACATCATGACAACAAAAGGTATTACGCATAGACGCACTATACCATCCTTAAAGGGCTAAGTCGGCGGAAAGACGTCAGGAGTCGGGCTAAGAGAGAGGGATGTGCTTCAGATGGGAATTGGAATTTGCATTGCAATAAGGCCAGACGATTAAAGTAAACGGAGAGGATGGAAGAGGAGGAAAGGGGGGAGGACAAGAAATATAAACTCATAGCGGCACTCTTACCAGATGCTGGGTTCCCAGGCAGGCAGTGCTCACTAATTACAGCTACTAGAGGTCTCTACCAGACTAAGAATTAGATGCACGGTAAAGAAGCACAGAGACCTTTTTCAGCTGACAATCAGTGCAGGGTTGCCACTAACAGACTAACAAGGTAGTTCTGAATTCCCTGAGTTTTTCCTAAAGTTATATCAAATTTCCTCGACAATCGCAACATAAACCAAATATTTCTAAATGCCTTCTAACTATCTGACCTGCTGACTATGAATATGCAATCAAATGCACTTCTTCAAAGGTTCGACCTTAGGAGTGGTCATTATTTAGGGGTCTTGGATATTTCGTGTGCGTGGACAAATGTACCCCCCTTCCTCTACCTGGATGATTTAAAGGAAAAGCCTTGATTGTGCTTGACCCAATAAAGGCAGTGCAGTGTGCCTTTTGTTTTCATGAAGTATGAATGCACCCCTGAGATAAGATCAGCCCAGAAGGAGTGATACATCCTCGGAGGCATACTCACGCATGCTGACGGAAATATAACATCTCTATACATTTTTTAACCTATAAGAAAGGTTTAATTGAAAGCTTTATTTTATTTATATGTATATTATAATATATATATAAAGAAATGATAACAATTCCCTCAAGGACATTATAATCATATATATATTTATTATGAAAAACATCGCTAATAAGTAGCTGCATGACAGAAACAGAGCCTGGCTCTATTGTACTCGCAGAATAAATAAACGAATACCAAACCAAACCATGATGCACCAAAGGAGCTCATGGCTAGCCACTTGCCAGTTTTACATTGCAGCACCATGATGACAAAATAACATGAAGCATTGAGAAATCATGACATCCTCAAAGAATTAAGACAAGGTGGATGGAAGCATGGAAGCTCTAGATAGAAGAAATAGCCGCACTAAACCACTGCCAAGTGTACAGGAAGTTCTACTTGTATTTAAGTACTAGAACTCTCCTCTGTCTGAGGCAGGGAAGTAGCACGTCTTCCTAGACTCCAGTTTTTGAATCCCCCTGAGAAGTAACTATTTCTGATGTCACCCGATCTATCCTGTTAATTAGGGCTTTAAGGACCGCGTATTGATTTAATGCCTTTTATCGGTATTATGCTTCAATGTAGCTCTGGCGAGTGCTGCATTCAAGCATCATACCGACCATACTCCTGGGGTTGATATACTCAAAGAAGGTTGGCATGATGCATGAATGCAGCCCTGGTGAGTTATTCACCAGTGCTGCATTCATGCATCATGACGACTAAGGGCATGATGCATTAGAGCACTATGCGACCCTTAAAGGGTTAATTAGCCCCCTGAGTACCAGAGAACTAAGATGGCTGCCACTGTTTTAGTTGAAGCAGACGACATTCCGCCTCCTCCGCTGGTACCTAGTCACTCTCCCAGCACAGTCTCAAATAAGACTCTGCCAAAACGTGCAAACTTTAGGAAATCTTTTGTGGAAGAATGGGCGAAAACAGTACTCATGGCTGCTTTCCTATCCCCATAACACAGTGCCATATCAGTACATCAAAAATAGTTCCAAGCAATATGTTTTGCTGTAATTTTAAACAATTGCTCTTCACCTATCCCATAACATATTTGAATTGAATCATAGATGTATAAATACATATATTAAAGAACAGCATAGGCAAGTTTTCCGGGTGATCCACTACCTTTTGGCAGAGAAGTAAGTACTGTCGGTATGAATGGATGGGAGAATGTGCTGGAAGATTGGTACCCAGGCAGAGGCTGCCTCTCTGCAGTAACTGGCCGCTCACCAGCGGAAGATGATTATTTAACATTACAGAGCGTATGAATACATTTTATACTCGAGCACTTTGTCCTGTAATCATTTCCAACCACTTTTATCAGAGACAATTCCAGCATAGTCAGCCTCTTTGCAATATGAGCATCTCGGGTTAACCATTTGAGAGCCGCATAATCCTTTAATGTGGCATGCCCTTGGTAGCCATGATACATGGATGCATGAATGCCATGAGTGCAGCCCTGGAACATAACTTGTCACGGCTGCATTCATATATTAGGACAACAAAGGTCATATCACATTGAAGCACTATGTGGCCATTAACCTTTTAAGGATGGCCTGTCGCCGAAAGATGACATGTTAACATGATGCACTAATGCAGCCCAGCGAGTAACTCGCTGGTGCATTGGAGCATCATGTCGACCCAAAGGGTTGGCGTGGTTCTTGAATGCAGTACTGGCGAGTTACTCGCCAGAGCTGCACTCATCATTTCGACCAAGGGCATGCAGGTTGCATTAATGCATTATGCCATCCTTAAAGGGTTACTTTGTGAGTCCGGGTGTAGAGAAATGGAGTGACCTTGAGCCTGCTGCCCTTGATGAGGAGCTGACTAAGAAGCACCACTCCGCCATGTTCCGTCTCAATTAGGGACAAAACGGGGAGTGATAAATGAAACCAGACAACCTAAAAAGGACAGCATAGTGAGACAGGCCTACTGACTGCAGTTAGCCATATAATGCCAGCATGGCCATTGAATGCATCTTCCAGATGCTTAACTGCAGCCCTCCGATTCCCTTGTGCATCATACCCAACCATTAGGGTGGATAAGATACATGGTTACTATTGAAGGGGGTATGGATGCATGGATGGATGGGGGGTCCCAATGTCCAATGTCGATTATAAGAAATGTCTATGTCCAGCGTCACTACCCTTTTATCCCTTGTGCATGTCATCGTGTTTAGGTGAAGATGAAGCATCTTCACACTAATTCGCATGCTTCAGGGGTGGGCATATCTGAAAACCTTGGAGCCAATGCAGGACTGGTTGTAGCCAAGACAAGTATTGGAAGGATGTGCTCTCGTGGGCATCTTTCACAATGCGCAGCAAGGGATATGCTCCTGACCTCTCCCCCCCCCCCCACAAGAATATTTCAGAAGTCTAGATTTAAAATGGTGTGTTCTGGTGCATTTTGGCCCAAATATAATATTGCTCCAATGATTCTTTAATTGCCCTCTTTTTATTGGGACTGGAATATTGTTTTAGGAGGGAAATGGTTCGGAATTCTTTTGAAAATTCTTACCCAAATGGTGCACTCTGATGCATTTTGGCAGATAATACTATGGCTCAGATCTGTATTTATCCTCTACTATTGGGGGTGGAAATTACTTTAGGAGGGACAGACCAATTAAGAATAGACGCTACAGGATATGGACCTAGGAAAAAAATAGGATTGGAAAGAGCTGAGCTAAACATGGTCTTTGGGAACCAGGGTTGGGTGTCAGAAAGAGAGCTTTTGGATCAGAAAGGGTCAGGTTTGGGTACTGGTATTATGAAGGGCCACCAAGTTTGGGCATAAGGAAGGGCCAAGTTTTTGCACCCAAGTTTTGGCACTCAATCACAATTAACATGTTATTTCAGAAAAAATGTATCATAACTTTGGTTCTAGTTGGACAATTCACAAAATTCTTTCAGTTTTGGAAAGTTTGGGGTCAGGAGGGCATTGTCGCCAATTTGAAGGCCAGTGTCGCCACTTTTTGGCGACATGGCGACAGCTGCCCACCCCTGAATTGCTTTCCTCTTATTAGCAAGATCCATCCAACTTGAACACCTACATACTATCACCAAGACCTTGAGACCAACCGTAGCATTTCCCCCCGATTTTCGAGATTCATGTTTTTTATTTTGTGAAACTTTCATATTTTTCTAGATTTTAGCAAATGTTTGGTTAGGAAGAAGAAGCTTTTACCTACCTACACTCTATTCTCTGGCTCCCTATATGACCAATCCCTCAGTCATTCTAGTGCCCATCCAAGCTACTCACACTTTGGTTCCCTATATGACCACCCTAGGTTAGTGAATATAATATAATATTATTATTATATTATGGTCAGGTTGGTTAGTACTGACCAACTCACCTTTGTCTTTCCATTTTAGGCGAAGTCCTTTTGAGTAAGGCATTAGTCATTTGTTGTTTTTGCTTCAGTCATTCTTAAAGAGTGTTTGGTCATGCCTGACCAATGTCTCTATGACTAACCTGGGATATCCACTACAGACTAAGGGCCGAAGCATTTAGATTATCTGTGTACCTCCCCTAATTCCCAGGACCACGTTGTCCTGAACACCTTTTTTTTGACTGACCTAGTTGTGGAAGCTCCCAGGTAACGCCGGAAGTGAGGAGGTACTGATTAGCGGAACAGCCCACAGGGGATTGGCCGAAATGAGTGTAATTGACACCGGAACAGCCTGAGGGATATTGGGAATCTGTTGCGGCCAGCGCTCAAATGTAACCGAGAAAGTCGATGTACGTGTAAGTGGCAGACTTATGTAGGGATATTGTCATGCAAGCTCACTATTGATACCTGCCAGTATCTGGGTGTATGATATGACTCACAATACAGTATATAGCCTGTGTGCCTGTATGGTTTGGCAGAACAGACTTCATGGTCTATAAAATACGTACTAGTATACGCCACTTGCTCAGAGTATAGTCAATAGCCACAGATTTCCCACTATTTTCAAGTTAACTGATATCTAACTGACTTTTAACTGGGAATTTTGCTCAAAATATTTTCAACTGACTTTTAAAAGAAATAAAGTTGAACTGACACATATTTTGTATTTACTTCCCCCTATCTAGCACCCCCTGTCCCTTCCCCTATGCCAATAGACTGCCCACCAGTAGCTATGCACCCATTGATGACACAGATTAACGACTCCCTCTGGTGGCACCATCAATATGTCCCCTTTATCTGCTGTGAATAGGGGCGTGTTGAGGGCCGTGTTAACCCTCTAAGGGCCGCATATTGTTTTAATGCATCATGCCCTTGGTCGTCATGATGCATGAATGCAGCCCTGTGGCCAGTGCTACATTCATGCATCATGCCGACCATATACGTGACAGTTACACTCCCGTAGGGTTGGCATGATGCAATCACGAATGTAGCACCGGCAAGCAACTCGCCAGTGCTGCATTAATGTATCATGACGACCAAGGACATTAAAGCATGATGCGGCCCTTAAAGTATTAAAGGCGTTGTGCGTCAATGGTAATGAGATGTTGCCTCCTTCCCTGACCGGGACCTCCTCCAGATCAGATCAATCTGGACGTACATGTATTGCTCCTGGAGCCCCTCAGCAGCTGCTCCAGGGGCTGCTCACCTCTGCTGTATACAATATATAGGGTGAGACAGGTTGTCACACCATTGGGCCGCAATGCCCGCCCCCCCCCCCCCCCCCGCTTGGATTCTAGGTACTTTGTTACAGACAGTCAGACATAAAGACAGAGGCAGAGGGAGTGACAGAGGCGTAGAGAGAAGCTCGGGTGCTGTGGGTGACCAGAACTGTACCTAGGTATTAAGCCGCTCTGTGGGGTGTTTCACAAGGGGGTATACAATTGATTGTAGAATAAGTGTTTCTATAGTAGAAGTTAGTTGTATACAATTAGTAAGACCGACATTGAGTTTTATCAATTGTATACTGGTAATAAAAGTGTTTCACAAAGGTCTACAACCAAGATGTTAAGTCAGGGTCTTTGGCCTACAATCGAGATACAACTAATGTAGTGTTGCACAATGCACATTAGTGTGTGCCCCATACCATGCCAGTTAAGACCGACTTAAGTTAGACTTACAGGGTAAAAGTAAAAGTGTTTCACAACGTGCAATAGTATCTTCAGTTGTAAAGCGGGATAAGACCGAACATAATATTGGGACTTTAGAAACACCAACCTAAAACTGACATTGGTTAATATCATGTTGGTTGTAGAATACATGTACAATTGATGGTATTTAATTTCGCCTTGTGAAACACCCTACAGCCTGTACTACTTACACACTGCCTCCTACCAGACTACTGCACCCCACACCCTGAACGGTGAGCTGCTCAGTCATGTGTTCAGCTGGTTGGTAGCTGCTATGCGTCCACCGTCCTACTGGTATATCAGCCCAAGACATTCTGTTCAAAATGAATTGATGTATAATGATGAACTCAGAATGAGAGAGCTTCACAGTAGCGGGCAGGGTGCATGGTGTGTTGGTAGGTGTGAGGGCAGGCTGAGTGAGACTGGGTGAGCGGCTCATTGATTGAGGGCGTGTTGAGGAGGAGCTCCTACTGACCACCACCCAATGGACTCTGTCACGTACATGTGATGGGGGAGGGGGTGTCCATGAATACACAAGGTTTCTGAGAGGGATTTATAGAGGAAACACCCCGTGACGCCTTGAATAGGGAGGAGTGCTCCTCTGTACAGGCCTCGTGGCTGTATGCCAATCTGTTACACGTAGCACGGCATGAGGGGTGGACACTTTTTTTATCAACCGTGGTGGGCGGCTGTGGGTTTTGCATGAATGAGTTGAAATATTTCTCCCCCTCTCCCCCAGCAAGGTTCAAATTTCCCGAACAGGTCCCAATTATGACTACACACAGAGAAATTGGCGCGTCACTGTCACCAAAACCACCACCTTCTGAAGATCAGGCATAGGCCGATTCATTCACTAAAAACATTTCGTTAGAGCCCCCCCCCCTCCCCATCAAGAGTGGTCCATACTTCTTTGGCAGCTTTTGGTCGCCCCCAAACCCACATTACAGCGCCCCCCCGCCTTTTTGTCACTAAATGTCCACTCCTCTACTGACCAGTAGCCAGGGGGTGGTGTAACCGACCTGAGTGCTGGGAGGGGATGAGGCTATGAATCAAGAAGACATAAATACATTATTTATTGCCCTTTGGTCGTCATGATACATGAATGCAGCCCTGGCGAGTAACTCGCCAGTGCTGCATTCAAGCATCATACTGACCCTACACGCTGTTGTACCAATACAACACTGGCGAGTTACTCACTAGGGCTGCATTGGAGCATTATGACGACAAATGTTAGCTCATGGCAGCATGCCATCCCTAAAGGGTTAATACATATAATTTATTGACGAGATATCTGACAATAACACGCTATTACTGTGACACGCAGATGGTCGGGCCGTCACCGATTTGATGGACCTTCTAGAGCAGCAATACAGCACACGTTATCCCTGCGTCTAAGATCTGGTTTCTTCTTGGTTGAAATTGAACAAATCTCATCAGGAACATGATACTAGTTTTTAAACAAACTGCAAGGGATTTCTTATTGAAGGGATTTCTGACAGTAGCAAGCTATCATTGTTATATTCATATGATAAATTTATGATTAAGTTTTCTTTCTTCATATTTGTAAGGAATACTAGTAGCATCTACATTGTATGAGATCAAGGCAGGACCTGGCCCCTATTATACAGTATGTATTATGTATGGTACAAGTGAGTCGCTGTCTAAGTGTTTAAGCCAAGGACAGGGTAATTGTCCGAGGCACCAGCCGAGGAGAATTCCCATTGTCCAAGGCTAACCATATCTGACTTATACCCATTGATTGGTTTGTATGCGTTATACAAATGCCGTTTCTTTTTAGTGAACCCAACTGTGGTATAAGTACAAATAAAAGAATGTCAACTCGACTCAAAACGTCCCAATGTGGTAAATCCATCTTACACAAGACAAGCCGCCCTGGCGGGGAACAATGAAACTAACAGGACCTGATTGATGTTTGAACCTGGGGAATGGAGGAAACACAAAAACACCCCCCCCCCCCTCACACACACTCAGTGTTAATATGGATGGGCATCATAAGATGGGTGTGGTGGGAGGAGGCGAATCTGTGTGATGCAGCATGCATGTAGTCCGGTCAATTCACCGACGGTGTATTCTTACAGGAGTGCATCAAGCCTGTACCCATTGGGCACACACCATTGAATCAACATGGTTGACAATGTTGATTCAATGTGGAATCAATGTTGACTCAACATTGAAGTGAATATTGTAAGATGTACCAATGCAGCACTGGCGAGTCAGCGGCCAGGGGTGCTTTTATGCATTATAATGACAAATGGCTAAATGCCTTCCCTTCAACATTGCATCAATGAGGTTAGACTTTTTTTCTTCTTTGTTTGTTTTATATTTCAACTCACACCATTTCATGATATCATGTACTGAACCTCTATGGGGTAGGGGCATGATGATGAGTTATGCACTGGTACTGAAACTGATCAGTGAGCTGGGTACTGCTTCCAAGGCAGACACCATCGATTTTCACAAATTTGGAGGGAAATTCCTGTCCAAATGGCGGACAAGATGGTAGCAGTTTACAATCCCTGTTTGGTACTGGGGCAGTCTACTGCTGTACCTCTGAGTATAACCTGATACAGCAGGACCACACACACCCACACATCCTCTTGCCATACAACCTCCTCATAATCAAATAAAATGACCTTATTTTTATTGCCAATATCCACCGATGTGTGTCTCAGGTTTTGGCTTCACTTGCTGCTTTTCTATTTTGTCCGCCCAGACTGGCACTTTAACAGAAGTATTGCACTTTAATAAAGTATGACCTTTTTAGGTATGATGCATTAATGCAGCAATGGCAGGCCATCATACGGACACTTTCGGGTGTATCAACCCCATAGGGTCAGCATGATGCATCAATGCAGCCCTGGTCGGTTCCTCACCAGGGATGCATGCATCATGACAGCAAATGGCATATCACATTACAGCTCCGTGCAGCCAGAACCCAGGCACGCACCATGGTTATTCTCTAATTTCGATAAGATAGCCGTGTATTGGTAAGTAGAGATTTATTGACCCATAGCTCCACCAACCACCTTTACTGGGTGACATTAATCTTCAATCCAATATCTGTGTGTAGTGGGGATTGCGTTTCACTACACGTTCAGAAATGTCACTCCCGTCAATTTTGGCCAATATTCTATAGGGCCTTTAAGAGATTGATAAAACTTAATACGGAAATATTTGGGGGAAATATGAATTCCTGTACACTCAGAAAAGTGAGAGTCATTGTCGCTAAAACTACCCTCACCTGAGAGTCAGGCAGTGCCTGACCCTCATATGAGGGTAGTTTTAGCGACAATGACTCTCACTTTTCTGTGTGTGTACATACTACTATGTGGTTAGGTGTGAGTGATATTGCCCCTCTGAGGAACATGGTAACAAACACGTAGAGTTAAGAAGTAGGAACCAGCTTAAAGATACAATATCAGTCAAAACACCCTAAAAATAAGTTAGAAAATGACATTGCAATTGCTTTCATTAACCATTTTCCTTGTGTTTGACATAATTTTTTATGGTATTAACACTTTCCTTATTGTGATTTGCAGTGCAAAACTAACAGGTCTTGATTGCTGCAAGCCGACAGTTATTCATTTGTGACAAAACAATATTATTGCAGTTTTTCTATGCTAAATGATGAATGAAAACATTCCAACTTCCCATACCTGCATGCAATTATATAGATCATGTCATCAACCTAAAATGGAAAAATCATCTAAAATCAGCTGACATAGTAGCTTTAAGCTGCCCTGTATGCATGCCTCTAGTGACATGACTCTCAGAGACACAAAATCCATACAGCCCTCTTTGTGGGGCGGCTGACAAGCTGCTAAGTTCAACTCAACAAGGCAGCAACTCCTCTATAGTCTCTGGAGGTCTCAGACAGGGGAATCTGCACTGTAGTCTATACATGGGAGGGGAGTGAGTGCTAATCTAGTGAGCACATTGAATGAACATTGAATACCGGTAGTCAATGCTGGTTCAATGTAGATCTGAATTGTGTGCCTACTGGGAAGTGGATGTTATAGGGTGATGAGGGAATTCCTCATCCTCGAACGACTTTACAATCTATAGCTGTTAATACCAACATAGGTAACATCACACGGTAAGAAGGTATATGTACAAGAATTAGTCCCTCACTAGAGAGGTGGTCTTTTAGGGCCGTGCAGGTATTTAAGCTATGGCATTTCTCCTCCTGAACACGCTCCCCCTTCAGTAGCCTTTATATATGTACATTGCCCTTAGGGTATTTATCCAACCTATTCCATGTGAACCTCAGCTCTGACCCTAACACTGGCCCTACACCAACTCCCTCCCCTAATCCCAGGTGCACCAGCCAGAGGGGATATTGTCCGGGCGGATAAAGCCCCAGGAGAGTGCCTACTGCATGAATGCAGCTCTGGCGAGTTACTCGCCAGGGCTGCATCCATGCATTATGATGACACAGGAAATCCGCAATTTAAGTACGCTGTAGCCTTGGTTAAGGATAGGGAATACCCTCCTCTTTACAGGCAAAAAACATAACTTTAATCCTCTATATAATTTTATGAGTTTTCATCTGAGCATCACTTATTATATACCATAATGACCGTATATCGTGCCCCTTTCAAATTCCTTGGCTTAAAATGACGGTTGCTAGGGATGGAATGTGAATGGAACAAAAACGTTCTTTTTTAGGTTCTTTTTCTTTGGACAGCCCAATGGAATGGAATTTCATCATTATTAACAGTTCTGATGGATGGAATGTAATCTTGACATGATTTTCCAGGGAAGGGTGTCTCATTTTATGGATATTCCCATTATTAAGGTCTACAGAGTCCTTCAAAGTAGAAAAATTGGGAAAAAATGGTGATTTTCCAATTTTGTTGATTTTTCCCCAATTTTCTTACTTTGAACAGCTGTGTAGACCTTAATAATTAGAATATCCATAAAATGAGACACCCTTCCCTAGAAAATCATGTCTACATTACATACCAACCATCAGAAATGATTTTTATGATGATTTTCCATCCAATAGGGCTGTCCAATGAAAAAGAACCTAAAAAAGAAAGTTTTTGTTCCATTCACATTCCATCCCTAGCAACCGTCATTCTAAACACAGAAATTTGAAAGGGGCATGATGTATGGTCATTATGGTGTATAATAAGTGATGCTCAGATGAAAACTCATAAAATTATATAGAGGGTTAAAGTTATGTTTTTGCCTGTAAAGAGGAGGGTATTCCCTATCCTTAATGGTAGAACTGTGAAATGCTGCAGCAAGCGGGGGGGGGGGGGGGGTAGCTGGGCATTGGACTAATTGAGTCAGTTAACCACCAGCGCATTCTGCTGGGGGAAGCCTCCAGATCCCAAACTGCTCAAAGAGGGAATCCCTAGTAATGACACCATAATGCAGCCAATAGCAGCCATGCACACATTGTGGTTTAACTGATTCCATTAACTCATTACATTGAAGAACATCTCCCTCGTAAGGTGATAAATATTTATAGAATATAAAAATAAACAGACTAGCATGGAAAACCCGTGTCTCCATGTCTGGTGGCAGTAACACGGTGGCAGCAGCTGGGGGGACGGTGCCACAACCAGCTGTCGGCAAAATGCTACAAACACCCAGCCATTCTCCTCAGTAACCCTTTAAGGCCAGCATGGGGCTTTAATAAATGCACTTTCATAATGAATGTATGAAACATAGGGGAGTAATTCGTCTATGCTACATTCATGCCTAATGATGAAGCTGTGGTGTTGATACACTCCCAAGGAATTCCACATGGTGCCGTGATGCAGCAATGCAGCGCTGGCAAATAACTCAAATGTTCATCAAGACGACACATGTATACTGACATTGAGGCGTCATGCCGTCTTTAAAGGATTAAACCCCCATTTTTATATTTACTACAATAGGCAGGTCGTCGTTCTCCGACATGTGGTAAATGCACGGCCCTGACACTGACAGGCCACACTGTACAGGCAGCAGACGGGCAGAAAAACTGCCCCACAATTCCACCCCGCGTGCCAGGCTACAAGCTGCTGCCAGGCACTGGTAACCAGCTGGTAACCCTGTAAGGGCAACATACTGCTTTAATCCTTTAAGGAAGGCATAGGTCTTTGTGATGCATATAATATGCCCGCGCTACATTCAAGAATCATTCCGACATCATGGGGTCGAGACACTCCTCGGCATGATGCACCAATACTCCACCGGCGAGTTACTCGCTGGGTTGTATTGGTGCATCATGAAGCCGAATGTCATCTCTTAGTGGCATGCCGTCCTTGAAGGGCAGGTTTTGTCAAAAAAGGATTGAATGCAGCACTGGTGAGTGACTCTCACTAGTGCTGCATTCATACGTTCAAGCACCATGAAGGGTATAGGCATGATACACTCATGCAGCGCCGGCGAGTTACTCACCTGTACTGCATCAATGGTGCATCATGATAACAAATTGACAGAAACATCTAGGCAAGAAGCTGTCACTCAATGATTGAATGTCACTGTTTTTGCCTCTTATCAGTTGGTAGTTGTCGCTGGGATTCTCCTCACCCAGCCTCCACCACCCTACTCACACTCCCAGCCCCTGATAATACCGTGATAACACTTGTTGTGCCGGAATCCCATCACTGTTTTTTATATTTGAGGCAGTCTAACTGCAGTTCTAAGTTAATCCTTTAAGGACGGCAGGCTGCACTAATGCACCATAGCCTTGGTCGGCATGATGCTTGAATGCAGCCCTGGCGAGTAACTCGCCAGTCCTGTATTCAATAATCATGCCAACCTAATGATATTGAGACACCCCCGAAGGGTCGGCATGATGCATTGCGAGTTACTGCATTGGTGGGTGCATCATTACGACAAATTTCATCTTTAAGTGACATGAGCCCTTAAAAGGTTAAAGTCAGTTTTTAGTGACTGATGTCAGAATCCCTACACAGTGAGCCCCATCAGACTGGGGACTGATTCATTCAGTTATCTGTCAGCACACTTAGTGAAGGGCAGGTCTCACCTCCTGCCAACTATCAGTTTAGAAAGTTAGACTCAATTTGGGCCGGAGTTAGCTATGGAAGCTTAATATTAAAGTTTTAAGTGTCATCAGACATTACCAATGTGAGCGATATGTGATGGAACTGTAGAAGAACAATTTTGAAGCCTTCTATGAGACAGAAAGCCTAAATATCATTGTGTGCACACAATGTCATGACTTTGCTGCTAAACTGTTAAGACCTTTATGATAGACATCTAGAGAAAAGTTTCCTGTCAAACTCTAATACTTAAACTACACCATCTATTGATACTAAAGACGTATACCGTACCGTCGTGATAAAGCGCCTGGTCTTGAAAGAGTGCCAGTTTTGAATAAGCGCCGGGGTTCTCCAAATTTTCCTTAACTTAAGAAGCTTAATAAGCACTAAAAACATGACTTTAAATAAACGCCTGTCTGAGCCCTCCCAAATTAAAGAGCGATCCGGCAATTTATCGCAATGGTATAGTACATGTACTTAACATTCACTAAAATCAACTTGTCGGGCTCGGCTTAACAGTCTGGCTGTTGACGACAAACCGCTCGATGTCAGGCTAGGCTGTATTTCTTTTACAATACCGGAGATCGATCAGCCTTCTACTTAATTGCCCGTTTATTTACAGATTTCCCTTGCGCGCGCACGTGTGTGTTTGTGTGTGTGTGTTTGTGTCTGTGTCTGTGTGTGTCTGTGTGTGTGCATTATACCACAAGACAAATCCACCTTTTACATCACCACCCTCCAGCGACCATTCACCCTCTAAGGGCCCATAGTGCTTCAATGCATCATGCCCTTTATTGATATAATGCATCAATGCAGCCCTGGCAAGTGCTGCATTCAAGCATCATGCCGACCCTACAGGGTTGATATTCTCCTCGAGGGTCGGCATGGTGTATGCATGTAGCCTTGGCGAGTACACTGAAAAACTCTGGACAGCTCTGGAGTCTGTAAGGTCGTCCTACAGGACGACCCTAGGGTCTTCTAAGTGAACAGCATAGAATCAACTAGCTTCAACTCGTCAAATTGACAACCTGCCAAGTTACCATCCCACAAGACGACCCTAGACTTGTCGAGGTCGTCAAACTAAGATAGTTGATGCAGGCCTAGATTAGCCACAGCTGGTGCTGGTCATTGCATAATGGTGATAGGTCTAGGGTTTCAAATGTATGAGTTTGGTCTGGTTCCAGATGACAAGATTATTTTATCAATTTGTTTAAATACACAACCACATATAGAGGTGATATCTAATACACTAGTGCCACCAAGGATTCACATAATGTATCACCAAGTCTTTAGTGAGAATAGGCTACTCTCCAGCTATGGACTAAAGGCTTGTGTGTGTATAATACCAATATAAGGTGCATGCACCTACTTGTGCCCTGGTGAAAGACAAAAAAGAGGTGTCTTCCTTATACACATGTGCTCTATTTTTTAAATGTGGTTAAAAATATACATTCTTTACATTATCTTGCTTTTTCCCTAGATACTTCACATAATCCTCCATATCAACATATATGTATTGTAATACTCAGTATTATATCAACATAGGAATTAATCAATTTGTTCCCAAGGGTACATATTTATGCTAGGTAATGGCCACCTGCAGGAAGAATGATGAATCACTTCTAGACAAGTTTAGGGCTGGCATATGCCAGGTAGCTCTAGATGGGTCTTCTTACTGAAGAGTTTTGCTTGCCAGCCCCTCTCCTTGTCAAATTGACAAGGCAGTGCCAGGTTTGCCGACTCTGGATTTTTTCTGTGTAGACTCGCCAGGGCTGCATTCATACATCATGCCGACCAAAGGCATAGCATATTAACGCACTCTGCTCCTATTAAAGGGTTAAATTCTCCATATATCGCCCACTCCCAGAGCCCCTCCCACTGCAGCCAACACCACGACAATTACTAACACATTATTTATGGAGGACATCAAATCCAGACCCCACTCTCCACCCAGATCTGTTCCAATTAGAACCTCTGCATCCACCTACCCCTATAGATCAATATAGTGCTATAGCGTTCTAAGTGATGTAGACTGACACAGGCAGTCATTTCCGCTTCCAGTTTTGCTCTCGCCATTTAGCTTGTTCCTTTCAAGCGATGGTGTATGTGAGTGTGGTCTCATGATAAACTGTGAGTTCAGAACTAACATACATAGCCGCCCATTTATCGTTTATAAACATGGATGGAGAGTGCATCAAGGGAACACTGATTGCCATGAATTGATTCACCAAAGAAGCCCTGGTGAATGCCAGCGTTACTATGGTTGCATGACTCATGAATTCTGCGCCAACAAGTATCTCGCCAGGGCTGCATTCATGCATCATGCACAAAAGTGTATTAAACCACTATGCTGCCTTTAAAGCTCTTAAATATCTCCCAGAGTGGGTTAGCTTTTGCCAGAGATTCAGCAGCGGCAGAGATACAGCAAGGCAGTGGTTGGAGAGTGACCCCGTCCATCCTGGCGGCAGAGACATATCACGGCTGCTGTTATTGCCCGACAGATGGCAGCACTCGGCAGCAGACACACAGACAGACATCACTCCTGTCCCCATTTATCGCCCACGTGGCCCTCAGTGGCGCCACCTATCCATCATGACGGAATACTGATGACGGTGACGTCCAAAGGGGATCCATGCTACATGGATGGGCGAGTCTGGTGTCTGAGTCTGACCGTATATCAATAGCAGGGGTCCAGAGGGGTCCATAGTAATGTAGGGTTAGAGGCAATCTAAGACGGGGAATGTCCCTAGCAACCTAGGGTTTTGCCAATCTAAGATTGTGCAGGTCCCTAGCAACAAAGGTTGTTACCTATCCAAGATGGGGATGGTCCCTAACAATGTAGGTTTGTCTCAAGCACCCAGGCCCCAGCAGCATAGCACTGTTACCAAGCCAAGATGGCGCTTGTCCTAGCAAACATAATGGTTGTCAGCAATCAAAGATTGCATTATTCACTGGCAACGTAGGATTGATACCAATGAAAGATGGCACTATTCCCTAGCAACCCAGGGTTGTCACCAATCAAAGATGGCACTATCCCCTAGCAACCCTGGGTTGTTACCAATCAAATATGGCACTATTTCCTAGCAAACCAGGGTTGTTACTAATCACAAATTGCACTGTTCCCTAGCAACCTAGGGTTGTTACCAATCAAAGATGGCACTATTTCCTAGCAAACCAGGGTTGTTACCAATTTCAAGATGGCGCTGCCCCTCCTAGACCTTACAACCTGGCAGCACTAGTAGCACCACCGGTGTGTGAATTAGGAACCTCTATACATGACGATGCAGGCTGTTTTCTGTGGGACTGATACCAGTTTCCTATTTCAATGCCAAGACTCACATAGTCCTTAAGGCGATGCAGGCTTTCTTATCCCTAGTCTCATACATGGGGCTGGAACATGGCTATAGAAACTACAATGTACTTCCAGGAAGGGAGAGAATAGGGGTGTCTGGTGCGGGACAAAAAGTAAATATGATATGACAAGGCATCACAGGCTGAACGTAATAACCTGCAGGAAGCTTCATGAAGAAGCCTTGTGAGAAAAAGGAGCTGCTGTGACGCACAGCGGGGTGTGTGAACTAGTTCAGACAGTCTTTTATCTGGTCCACCTTAATGCGGGGTAAGCCTTTAAGGACGAAGTGTCACTAAAAAATTATATTTGTGATCATAATGTACCAATTCAGCCCTGGCGAGCGACTCGCCGGTGCTGTATTGGTGCATCATGCCGACCCTTCGGGAGTGTGTTGATCTTTCAGGGTTGTCATGATGCTTGAATGCAGCCCTGATGAGTTACCTACAAGGGCTGTATTCATGCATCAAGACGACCAAGGGCATAACAGACGCAGTACATGTCTGTGATGTTCTTTACGAAGGGAACAGCAGCATATGGACACAATTCAGTTAATAAGATAGGCATGTCACTAAAAATGCAACTCACATTGTACCAGAATTACAAAAGGAAAATCCCAATGCATTTATGTGGTAACAGGCTGTAGGGTGACTATAGATCTATCACGATAATCCGGGTTGCTCCGTGTGCGTGGCCATGCTAGTTCTCTGCTCAGAATTTCTCATGAGAGCAGAACCGGATAAGGAACTAATTGCCTGTGTCTGCGTACATACAGTGGTAGCAGGAACAAGTCCATACCAGTTAGAGCGCTATAGCTTGGACACCAAGATCTGACATCTATTTGGGGCTCTCTGGTCATTTGTCCTCAGCTCTGGCTGTACCTTTCCCGCATTCCTCTGGGAGTCAATCAACCCTGGTCGGCATGATGTATGGATGCAGTGCCGACGAGTTTAACATGAGTACTCAACAGTGCATTCATTATATGGCGCACTATACTGCCTTATAACAGTTGAATGTAGCTTTACTATTTAAATATAGCTGAATACAGTATTGCTCACAGAGTATGTTGCCAAGCGTCCCTGTGTTACCATGACAACCAGCCCACGTGACCTGTCATGGCGGCCACTGTGTGGCGCGTCTGTCCGCCGCTAGGGGGCAGGTTAATTGCCGGCACGGGCGGCGCACGGCGGAAGTGACGTATCGGCTGTCAGTGACGGGCAGAACGGGACTTTGTGAAATACTCATCTGTCCATATCAAAGGCCGCTATACACCAATGCAGCAAGAATGGGGGACTTTTTGATAATTAAGTTGTGTTTATGTTGGTTTTAGTAGAATCCTAATAACATTGTCTGTAGTGGCTATGTATGCAAATGTCTCATATTCGGGTATCTATAGGACAATTGTCTTTCAAACAGTGCATATCAGAATGCAGGATTTATGAATTTGTAGGTCACCGTGACAAAAATGTTTAATCACCTGTATCAATAACTTTTCTGAAAAGTCACCCCTTCTTGCTGCATTGCTCTATAGAGGGGTGAGTGTGGGCGGCCCAATACAGGCTCCACAACAAGCACAAAGGGGGAGGGTGGGGACAGGGGGGAGTAAGGAGAACTTGGTTTGTGGGAGACATGGTGAGTGATAGATCTGCATGGTATCATGTTTTAGCATGCTCCTCCTCCTCCTGTTCCTCCAAGTCCTCCGGGAAGTCCTCACTCCTTAACCCTTTAATGATGGATGTTGTCATAATGCACCAATGCAGCCCCAGGGAGTAACTCGCTGGGGCTGCATTGGTGCATCATGCTGACTCATGAGTGTCTCAAGCCTGTAGGGTGATTATGATGGATGAATGCAGCGCTGGAGAGTTACTCGCCAGGGCTGCATCCGGGGGCTGCATTTATGCATCATGACGACAAAGGGCATAGCGCATTAAAGCACTGTACCATCCTTAAAAGGTTAAAGACGCCCCCGCACCATACCCGTATCGGCCATGTTCCATGTTGGTAGATATGGAGGTGGCATTCAGGTACAGTGGTGTGTGAGATTCAGGCTCATGGCCATGTATCTAGCTACAATACTCAGCTCTGAGCTGGTTCTGCCTGCCGCCCCTACACTGATATTCACACCTTACACAGTCATTTTTAGCTCCCTATACAACCAATCGTGGTTTGATATTTAATACAATGTACTATCAGGTTAGTCAGTACTGATCATCCAACCTTAGTCTATCATTCTTTCGAATTCTATAGGCCCTAAGTATTAGGCCAAGTCTTTTAGAGTTATAATAGGCATTAGTCATATTTTGTTTGTCTCGGTCATTTTTCAGGACCAGCTGGTCATGCTAGCCAATTTTTGGCGTAGCCTATAAAGGGCATTGAATGCTTGCCCACCGCTGGGTTTTAAAACGAATCATCATTCATCCCTATGACTAACCTGGGATAGACACTACTGACTAATACCTTGGTCACTTCCATTATCAGTGTGCATCAGTGGTCCCCTACACCTGAACAGTAGCATGAGAGTGCTACTATGTGTGGTCAGGGAGCATTGATTCCCCGATTGTTAGATTAGACAATGCCCTGCCCGGTACAAAGCTGGACGTTACGTGAGGTCCTATAGACCTTCCCACCACCAGACTACTGTATTCACCCCCAGCAAGCCAGCACTCTCCGGGGGGCTACTCTACCATGTACTGGATAACCACTGCAGCACATCTCTGAAAAGCGGTGCCGGTGAATTTCAATCAGCTCCTGAAAAGGGAGGGGGCGGTCAGATGTAATTAAGGCCCTGGTAAGTAGGGCATTTAAACTCCTATCATTAAATTGTGCAAGTTTTCTTACTGAAAGGGATCAATACAATTGAATTTGTGCAAATTCTGAGACCTAACCTTGTAATAGCTCATCAAATCTCCCAACCTCTGAAAAGTGGGGCGGTCAAATCTCCCAACTTCGGAAAAGTAGGGCAGTCCAATCTCCCAACCTCTGAGAAAAGGGGCGGTAGGGCGGCAGTTGCTATCTACCCTCAAAGACTCAGTGCCCACCCTGGGCAGCACTCCCAGCCCTCTCCACTCTCTGCCTCTGGTCCCATACACATTACATCGCACCATGGTATGATCTCAGTACCCCAACACAATACTATCCCTCTAAGGGTAGCGTGGTGCTATAATGCACCATATTCCTCTTTGAACATGTATACGGATGGAGCACCGGTAGTTAACTCACCGGTGCTGCATTAATGCTACCCTTACACAATTAAGACAACAAGGGTTCTTATGATGCATTAATGCAGTGCTGGTTTTTGGTACATTATTAAAATGGAATATAAGAGTCTTTAGGCATCATGCTCTCCTTAAGGGGTCAATAGCCATCCATACAAAGGCAGGATTGATTCCCTAGTGTAGGACTACCATACTGATTGATGCATTATTAATCTTTGAGTAACTTCTTTGTTCTCAACATGACAATTTAGATATATCTATGGACTAATTATGTGGGTCCTTTCATTCCGATGCAGAGTGCAAGGACCATTGATCGGTAAACCTACAGCACTGTGATATTGGCATATTAGTATATAGCGATACTTATGGTTACTCGGTATGCCCGGCCATTATTGGCCAACAATCTCTTGTAAGACTCAGGCAATGACCAGACACCCACACACCATAGCTTGCCAGGAACAGGGTACATTGCGAGAGCAGAACCAAGGTCTCATGAGTTTGCTTGTATCAGTGTGAACATTGCAGAGGCGTAAGGAGCAAATCCTCATTGGGGGGTGGGGGAGGGGTGGGGGGTACCCCAAACAGCTTTAAGCATCTGCTTGTATGCTTGGTGCCGCATATACAGGCTTATATTGGAATTCTTTTATTATTATTATCTTTTTTTTTTGGGGGGGGGGGGGGAGCATATTCACCCCCCCCCTTCTGGAATTGGGGTGGGAGCCGGGGGTGGGGGCGCCTCCCTGGCCCTCCCTTTTCCTACGCCACTGCATGGCAGTCCTGAACAGGTTCACTCCCGCTACATGGCTATAGGCAGGACCCAGGTCCACGCAGCACGTGCGGCGGTTCTCAAGGACACATTATTGTTCACAGAGTTCAAAGCCCAGACCTTGCAGTAATTGATTAGTTTTGGATGTAACCTGTGTCTGTGTCAAAGGGTATTGTGGTGCTGTGGTACTGATAGGTCTGTGTAGGTCTGAGCATGTAGGTATCACTACACTAATTGACGCTAGGTGACAGCAGGAGCGTCCTTGCAGTCCCACACAGAATGGTGTTGTCCAAACTTTCTGGTCTGAATTTAACAGTGGGCATGTAAACAAGGCATCAAATCATTTCTTAGCGTGTATACTACTTGATTCTAATAGCATTTATGATGGGACCAGATGCTAGATAGGCCTACTAAGGCGAAATTAGATTATGGAAATATCCCAATCTCTCATTGCAGAACTAGTGAAAACAGGTATGGCCACGCAGAAAGGTCTGTATAGAAAAATCCAATTTCGAAACAAACATTTTATTGGCTTTAAATTTTTGGGAAAAATGTATATCTATAAGAAAATAACAGTGGCTAAGCCCAATGCAGCGCATGACTATTTTATTTTTGCACATGTGCTATATAGGCCTAGTGAAAAATGATTAGTGTATTGCAGCCTGGACTTGGGGCTGGGTTCTTCCCATGACACTATTCCCATGGATCTTATGTTTGATATCTATCCCGTTCACTACATTTTGTTTGAGTCAGAATTCGTCGTGGTGTATATGTAATATGAAAAGTATTATACTTCACTGCACATGAATCTGTACATTCTGGTAGATCAGTTTAAGATTAGTACATCTGAAATACCTATATTGGGGTAAGAGCCCTGGATATTAAAAAGCATACATCATTGGTCATAAATCAGGCCTGTACATCTATACATGTTCTTGTAGATTCTGGTAGTACATTATTGCAGTACGACATGGTGAATCATAGAGTACTATTCATGACAACCTTTGAATAGAACTGATCTATAGATGTTAAGGTCATGAATGTGCGTCCATTAAACAATATCATTGTCACTGCAAACATTTCACGCCATGTAAGAACATTTTTGTATCACATCGCAAATATCAGGTAAAGAACTAACGTAGCACGTGACCATGGTAACATCTGCAGCCCCGACGTCACGTGACCTTCTGTCTGCACTGACAGAGGTCACACAACACCGTGTCAATGACCTTGGACAGGCGCCAAATGACCTTGACCTACGACCTCCTGACACTGGCACGTCAATGTGAGAGCTGTACGGGTAATCCCCTGTCGCCGATTCAAAGTAATACTTTCTTGTTTGATGCTTTACTATTTGTTTTCCTCTTTTGAACTTTACCTTCAGTTCAGTCAGTGAAAGCTATCTGGGCTGTATTCCATTTTTCGTAATGCCGCAGAATACATTTAACTCCCCCCCCCCCCCGAGGATACTGTCAAAGGATTTTTAGCTTCTTTTTTTATTTATAAGGATCTTTTTAACTGTTGCCTTCGCGTCATCCAGGGTAAGCTATCAGGAATGTTTCGTCGTACCATCAGAATATATTCCATTTTGTAAAGACCTTCCCCAATGACATCTTAAGCACTTTAAGGACGGCATAATGCATTAATGCATCAATATAAAACCCCTTCAGTTTCAGTTTTGTTTATTGCACTCTAGTCCCCATGGGACTTTTTTCAGCGCACACATAGGTTAATTACAATAAGTCCAGGTTCAACCTATGATGCTACTAGAGTTGTTAATCTCATGTTTGGTGTGATTAGACAGAGTCTAGAATAGTACAGCATGATAAGTATGTCTGATATTACTGAAACATCAAGTTTTGGTAACACAAGCATCGTGAAGAGCAAGGGCTTGATACACTTCCGAAGGTCTTCCTGATGCACAGATGCAGCACCGGCGAATTTACTCATTGGTGCTGCTGCATTGGTGCATTCTGACCCGACAACAAATGTCATCTTTTAGCAACATGCCGTCCTTAAAGGGTTACAGAGCCTCACGTACATAAGTGACCGGAGTGTTGTATATGCCTCTACCTGGTGTATATGATAAGACCAGGCTTGGCAGTGAGCTGTATACATCCATGATCCTGGCGGCATTTACAGCGGTATCCACTTCACTCATGATGACCACTGTATAACACATACAGATACAGTGTGTAACTTATACACCACCCACTTGATCTCTACCTCACAGAAGCTACAGGGAATCCCCCCTGAGACTTATAAACCCCAGACTTAATTTACTCCAGGTGTACTGACTTTATATGTAATACTTTAAGCTCGGTGTATTTATAGAGGTTTATATCACCACCACTAAACTACCATAGAGAGCCCCAGGTTAAACCTGGTACAACATGTATTTACAAAGACTTATGATTCTAAAGGCCTGGTAGCATATGGTACAGGCAGACAGAAGTGACATCAATGCCTACTTCCATACCAAATGTAAGTGTGTGGAAGGTATTATCCTGTATCATTAACCCTTTACGGACGGCATGTCTCTAAAATTTGATATTTGTCAGAATACATCAATGCAGCCCTGGCGAGTAACTGGCCGATGCTGCATTGGTGCATCATGCATCATGACGACCATGGACATGATGCATTATGCTGCCCTTAAGGTTAAAGGGTTAGACCTTAGAATGATGCATGATGGAGTGCTATCCTAATCTAGGGTCTTTCATTCTTTAATATATTATAAAAATATTGCCAATACTAAGAGTAGACAAGGCCCTGACAGCTAGACGCTCTGTACCTTCGTTGAGAGTGCTTCCACACTACAGCCGTCCAGGGCCTCTAGAGATAGATACCTACCGTACATCCTATATAACGTCATTATTTTAAACATCATATCCCCTTTCCCCTCCCAGCAGCAAAAGCTTCTAAGCTCTCACTCCCCATTTGCCTACAGTTGTAGCACCCTGTATAGGCCCTGTGTGGGTTGTTTCCTCTCTGTCTCTCCCACCTCCCTGTCTGAACCTTTAAGGACCGCATAGTGCTTTAATATGCAATGTCATTTGTCGTCATAATGCATGGAGGATGTCTTGGTGATTATACAATCATGCAACAAGTCGACTCTACAGTGTATAAGCCCTGTATGGTAGGCATGATGCATTCATGCAACACTGGTGAGTTACTCGCCAGAGCTGCATTCATGCATCATGACGACCAAGGGCACGATACATTAAACACTATACGGTCATCTGACAGACGCTAATGGCAGTTGTGAAGGTAATTTCTGGAGCCGGCTGCTACCGCTGGGTTGTTGGCACATGGAATAGTCAAAGTCTACCTCCTGTGAACCCTTTATGTCGGCATGTTAGACTTTACATGTACAGGGTTAGTCTGAGTCAGGGTTGGTGTGTATAGGTAGGTGGTTATCTGCCCCGGGTAGTGGTGAGTGAGTCAGGTGTGTGTTTGTTGTCACACCTCACCTCCACCACCACTACCTGCATGTGTCTGACTCACCCCCCCCCCCACACACACACACCTGGAGCAGCTCATGAGCTGCTCACCCAGTGCCGGGGGAGTAGGGTCTGGACGCCACTCACGCCATTTCTTTGTAAGAAATTTACAGATACCATATCATCCCGTTTTTCTTTTTCTATTTCCCTGTATCCAAGTTCAAGGTCATGTGGCTGTTACCAGAGCCTTCATTTGGAAGGATTTGGGAAGGAGAGTGGTGCCGCAGCAGCAAGACCCTCACCTGTTCCATCTAACAGGAGCCCCTCAGGACTCCCACACCAGCCGGAGTTACTCAGTGCCCAGTACGCATGCGTCATGTGTTACTGTCGGCGTCTGGTGAGTTACACTGGTTCCCGCTGGTTCCCAGTCAGTACCCGTTAGTCACCCCGGTCATTAACATGCAGTCATACAGCCGCCATTATTAACCCTGTAAGGGCAGCAGAGTGCTTTAATGTGCTATGTCCTTGGTTGTCATGACACATTGATGCTGGTGAGTAGCTCAGAGTAAATCAGTGGTGCATTCATACACCATGCCCAAGGGTCGGTGTGATGCACCGAAGCAGTGAGTTGCTCATCGCCACTATACAGAGGCGTGACAACGGGGGGGAGGCAACCCCCAAAAAAGTCAAACATGGGGAAAAAATCAGACAAGGACTAAAAGAGGGTCACTAAACCCTTCCCCCCTTCTTTAGAATTGCTTGCCACGCCCTTGCTATACGATGGTGCATCACGGCAATCAAAGGTATGATGTATTAATGCATTCTGCCGTCCTTAAAGGGTTAACACGTGTAGACTCTGTCTAAATGAGGGCAGTGCTTTATTTGGCCGCCAGGAGGGATGACTTCATCGTGTATTACCGCCCACTAGCCGTCAATGTGCCGGGAACACGAGACCTGACAGCTTTATTAGTCATCAAATCGGTCTGCGGCAGGTCGGTGCGAAGAATGAATTGGCAAGGTGTGTCCTAGAGAAATCGTCCCATTTAACCCTTCAAATGCGGCATAATGCCTTGATGCGATATGAGCCATGATGCACCGATGCAGCCCTTGTGACTTACCCCCTTGGGCGATTTACTTGTTACAGGCCCTGCGAGTTACTCGCCGGTCCCACATTGATGCAAGTGATTCATCATGACGACAAACCTCACTGGTTTCAAATATATGAGCAGGGGGAAGAGAGGTCATGAAATATATGATAAAATAAAAGCTGGTCTCAATTAAGCGCTGGTATCTTACCAGCTACATGGACAATTCTGCCTCCAACTATATATCATAGGCGCTGCCTGGGTGTGATAATCGGTAGCTAATTAACCTTGGCAAACAGAGTACAGACAATGTACATTAGCTGGGTTCACATGCCCTCTTACCTGAAACTGCTTGGCTTTCAGGTGAGCATGCTTTTGGAGCGTCACCATCGCCAAAAGCACTCCCAGCTGAAACTGCCTGGCTTTCAGCTGTGACGCCCACTTTTCTGAGGGTGTGGGTGGTATGAGACGCCATATGTACAGGGTATGTAGGCTATCACCTACACGTGTTCCTCCTCCAGGGTCCCACCTGGGGGTAACCCCGGGGGGTAACTGCACACCTGGGCAGGAGGTTACCCGACACCACACCTATTACAGCATGTTCACAGCATCTACAGTCGGTGTACAGGTCTAGGGCCGAAGTAGGTGTTTGAAAAGGGTGGGTCCAAGCAATGAGTATAGAGCATGGATGTCACTGGTCCAAGCAATGAGCCTATACATACTCATTGGTCTAAGTACCAAAAAGCATCGCGTTACGCCATGGCCATTTTTTCAAATGTACTATTGAAAGTCTCAATTCCATTTCTCATTTTGCACAACAGATTTAGGATATTTTCTCAAAAATGTAGGAGGGGACGCCAATTGAGGAGGGGGGGGGCATGTACAAACTAGTTTTGTGAACGATAATCCAATACATTTGTAGAGTGATACGCTCTTTCTTATGACCCCGCGCCTTCTCCATCCCAAGGGCCAAGGGCATTTGGAACATGACTAGAACATGGACAGGGGTATTCCACACAGACAGCTCAGTGCTGGCCTCTGGACATCCACCCGAGCCCTGCAGCCTTCAGGGGGCTGGTGTAGGGGCAGCGGGAGGTATCAGGGCGGTATGGAAGTGTGATATGAATAGGAGACATGGGTGTTTTCTGTAAGGATACATGTGAGGTGAATAGAAGAGAAAGTGGGTTTATTCTATAGGGGCAGGGTGTATAGAGACACAAGAGTGGCACTGGGAGAGGTGGGAGGAGGAGGCAGAATGAATGTATACCAGGCACTGCCACTGGATGCCACACCTAGATGCCACACCTTGAGACTCATACCTGTGTGCTGGCCCTTTCATGACCTCACAATGCGACAAAATTAACTAGACTAGGCTGAACCCATGCATTATGAAAAAAGGGTATACTAGTACTAGTAGTACATTAAAGCACTGTGCGGCACTAAAAGGGCTCCGACCTTGGGCCGCACACCTTGGGTTGCAGAGGTCTGCGGAATTCCAGGGTTGGGGGGTTTGTATACTATATGCATATGGGGCAGAAGTGCTCAGCTCCCTCCAGTGGATTCTAATTACATCTGGGCACAGTGATAGTCTATCAGGGCTTTGGCTGGTCAGTCTTTGGGGGCAGCCATCTTGTGTGTAACCTGGGAGCTGTACCTATCTAGACCTAAACCCACCACTACCAGAAATATAGGGGACAAGCAACTTACAACACCACTCTCCCAGCACAGTCTGAAATAATACTCTCCCGAAAGACTCCGACTGTATACAGGAAATCTTTTGTGGAAGAAGGGAGGAAACCAGTATTACTTTGCCGCTCCCCTAGCCCATCCCACACAGCAGCTAATACCTCTGTTATTTTTAATATTTGCTTTTCACATATTCCTTTATAAATATATTTGAATCGACTGACATTTTTTAAAATGTTCATTTCACATGCATGGCGTAGGTAAATTTTCTGGGTGATCCGCCAGGAACTCGTTACAACCACAGTTTCCGCCACCACCACTCCCCTCCATAGCACCGGGATAGAGGCTCCCCCACCCACACAAGCTCATCTACAACTCCCCTCAGCACCCACAGCCCCACATGGCCCCTGGAAACTAGTTAACAATGATGTGGTCTCTGTAGGATCGATATCAGGCCGGCCTTAACTCAGACTGATATACCTGGGTGCCTTGGGGGGACCCTTTAAGGACGGTACAATGCCTTAATGTATCATACCCTTTGTCGTCATGATGCATGAATGTAGCCCTGGCGATTAACTCGCCAGTGCTGCTTTCAAGCATCATGCCAACCTTGTGGAACTGAAACACTCCCAAAGGCATGATTCACAAATGCATTCACAAATGCAGCCCTGGCAAGTCACTATCTATTTGATATTAACCCTTTGCCTCGTGCATCGTGCCTCAAATGTATGCATTATGACGCCAGCAGCTTAAAGTACTATGCCGTCCTTACAGGGTTAGCTGGACGCTGGATACAGGAGAAGCATTGTGGCCAATGTCTCATCCAGACACAAGGACACTGGACAAGGTCTATCGATAATATACGTGGAAGCAGACATATTGATGGCACTATAGATATGGGGGAGAGGAGAGGGGGGGGGGGGGGGTCAATGTATTAGTGTGATCATCAGGAAGCCATCCTGTGATTCGGATCTACGTCTATTCCCCCACATCACCCTAACCCTTCCACGAACTGCTCCGGTCACCAGGTAGAGGATTTTTCTAATGGAATTTTCATCTGCCACGAGTAGTGGCGCGACGCTTTTCAGTACTTTGGTGTTTGGTAGACCCCCTCCCCCTTTTCAAATTCCTGGGTCCGTCCTATGAGGCCTGCTGGTAATTAAGGAGGGGGAGGTTGACCATATGGACCTCATGCCTGTAGCTCGGTATGTCTACCCCTCTCCCCAATCACAGGAGGTGGTCATAGACGTGTATGTACAGGTGTGGGGCTGGAATGTAAATGACATCAGGACTAGTCTTGACTTGATTCAAACAAGTATTTGAAGGTATCTATCAAATGTTTAGAGTTTTAGAGGTATTGGTCATATTCTTATGGTCTAAATTGGACATATTCCTGAGAACTATTTTTGATGTAAGGATACTGGAGTGTGTGATGGGGATAAAAGAGCAGACAAGTACATGTAGTACCTAGTAGTTTCTAGAGGCTTGTCCAAGTGTGTACTATAGACTGCCACACACGTAGTTGATCAGGGACCATGCTTTATGTATAGGTCCTTGTATGGGGGCAGTGGATATACATGCAGATCACGTGTACAGGGGAGGGAGGGGTAGGGGTGAGGGTGGTCAGGGAAGGAGTGACCACCTCAGTATAAGCCTCTCCACCACACCAAGTTCCCATCTAGATGAACGTCAACCTCCTCCAGGGTCTGCTTCTAGTATGTAAGGTGTAGACTGCACCGCCGCCATATTGTGTAAAGGATTCCCGACACCACATCCTTGTTTCCTTGTTCCATCAGAGCACCGTAGGCCTACAGTTGCTTAGAGTATAACAAGCTCTGTGACCAATCAGGACATGTCACATCTGGGACTGCCCAAGGCAAGTCCTTAGCTGCATGTCTAGGTGGTGTTGACATTTCGTGTGGATGTGGAGGCAACGAGTGGGCCGATGTGGGACTGGATTGACGCTGGAACCAGATGGCGGCAGGACCAGGACCCTAACCTCTAGTTGTGTACATGGTGTGGACAGTGCTACATGTACCTGCAGTACTAGACCTGAGACCTCCGCAGGGTGAACCCGGACTGAGGGGGGTGTGACGGGCGTGCTGAGCAGCCTGCCTGCTGTCCAGAAATCAGTGCTAAACAACTCGCTCCTTGAACTAGCTGAGGACACAACATGTCACACCCCTGGTGTCACTCTCTGTACTTGTTAGTTACAATCAGACCTTTCAAGGGCCGCATGATGATTCAATGCAGTTTGCCCATTGTCAAGCACTGGTGAGTTACTACTAGAGGGTTCACCCTCTTACAGCAGCATGATGATTTGACCTAGTTAGCATGACTAGCATGCATAGTGAATAAATCATTTGTGCTGCATTCATGCATCATGTTGACCCGGCCCGTGGTGATGCAATCCCAGTTTAAAGGGTTGGCACCAACACAGTATAGCGCTGGTGAGTTACTCGCCAGTGTTACATTGCTGTATCATGTCATCTTTTCACGTTTAAGGTCAAAATGTGTATACCATTTAGTACGGATGAAAGTGACCAATCCCAAGAAAATGTAAATGTTCAAATTGAGGTCCCTGAACGAAGGTCCTCTATGGTAGCTTATAGTTAAGAACAGGTCTTTGTGACATGAATAAACACAAGTAGAATTCAGGGGAAAACTTTTAAATCTTTCATCATTGTTTTAGGAGCCAGTGGTAGTCACTAGAGGTATGTGATAAGGCATGTGATTGGTCAGCTGTTGAGACACGTGACAGCGACAATAGCTGCAGCGTCCATAAATGAGGCCTGTACAATCAGTATAAAGTGTAATTATTTTCACATCGTCATTTTTCATCAGTATAATACCCAGGAGCCTCCCCGCTCCGCCGAGTCCCATCTCATCCAGGCCCATATATCCCAGTCCCACCGGCCTGCACACACTCCCCATAGCCTACTCCCACACTGCTATATGTAATGGTTTTAACCCTTTAATGGCAGCATTGTGCTTTAATGCATGATGTGTCTTTATCGTCATGCTTAATGAATGCAGCCGTGGTAAGTAGCTCGCCAGTGCTGCATTCATGCATCATACCGACCCTATGGAGTCGATACACCCCTGAAGAGTCGGCACGATGCACCGATGCAGTCCCGGCGAGTAACTCGCCGCATCATGACGACCAACGATAATGAAACTTGAGCGTACCGTCTACTCAGCACACGGCTACGTGTAATGACTTTATGGATCATTTTCCCGCAGAGACGGGAAATATATCAATACAGTCTGAGCCGGGGCTCATTAGAGGTTCCCTGTGGGGTTCACAATATGCCGGGCACGGGGTGTAGACGCTATACCATTGTTCTAGTGTGTACAATACCCAGTATATCATATATACTAATATACGTACATATATGCATGAGTGCTAGGGCTTTTAGCTGATGGTGATAGGTTATAACTCGATTAGTCATTAGGATATAGAATTCATACAATATATCGGTGTAATATAGTATACTGATTCTAGCTAGAATACATGTGCAATTGTAGTACATTTTTGTACATGTCATGTGCACTCTATCCAATGGTAGACCCTTATGTATTTATCTATCTATTTGGGCTACATATAAAGGAACACCAAAACACTGTGGTAAATGCAGTAATCATGTTTATGGTAAATACATGACCATTATACAGGTGGCAGCCAGTGCACAAAAAGTGCAGAATGTCACTTTGTTAACCACATGAAGCTGTGTAGTTAGTAAGCAGCATTAAGTATGATTTGACATGAACACACAACAGCCCCACTACCCCAGTCACACGTGGACTCCAGCACGTGCCCTGTCATTGTCTCGGTGTACTGGGACGGACGGCTGGGACGCAGGTGGGGAGGGGGGTTACAATGTACACCCCCCCCCCCCCCTCCTCCTGCCCTTACTCCCCCTTACTCTCTCCCTGTGACTAGGTCAGGTGTAAAAGGCACACCTGTCTGCTGTGGTAAAAGGGACAGTGAGGGGGGGGGGGGGGTAGGAGGTTGGGGGTGGAACTGGGAGGGGGTGAGGATGTGGTGGTGAGAGGAGTGGAAGGTGAGGGTGAAGGGGTGAGGGATACAGGTTGAGGAAGGCCGGGAGGAAGGTGGGTGTGGTCCATTTTCACATCAGTCACTCGTCACACATCAGGGTGTTATGACGGTATAGGAGGGTCCAAGGTGAATCCCCAAAACCCAGGATTCTCCACCAAACCCCCCACCCCTCAACTGCCCCCCTTACTAAGTCTTACTAGCACCTGCTTCCTTGTCCGTTCTTTCATACGTTTTTATATCAGTTGATTGTGTCAGGAGAAGACCCCCCAAAGTCTTGGGTTCTGTCTCCCCATTCCCCTCGCAGAACCCTCCCACAATCACCCAGCCCCATGTCCTCCTGCTTTCATCCTCCCACCAGGCAGCATGACTCTTTAGAACCCTCCCTAACCTGCTATAACCTCCTCCTGTCACCATCTGGAGTTCCCCCTATTCATTAGAAGTATGCTGAATGAGTGAGTGGGTCGGGGACGGCGTGAGGGGGGGGGGCGGTTGTAGGAGGTGGCGAGCACAGGTGGGTACCTGTATCCAACCCCACCCCTCCCACCACACCCTACCTCAACCTCAACGCCCAACCCCAGCATCAACCCCTCCCCCTAACACCCCACCCACAATTTAACATTAACCCTTTAAGGACGGCATAGCAGCACTATCGTCAATAGGCGTGAATTCACCACTGAAGAATGACCAGGCCAGCACTACGGAACTGATGCACCTTTGAATGGCGGACATGATGTGCCAGTGTCGTACAGCGCTGGAGCATCATTAAATTATTAGATTAAATAATGATTAATGAATATATGACTTTAATTCATCCTGTCACCCTTAATTAAAGAGTTACCCCCCCCCTCCACTACCCCCCTGCCCAGCTGCCCGCCTAGTAGCCCCGCCTACATGGCGCCTGTAGACGCCACAGCATGTCAGCCTGTCTGCAGCGTGGATCCAGGGTTGGACTCACTGGGGGGGGGGGGGGGGGGGGACAATGGTCCAGCATGGGATCCCAGCTACCACCAACCCCTTCTCTGCTACCAACCCCCTCCCTCCTCCTCCTCTGCTACCACTGCCTCTCCTCCCACACCCATTCTGTAGTGAGAGATGGTGCCACCTGGGCTGATAACCTCTCTGTACTGATACAGCCATCTTTCACCACCGGTGACTAATGTAAGATAGTGCATGTAACCAGGTTGAGTTTAACCCAAGACTGTGCTAGGAGAGTGATGGCTCTGCTTTAGATGGAGGGGGATTCCTGAGTTTACCTCTGGCTCAGAATGACCCCCCCCCCACCTCCCCCATCCACCCCCCCCCTCCCCCAGCCCTCTCCCCATCCACCCGTGCTTTGTTCTGGGGCTGGTGTTGCAGGCTTCTGAGGCTGATCTAGGTGGGTCCTGTGACCCTGTAATGCATCATGTTCTTGGTCATCATGATGCATGCATGCAGCCCCAGCAAGAAACTCACAAGTGCTACATTCAAGCATCATGCCGACCCTATGGGTTTAGACACTCCCGATGGGTCGGCATGATGTATCAATGCAGCACTGGTGGGTTACTCACCATGGCTGCATCATGATAACAAATGTCATCTTTTGGCGACATGCCGTCCTTAAATGGTTAAAGAGGAGATGACAGTCCGTGCATCTGGTAGACGTGGGAGCCCGTTTTTCCTGATTTGAAACAAAGGGATCACAGAGCTGCAGCGGCCTAGTATAAAGGGTTCTGTGTAAAAAGGCTACCTGTGATCACATTAGCAGCCTCCTGGGGCACTAATACATGACGTGCAGCTACACTAGTTCTAGTTTGAATATTGTAAGCAGCAACATAGAACAACGTGCGTGATTACCCGACAAAGGGATGGAGAGATGATGTTTTAAAAAAAAGAATATGCATATGATTAGGTAGTCATGACACAGTATGTACATTGTATGGAGAATGGCTTACATGGTTGTAGAATATATCAGTATGTGGTCAATACAGGTAGCCATAACTCAGATTCCCTTATCCTTTTGTAACAGCCACACACAGTCAAATGAATGGTCAACAACAGAGAAATGTGATTATATTCTATATTCTACTACAAGCAAATCATACAATAGCAACTAAATCTTAATGCTATAATGTTGTACATTAGCTTTGAATAGTAGCTGTGTATCAAATAAGACTTTATAAATGCGAATATCCCCATAATGTTCACAAACAGTTCTAATCCCCGCCCCTGCCGTCTTGCACACTGATATTCTTTGGCTCCTTGTATGTCCAATCTCTCAGTCACCCATAGTGTCTAACCAAGTTAGTCATTTTCTGGCTCCTTATACGACCAACCTAGGTTAGATAATAGTATCAGGTTGGTCTGTATTGACCAACTCACCTTGTACCACCTTAGTCTTTCCATTTTGGTCCTTTAGAGTAAGGCATTAGTCATATATATGCTGTTTCGCCTCAGTCATTTTTGAATAGCAATTAATCATGCCTGACCAATGTCCCTATGACCAACCTGGGATAGCCACTACAGACTAAGAGCTGGGGCTTTTATGTTATCAGTGCAGGCTCCTATCACCCCCCCCCTGTCCCCTGATGCGGGCTCTGTGCGGAGCAGCTGTTCTATTTATAGCCTGTTGTAGCAGGGTGAGCAGCTCGTCATTAACTCAGAGTGTAATTACTCCACTTACTCACTACTACACCCCCCCACGGCAGTATACCCCCCCCCCCCCCACACACACACATTGGGTACTTATTTACTCGCAAAGCCGTTGAACCCTGGGCACTCCTATCCTTCCCTGCGGAACAAAATACATAAATACATAACATTGGAATATATGCCACAGTGAAAACTCTATGACAAATATTGCACCCTTTAATGCCTGTGTGTCAGTTCGGTATAATAGCTGAAAATCTAAACTTTTTTTCTTTTTTTTTTGCGTTTTATACACTATAGTTATGGCAACAATGCACCAATGCCGCCCTGGCGAGTAACTCGCTAGTGCTGCATTGGTGTACCATGCCGACCCTTCGGGGATGTTTTGAAACAGTAGAGTTTGCATTCATGCATCATGGCCACCAATGGCTGACGCATTAAGATTTAGACGGGGGACGCGGGGCCCCTCCTTTTTTGGCTATAGTTAAGAGTTTATCTGCCTATTTTAAGCACACATTCAGCCCAAAAATAGGGGGTGCGCCCCCTCCGTTTAGCCCACCAGTTTGAGGGGCGCGCCCTTCCTTTCCTAAATCCTGGATCCGCCACTATTGATGCTGTCCTAAAGGGTTAAGACCCCCAGTATGGGCGTGATAAGGCGGGCCTGTTTCCCTTCACCTACTGCTTCTACAGTAATTAGTCTCTGTCTACCGTAGCGCCATCTGGCGGGATTCTCCACTAAACATCCCGTATACTATACCCATACCCCAGGCAGGGGCGGATCCAGAGGGTGGCATGGGGGGCAAGCGCCTCTCCTAGACCCCCTGAAAATGACCCTTGGTATGCCTCGTAACAGTAGGAAATGTGTTACTGCATGTATGTGGACAGTTTAGTGTAAGGAAACAGTAGAATCCGGAGTAGAATCTACAAATATATGCTGTAAACTCCATGTCAGCCCCCATGTCTGGCTACATAACAGCAGGGGGTTGCCATGGGGGGAGGAGGTCTAGTGAGTAGGTGTATGACTCAGGGGAGATAAGTAGAGTAGAATTAACCGACATATGGGAGGGGATGTCAGGAGTAGGGGGGGGGCGTGTGGCATAGGTAAGCAGGCAGGCATAGGGTGAGTCAAACACAACAGGGGGATTTACTCCGGGCTTTACTCCTGGATCCCTACAGCAGTAGGTCCCAGGTATCACACAGTTTATCCGACTCATTTACTCTCTAGACTACATTGTATATGTGTCTCTATAGATGGTGTGTCTTTATGTAGCTGGGTTTAGCAAGGCTGGTAAAGCCTGATCTGATGTAAAACAAGGGGACAAATTCAAGGATTTTACGGCAAAGCCGTAGTGGCTTTGGGTTTTTATAGGATTGTTATGAACTACAGGTGAGAAAAAAAAGAGGGCATATATTTATAATTGTTTGAGTTTCTGGGGTTCTTATGCAATTCATATTTGATGGTTTGCAGCAACACTGCATGGTCAGTTAACTACATGCACTGAGCTAAATCTTTTTGATTTTAATTGGTTTTACTGCAGCTGGTATAACTATAGAATCCAATATGTACTAATGGAATCAAATAGGTACCAATGCAATTCCATTGGTGGCGATGCACTCCATTGATGCCTATGCAAATACCATCTTGGCAGCCATCTTGAAAATTACATGGATCAAAAATCGGAGCCTACAAATGGATTCTACACACCAGAAAACCCGATTATACATGTGTCATACAAGGAAATCAGACAATCTTGAGTTTTTGGTGGCCATCTTGGCAGCCATCTTGGAAATTTCTCGGATTGAAAATTTGGGTCTGAAAATGGATTCTACATCCCAGAAAACCCTATTATCCATGTATCACACAAGGAAATCAGACAATCTTGAGTTTTTGGTGGCCATCTTGGCAGCCATCTTGGAAATTTCCCGGATTAAAAATTTGAGTCTGAAAATGGATTCTACATCCCAGAAAACCCGATTATCCATGTATCACACAAGGAAATCAGACAATTGTAACGGTCGCGGAAAAATCGTCTGGAGAAAGCGGGACTCGAACCCACGACCCCCTGACTCCGGAGCCAAGTGCTCTACCACTGAGCTACTTCCCCGTCTGACAATCTAACAGCGCCGTACGTTACTGGGTCGGTTCGGTAACCACTGCCCTTACACAGCTCCCCCAGCCTCTATCATGCCCCGTAGCAGCCAATGATAGAAACTCACAGTGCCGAACCGATCCAGCCAATTTGTTGACTTGACTCCATGCTGAACTCCAACTGCCCGTACTGGGAACCAACTCTTCACTACCTGCTCCTCCAACTACCAACCGCCAGCAGGTGGCCAATCCCCAGCAAGTTGGGATGCTCCAACCGTCTAAGTCAACCGTACCAGCGAGTGCGCTCGCTTTCTCCACCAGTGTAACGGTCGCGGAAAAATCGTCTGGAGAAAGCGGGACTCAAACCCAAGACCCCCTGACTCCGGAGCCAAGTGCTCTACCACTGAGCTACTTCCCCGTCTAACAGCGCCGTACGTTACTGGGTCGGTTCGGTAACCACTGCCCTTACACAATCTTGAGTTTTCGGCAGCCATCTTGGCAGCCATCTTGGAAATTTCTCGGATTGAAAATCTGAGTCTGAAAATGGATTCTACATCCCAGAAAACCCTAATATCCATGTATCACACAAGGAAATCAGACAATCTTGAGTTTTTGGTGGCCATCTTGGCAGCCATCTTGGAAATTTCCCGGTTTGAAAATCTGAGCCTGAAAACGGATTCTACATCCCAGAAAACCCTATTATCCATGTATCACACAAGGAAATCAGACAATCTTGAGTTTTCGGCAGCCATCTTGGCAGCCAGAGGGAGGAGGAGGGGGCAGAGGGAGGAGGGAAGGCAGAGGGGGGGAGAAGGTAAGAGGAAGGAGGAAAATGGGGTAGAGTGGGCAGAGGGAGGAGAAGGTAACAAGAAGGAGGTAGAGTGGGGAGGAGGGTAAAGATGGGGTAGTAGGAGGGGCAGAGGGAGGAGGAGAGGGCAGAGGGAGGAGGAGGAGAGGGCACAGGGAGGAGGAGGGGGAGGAGAGGGCACAGGGAGGCACAGGGAAGAGGAGGGGGGCAGAAGGAGGACTTGTGATGACCTTCCTTTAAAGACTGTAGAATATTATTTCAGGGTTGGTGCATGTGTGTGTGGGGTGGGGGAGGGGTAATTATGTTGGACTTCACAGTTTGTCTTTGGGCGGGCTTGAGTGATTTTAAGAGCCACCCTGGACCACTCAACCTCTAGTATAGGTCCTGTATGGGAATTGGGATTGACATTGACAGCTTGACTTGACATAGGAGTCAATAGTTATTAGGCTGGTACCTATCCTTGCCATTGACAGCCACATTAGAGAACTCAAAATATGGCTGTTCACAAGATATCTAGGCCTTACCACAAGGTACATTGGTTCTACATGTAGTAACTGAAAACAAGATCTAGGATAAATAAGTCTTGCACACACCTATAAGGACACATGGGGATACCAGTCCTAGGCAAGGATTTAGGGCCAGCTAGGGCTATATATAACAATGAACAAGGGGGCCTATGCTAGTCTTTTCTTGTCGAAAAAGCGACACTCTGGTCTGTGGTGTAAATGGCTTTGGGGACAAGGTCCCAAAGCCAATTAACCTTCAGGTCTCCAAAAAGATATCAACAATGCCTATATAGGGAGAATGCTTTCCTCCTTTTACCATTTTGCTATCAAAAAGTCTCCTTGGCCTTGATATCCACGTTGAAACCTACCAGATGACATGCCGAGTACCTGTATCCATGTAGCATCGTATGTATGCAAAAAAGGCTCTCAGCGCCCAGCCTCAACACGTGGAGGTCAGGAAGGAGAACGGTCAAGCCGGGTGGGGCTGGGAGAGGAGGAAGTGGGGGCTGGAGTGGGGGTGAAAGGTGAAGGTAGGCTGAGGCGGCACGTGACCGGGCACGTGCGTGACGTGTGTGTATAGGGGGTACAGGAGGAAGTGGCAGTTATAGGTTGGGGCTGGGTTTGGGGTTGGATACAGGATACAGGAAGTGGTAGGAGGCTGGTGCTGGTCAGGGGGTGGGGGGGGGGGGTGCATACATGAGGAGGATGCAGGGCGTGCCTTACTGCTGACCACACGATGTGTACATGGTCAGGGGTGAGGAGCATTCAGAGGCAGCATACCACATCCTATAAGGTACAGCGGAGGGATACCTCACCCGACACACCTATACCCCCTCTGTCGTCCCGACAGCAAGGCTCTGCTTACTAGTACTACCACTATTCGTACATTATACATTAAAGCACTATCGTTTCTGCGTCTATAGTACTCCACATATGGTATACAATGCTCCTTGTGTACGGTGGTCAACGCAGTATGAGCCAGCATGAATGGGCATTGACGTATTACATATAATATTATGTACATTGTATTGTATACTCGTTATATAACACTATAGAGTCATGTTGTACATATAATATGTCAGGGGTGCTGACATACCATGTATTGACCAGCAGGTTCATGACCATGGCTATACATGTGAATTGCAAGATATCTGCAGCAAGCTATATTTCTTAGACGACATCAATCGTGCATGTTCCTATTAGAAATTGGAGAGTAGATTCTCTCTGTCTTATATGCTGCGGCTATGGCTATGGGTTTACATGCACATCGAGGTGAAAGTAAAACTAAACTGAATTTGAGCATGTCAAATGCTACTTTCCCTGGGCAAATTCATGAGTATATTCTTGCCATAAGGCTGAGTCAGAGGGGTATCTGAGAGGGTCTGAGAGGGCAGGGGTACCAGGGGTGCATGGGTCGGCTTATCTCTACAGCTGGTCTGTATCTCCCAGATCAACACGTGTCTAGCCACAGTCCAGGTACTCAACCCTGCAGATACACACCCCTGCACTGATACATGCCCGGGTGCAAACACCCCCATCTGAATAACCCTTTATGGGTCGTGTAGTGCTTTTATGAATCCATCCCTGGTGAGTAACTCGCCAGTGCTGCATTCAAGCATCATGACGACCCTACAGGGTTGAGACACTCCCAAAGGATCAGCATGATGTAGCAATACAGGCCTGACAAATTACTCATCAAAGCACGATGGGACCGTTAAAGGGCTATAAACCCTGGGGGGGTAGATGGGGGGGTCCCCATGTCGCATGTCGATTTTAAGAAATGGCCATGTCACATGTCACTAAGGAAAATGCCATGTCACTAGTGTCACCAAGGAAAAGAATTTAGAGGCATAGAGGGAGGTATAAATGGGGGTCTTGGGGCCGCAGGGCCAAGGAAAATTTTGGATTTTGAAAACCCACAGTGATCAGATTTGAAGAAAGGGTTGGTAGCCTACTTCACTCTATATGAGATTCTTTTTTCATGTCACTAAGCTCCATGTCATATGTCGATTTTAAGAAATGGCCATGTCACATGTCACTTAAATGACCATGTCCCATGTCGATTTTAAGAAATACCCATGTCGCCATGTCGATTTTAAGAAATGCCCATGTCGCCATGTCGATTTTAGGGGTCCATACCCATAACCCTGATAAGACTCCAGGTACTTATACAGACAGGCTGAGATATAGGCTCTCAGGGAACCCTCATCTAGGTAGCTTTGAACACCTACATTCCTGACATTGGTAAATGTCCGTCCCAGGTACCTTCTCTCATTCCGTACTGAGGGAGTTACTAATTCACTCTACTACTCAGTGTGACGGAATGTTGTCTGTCGGGGCCACGTGTGGTGTAGATAGAACTCGTGTTAAACTCCAGATAATCTGAGATAAACTTAGATTGAGCAGCATGCCATGTTACACTGCTATACTGGTGTAACTTGTCATGAGATATGTCCAATGGCTGAGACCAGGTCTGGGTCTAGATAGAACTGGTGTTAAACTCCAGATAATATACAACTGTTTCAACTGATTGATAGATGTACAACATATTACATTGCCACATGTGTACATACTGGCAACTTTATATGAGCTATGCTATACGCATGAATATGACTAATATTACATGTTATCTATATGTATTTTTTCCCTCCGTTTATGTATAAACAGCTGTGCCACTGCTATTAAAATGCACACTAGCAGTCAAAGCTGTAGAGCCTTCATTTATGATAAAATTTAATGGTTTAGACCTTATACAGTACATCCTATGCATTACACACACCTTCAATATGTTACATTAGTATACTGCCAGCTTGCTATGAGCTATTACGTACAAAGGTGACTAATATTACATGTCATCGATCTGTATGATGAATACGTGCATGTATGAACAACTGACAACTTAAATTAAGATACGACTAGCACGTAGTAGCCAAAGCTAGATCTGCATAGATCCTATAGAGAACTTTAACAGTGTAAATTACTAATACCTGATATATCCTGTAAATTACACCAATAAACACCCTGACCTCCATATGGCCATTTATAATTCATGTCCCACACTACAGCTATGTAGTCTATACACCAGTAACTATAGTACACTGGTATGTTGTTGTTCTATACATGCCTCCATGTATGTTGGAGTTTGGCTGAAAACAAAAACGGTAATAAATTGGACCCGCATACACCGCTATAGGCACGTAGGTACGACGTAAAAAACGGACATTCCGTGGTAAAAACGTGCACGGTGTAGCATGTAGTATGCTGGCGGCAACGTGACAAAAACGACAACCCGATGCTCAACGCGTTTTACGACAACGGTACCATTTTCACACACAGTGTTTTGCTATGTCTCTTATAACACATGAGAACACAAAGAGACTTTTTAACATGTTCACTAATACTAACTTATTCATTTAGCTTAGTGCGTAAGCTTTACACATTAAACCAGCATCTCATTTGTTCATTGAAAATTGATGCCTTAATTTCTAAAGCAGACAATTTCATTATTAAGAGTATCGTGTTATTTAATGAGGTCAGCAAATTTCATATTAACCCTTTAAGAACAGCATGCTGCCTCAAGGCGTCATGTTTATTTGTTGTCATGATACACCAATGCAGTGTTGACAAATTACATCATGCCAACCCTTAAACGGTGTATCAACACTCATTGGATCCGCATGATGCATGAATGCAGCACTGTCGAGTTACCCGTCAAGGCTGCAATCATGCACCAAAAGATAAAATACATTGAACACCATGCTGCACTTAATGGGTCAATATTAAAGCCAATTATTTATAATTACACACTAAGTGGATATGAATACATTACTAAGTGTAATTACCTGCGTGTGTCTGACGTCATCATAATGTGTGTACTCCTGGTGTCAGGTAGTGGTACTAGAGGTCACACAGGTAACTCCAGGTGAGGTTCTGCCAGGTGGGAGACTACAGACCAGGCTACTGACCAGGGTAGACATCCTATCACCTGTACATACACATCGTGCTGATAGCTACTCCACGGGCTGACATGGGTAATACTCCTAGTATCGCTCAGCAGTCTCCAAATACATCTATTATCGCCCAGGGTTATGGAAGGATGCAAGTCCAAGAAGTTCCTATTGATGGGGAGAGGATTGTGCACTTGAATCTTGATTGGAAAATAAGCCTTTTTCGAGTTGACTATACGGATTGCAATAGCTCTGATTTCATATATAAAGCTATATCAATAGCTCATCGTACACCTGCGGAAAGGTGACTTTTCCGTTGATTATTATTATCCAGGGTATAGAGAAATTCTTAAAGGTCATAGCAATACTTCCGTATACAAATCCAATACCATAGCTCATATCACTGCGGTGGAAAGGGGCCTTTTCCTCAGGCTCTGATTACACAATGCTATTGTGTGCCTTACTCTAGTGGTGTGGTACAGGACATGGAGAGATAAGTGGACGTTATACACGCTACACAACCAGGGGGTAGCGCTAATGCTGCCCGACTCACATCAGTCTCATTATACCCATCATTATCTCCATCCCTGCTGTCTTACAGGCACGCCGACCCTACTGGAGGAAGGAGGAAGAGGGCCTCAGGCACACCTCGGTTTCTGGAGGAAGGAGAGGAAGAGCCTGAGGGTATGTTCCTGGAGGAAGGAGGAAGGGGGGGGGGGACTGAGTGTACTTCCTTCCAGGTCCTTTAATATGGCTCCAGCGGGGTCAAGAGCGACTTTGTGACCTGGAGCCCTTAATTTCGGCGACTTTCTGACCTGACACGCTCACCTACTGGGGGAGGCTGGGGGGTCCTGCATGTACAACCTCCCTTACACTAGGTTACAGCACTAGGGACAGCCTGAGGGGATTCCCTGATCCTCCAGGGTAGGGGGGGGGGTACAGGGGGCGGCTCTCCAGGTCCTGTGTATTACACTAACGAGGACGTTTAGCACGGGGTAGTAGGGTGAGGAGGAGATGGGATGGAGATGGTGTGTGTGTGTGTGTGTGTGGGGGGGGGGGTGATGAGTCGGGCGGTGGTCCTTGAACACACCTGGTGTCTATACAGCGTGTGGGGGTGGGGGGGGGGGGGTGCGGGGCTGTCTAGTAGTATGACAGATGGGTCTACCACAGGGTACTGGAGGGAGGCTTGGTGGTGGTTATAGAGCTCCCAGCTTAAAGCCTGACTCCTCCAGGGCAGCTCTAGGATGGTGGGGACGGCGGTAAATACTTAATGTCGTCTGCTCGTAGTGAGTCAGCCCTCCAGGGGGGATGTACATACACCACCACAATGGTGGTAGCCAGTCCAGGTGGATGGGGACTTAAAATGTGGGCTACAGTGGTGTTCTATAGGTGGTGAACACTTAAAAGGCTAGTGTAGACCTATATCAAAGGGTAGGCACAGGCAATGTTAAAATCCAGGTGAGTGGTTTGATCGGAGACCAGAGGTATAATACCTGTTCTTGACACTCTTTGTTGTATACTCCAGAACGTACATCCAACAATATCCTCTCCAGCAACTTGATATATGCCTCCTCCTAAGGTGTATATGATATGACAGGCATATATTGAAGTTGTGATATTAACTTGAAACACCTGGTCCTATCGGTGGGTAGATAGCAGGCCTTATATCCAGCTGGTTCTAATAAAGGTACACAGGAGGCCAACCTGGTAATCAGCTCTTGTCGGAGGCGTCCTGAATAACTGTATGATACCTAATCCCACACAAAGACTACCTCTGATGTAGAAAATAGCCCAACAGTAGTAACAGATGATCAATACACAACTGCTGTTATAGCCAGGCAGGGCTTAGGGCAATCAGCGCCCAATATAGGCTATACACACAGACACAGACTCTGTGATGGGGCTTTCATGTGCCGTGCTTTCTTCCTTGTCTCCAGTACTACACTGTTAGAAGTAAGTGTAGCTGAGCAGTAGAATCTACCGTAGTTTTTACAGTATGTACCACGGTACTTATGCACTCTGGCACTCAAGGACGTATTTCTGGGTTCACTATTGACAGTTTAGGGCTCCCAGTCCTGGCTTCCTGGTCTCCAGTAAGCCTACTAGAGCTGCCAGTACTCTCAGGCCCCTGCTCCAGTGGCTGGGTGACTGAGGTAGCACAGAGGCTGTGTTGTCGGGACGGTCTGGAGGCAGCTGCCGGCTCTGTCCGTCCTCACCCCCGGCACGTGCTCGTCCTCCGCCCGGTCTCGTTACCCATCACACAGACCTGCAGGGCCTCCTGTATACATACAGCTTACTTCTCCAGGGTCGAGCCTGAAGCTTATCCAGTATCCTCCAGTGTCTCAGTAGCGACACGTGCTAGTTGTCCAAGTGGGATGCAGGTCTTTATTAAAGGCCACTGCTGCAGTGAGTTGTAGATAGCAGGGTGAGATAGCAGCAGTAGCAGTACTAGCAGGAGCGGCAGTAGTGGCGTCAGTCAATGAATGGGAGTCTCTTGTTGTATGGGAGGCAATAGCAATGCCAGCAGCAAGAGTCCTCCTGTCCTGGATCTCTGCTGATGAAGACCCACTAACTAACAACTGACAGGCGTATAGCTCCTGGTTCTCCTGTCGGACAGAGGTGTCCAATACTGGCAGTAGTAGTAATATAGCAGCCTGTCTACACCTCGGTCCGTGTCAGGCGTCCTGACTGCCTCCTGCCCCGGCCGTGACTGACTGGTGTGCGGCAGGCAGGTCGGCTCTGGGGGCCTGGCGGGGAGGGGAGGCTGGCAGGCAGCTGGGAGGCTGGGAGGCTGTAACTTGGACACCCACGCTACTTGCAGATATAGCGTAGGTATCGTATAATTCCGACCTTGACATCATAAGAGTGGAATACACATAATAAAAATGTGTATTCAATTGTCAAACTGTAAGATCCCTTTGAAGTTGAATGTGTATTTCCGAATACACAAGGTCGGGCATGTTTTTAATCTCTTAATTGGTGGTAATTAGTGGATGTGTATTAGGCTGACCCTGCCATTAGCAGTCTATACAGCCAGCCAATCAGAAATGGATCCGCTTTCGCTCCATTACCTCATTAACATAATCTATATGATGCTAAGGCCAATCTCGCTCCGAGTCTATGCCTTAGTACCGTTAGGGTATACTGAGTTAGGGAGGCTGGTGATGCTAGGTTGCACTACACTCATTGACGCTAGGTGACGGCAGGAGCGCCCTTACAGTCCCTGTCAGTAGGATGTTGTTCAAACTAATCTAACTTTAGGGTGGGTATGTAAACAAGGCATCAAATTATTTCTTAGAGTGTATACTACTTGATTCTTATACTAGTAGTATTTAAGCAGGGATTTGATGCTAGAACTAGTGAAAACAGATATGGCCACACAAAAAAGCCTGTATAGAAAACTCCAATTACAAAACAACCCTTTTATTGGCTTTATTTTTTGGGGGAAAATGGATGTCTATAAGAAGATAACAGTGACTAAGCCCAATGTAGCCCAGGACTATTTTATTTTTGCACACATGCTATATATGCCTATAGTGGGAAAATAATTAGTGTATTGAAGCCTCTATGGTACCTCCGTGTTGTAGTTTCAGGTCCCGCCGCCGCGCCCCTCCCCGTGTTGTTAGTGGCGCTGCTACATTAGTACCGCCCGCCGCCGCCATCATGTAGGTGTCGCACTAATCAGCGGACGCTGACAATTAATCTAGGTAGGTCAAGGTGTGGACGGGTTTTTGGCAAATGAACTTTTCACAATTAAAGCGCAGCGCTCTATTACACTAAGCACTTTTGTCGATATCATTCATCAGTGCTGCATTCATGTTCCATCATGCCGAGCCTAAACAGACCAGTTGGATCATGACGACAACAGGGCATTATTAGTACATTAAAGCAGTATTCTGCCGTTAGAGGGTTAAAGGTGCTCCATAACCTCACGTTACACTCGGCGTTATGCCATGGGGGCTGACATGGTAGATATGGCGGGGGTGGGGGTGGAGCTGGGTGTCAATATCAACCATTACACGTCTCACCCACCTCAATCAATATCTCACTCCGACAACATCAATTTTAATGATTTGATGAGGATTCTGAAGGGATGTGGTAACGGAGAGGGGGGCGGTCATGATTGACTGACTGCTATTTAAACATCTATGTAGGAGATCTGACACCTCATATCTATACATAGCGATATCAGCCCCTCCCCTGAATCCATCTTTTATTCTCATATGCATACTTCATGTGTGCATTGCGGGGGAGGGGGTGGCCTACTGTATAGGATTAACTGACTGCCATTTAACCTGTCTATCTGCACACAGCGATATCTGCCCTGGCTTCTACTCGTACCTTATTTTATTTTCCAAAATATTGGAGACTTGTTTGTTATGTGATAATAATGTCACGTGTAATGTCGCTATGCCTCATGGTGTATCAAGGGAAGCAGATGGCCTACTAACTGTATGCCATGTACTAGTTGTACTACAGTAGTAGATGGTTTCGCATTTAAAAGGCAGATATCAAGAGAACATTTTGGTCTCTGCTTCAAAGTTGATGTAGATACTGGCGTAGATAATACATCCATGCAGCCTATTCATATACACCTGCCCATACCCGCCCTACACCAGTACCCCTCCTTCATAAGGTCATCCCCTCCCCATGTCACCATGTCCCTCCTTCATAAGGTCAACCCTGTGTCTAGTGTACATTGTACTACCCCCCCCCCCCCCCCCGCCGTCCTGTCTACTCAGTATCATGCCACTCCTCACAACCCTCTCCGTGTGGGGGTTCAATGGAATACGAAGTATGTCGATGAGACTCTTTTATATCATTTCAAATACAGTAAACAAGAATTGCGGTTGTTGCCGCGTAAAAAAATGCCTCAGGCATTTTTATACGCGGCAACAACCGCAATTCTTGCATTCGAAGAAACATAATGTCGACATGGTTGGTATGTTTGAAGGGAACCCATTTAAGACACCAAAAACGCAGGGCTGGGAAGGGGTTATCAGGGGCAAGGATGATATTACTTCAAATATGGCATTTCCTATGAGTCCATATTCCTTGGGTCCATGTTAGGGGGTAAGAAAATGTGTGTTGCTAGGCAGATAAACAATTAAAATAGATGTTGCTAGGCAACCAGCTGTATTAGCAACAAACAGATAGAACCATTGAATTCCTTGGGTCCATATTAGGGGGGTACGTATGATTATAATCAACTTCAGGACCATGGAAATGTGTGTTGCTAGGCAGATAAACAATTAGAATAGCCGTTGCTAGGCAACCAGCTGTATTAGCAACAAACGGATAGAACCATTGAATTCCCTGGGTCCATATTAGGGGGGGTAGGTATGATTATAATCAACCTTAGGACCATGGAAATGTGTGTTGCTAGGCAGATAAACAATTAGAATAGCCGTTGCTAGGCAACCAGCTGTATAAGCAACAAACGGATAGAACCATTGAATTCCTTGGGTCCATATTAGGGGGGTTAGGTATGATTATAATCAACCTCAGGACCATGGAAATGTGTGTTGCTAGGCAGATAAACAATTAGAATAGCTGTTGCTAGGCAACCAGCTTTATTAGCAACAAACGGATAGAACCATTGAATTCCTTGGGTCCATATTAGGGGGGGTAGGTATGATTATAATCAACCTCAGGACCATGGAAATGTGTGTTGCTAGGCAGATAAACAATTAGAATAGCCGTTGCTAGGCAACCAGCTGTATAAGCAACACACGGATAGAACCATTGAATTCCTTGGGTACATATTAGGGGGGTTAGGTATGATTATAATCAACCTCAGGACCATGGAAATGTGTGTTGCTAGGCAGATAAACAATTAGAATAGCTGTTGCTAGGCAACCAGCTTTATTAGCAACAAACGGATAGAACCATTGAATTCCTTGGGTCCATATTAGGGGGGGTAGGTATGATTATAATCAACCTCAGGACCATGGAAATGTGTGTTGCTAGGCAGATAAACAATTAGAATAGCCGTTGCTAGGCAACCAGCTGTATTAGCAACAAACAGAAAGAACCATTGAATTCCCTGGGTCCATATTAGGGGGGGTAGGTGTGATTATAATCAACTTCAGGACCATGGAAATGTGTGTTGCTAGGCAGATAAACAATTAGAATAGCCGTTGCTAGGCAACCAGCTGTATTAGCAACAAACGGATAGAACCATTGAATTCCTTGGGTCCATATTAGGGGGGTTAGGTATGATTATAATCAACCTCAGGAACTATCAAAGGTTGATTTATATTATTGTTATCACATAGCATAAATTTGTGTTGTGACACCTAAATCCAAGATGGCCGCACAATCCAAGATGGCGGCGCCCGTTCTGACTTCTGGCAAAGTGCAAACATCATATACCTCGTTCTGGTGGTGCCTGGCGGCACCACCAGGTGGCTACGCCACCACTTTGGCATAAAAAATGTGTTATTGAGCTTGTAAACGAAGTCCCTTGTGCCTGGTGCTATTTGTAGGCATATAGAGACATATTAATATGGAGAGAAATGGGATTACAGACATATTACATGTTGACGTTGCAGCCATGCTAACATTTAGTTGAGTTAATCCGCACAAAAGGGATATACAATTAGGTAACAAAATATAAAGTCAACTCACTATACACAGCACCCATTCCCAATTCACCCTCTCTGCATGTCCGAGCCACCACCACATAACATGTACACACGTGCCCCTCCTGCCCGCTGTGAGGTTTCCTGTCCAGGTACAAATTACAAATAGTTTACCTCGGTTTTTGTTTTCTACAATTTAACTTTATACACTACATTGTATAACAAATTAGCCCAAGTAACAATTAGAACATCATGTTAGACTCACACCGATACAGACCCCTAACCCCCTCCCCCTACAGCCCCCCCCCCCCCCCCCCCCCACACACACACCCCACCCCCAACTGTCTCTTTGTTAAACCCTACACAAAGCGTTTCGCTGGTGTCCGTCCTGTCCCGTTTATAGAAGCCCAGTGCTCGAGCAGCACCAGCGGAGCGGCTCTTTATGTTGTTGTGTTTTAATCTGGACACTATTATTACAGAGAGGTTCAGGATCCAGTCCCCAGGGGGTACCACCGGCGTGTAGGGTCTGGACGCTAGCAGCACCTTGGTGGGGTAAATCCCTACGGATACCTGCTGGTGTTATTCCAGTACCGTAAAACCCCGCGTACAAGCCTAACTCGCGTATAAGGCGCCCCCCGACTTTGGGCCGATTCTATAAGCTGCAGCACCCATCTGATTATGGTGACATTAATACTTTACCATAGTGGCAAAAACTCGCGTATAAGGCGCACCCGACTCTGGGCCGATGCTATAAGCCGCACCGCCGATCTGTACTAGCCGCGGCTTATACGCGAGGTTTCACGGTAGAGGACTTTGGGGTTGGGGTGGAGTGCGGTTGGCAGCACATCTGATTAGACCCCTTGAGGGAGCCTAGACCCCAAGAGGGTATGCAACGAAAATGAACCCAGTGGTACTTGTGGACGGGACATTTATTTGAACATTTATTAGGTCATCGAGGGGGTAGAGAGTAATGGAAATATTTCTGTGTACCCCCCCTCCCCAATCTGAAATTGACCACTCTCCCCCCAGACTCCCTTCATACCTTATTTTATGAAACATCGCCATATTCAATTGACATCAAGTGCCAATAGCACTATTACTTGAACCGTTCCCTATTTGTGGTAAATGGCGGGGAACTGATCTAAATCTGGACCAATACCCCCAACCCTTCCACAACCACCCCTCCCCTCCCCCATGTTACAAACCATTCAGGTCTAACTGTGGATAATTGGTTACACTAGAGCCTCCTTTATTCAACCCTTTAAGGACGGCACACTGCTTTAATGTGCTATCCCCCTTTGTTGCCATAATGCATGAATGCAGCCTCGGTGAGTAACTCACCAGAGCTGCACTCAAGCATCATCCTAACTCTACGTGGTTGGTATGCTCCCAAAGGGTCACCATGATGCATTGATTTACTAATGCAGCAGCGGCGAGTTACTCGCTGGCGTGCATTACAACAACCAATGAGCATGAAAACTTTAAGCATTTTAAGGCCGGCATAATAAACCAATGTATTGTAGTGGGTCGCCGCTGTACTATTTCTAGGGAACCAGTTGGAGTTATATTTGGTATATGTGTTGTCGTGTATCCAGGCCGCACTCCTGTCTACTGCCGAGTATAAGGTTATATAAGCCCACCTGAGGAATGGTGGAGCGCGGCCTGGTTATGTGCATTGAGCCGTGACCGCCACGTGTCACCCGACATATCTCGGGTACAGTGTCGGCTCGGATGCACCGGCGCGTGGTTACCCGGAGTTCCTCGGGAACTCAAGTGTTTACGAGTAATGGAGAGAATTACATAACGACCAGTACATAAGACCTGGAGTTCTGCTAATCGGGGACCCAGTCTTGCTGCGCACTTCGGCCAGCTTGGCTGCTCCACAACAGAGCTTCCCCGAACTCTGTTGTACCTTTTAGGCCTAGTCCTGTCGCTGCTTCCACCTTGGTCACCCTGCGTCTTTCTCTGTTCTACCCTCTGGGGGAACTAGAGGAGATAGACGCACTGGTGTACAACTCCGGGTGCAGAACTCCCTACGGGGGAGTCTGTCCCAAGAGGAGTTAACCAAGATGGAAGAGAGCATTGGAACTCGGGAACTATGTACTAGACCGTGAGCGTATACCTCCTGTATGTTCATATGACCACTGGTGTTCAGAAGCCTATTTGATTATTGCTATCCGTCTGTATGATTACGAGCCGTCTGTCAGAATGAATAAAGTGTAATTTCTGAACAACCTATTTTCGAATCTGGAGTTTTTCATAGCAGATGTCTATCTTAGAATAGCCAACAGCTACACTGGTGCCGTGACCACTTTGGGTAAGTATTGATTTACATTTATTTTGTTATTTTTCTTTCTGAAATTGAGAGGTAAGCTCTTATATGTTTGAACCAGAATTGGTAGGTTTCAAGGATAGCTATTACAGGTTGCTTTTGTGTGGTGAAGATATGTCAGATACAGAGGTACCTCCCCCGTCGGTTACTAACCAAGGGGAGGGGATGCGTCCTAGATTGCGATCTAGGGTGAGGTTTAATGCTAGGCAGAGGGTGCATACGTTCAATCAGAATAGGGAAATTGGACATGGAGGGGAAGATAGCGCCCATGAAGTGAGATCTGAGGATTCACTAGGGGACCCTCCAGCGAAACGTCCAGCTCTGGAGCCAGATAGGGAAATGGTAGGCCGGGTCCAGGTAAGGGAAACATCAAGAGAAGATGTGATGCTTGGACCGGTAACCATAGAAGATATTGGAGAGGATAGTGACTCTAGTATACCTAGTCTGGAGGGTACAGTAGATGTACCAGTGAGATGGGAACTTAGACCGGTACCCACTGTGGAAGCAGTGGAAGGGACTAGAGTGGTGGTCCCAGTCAGTCAGGAAGGAGTTGAGGTAGTCAAAAGGGACGACCTAGGGGAAACTCCTGAGGAAGGGGAAGAGACAGCTGAGGTGATCTCCAGGGGAGATAAGCTGTTCCCAGATCCTTTTAGGCTGACGATACCAGGTCTAGAGGTTCCACCTTATGAACCCAGGGAGAGGTTGAGCCTGGATGACATAAGGACGCTCAGATTGAGAAATGAGCATGAGCATATGAAAGAAGGGATAAGATTAGAGGAGGAATCCCTTAGAAAGCTGAAGGGGGAAAGGGAAGCTTTCGAAAAGAGTTTTTTGGCAAAGAGGTCGGGAAACATTGGGGAACATGCAGCTCAGATAAAACATCTGGAACAAATTTCAGTCAATGTAGGTCTACTTGAGGGAACTGAAGTCAGACTGAAGTCTGAAACAGAAAAGCTAGTGGTGCGGAATAAAGAAATTAGTTCCGAGATACTGGCAAGACAGTTACAAGTAGCGGAGTATGATGAGTTGTTGAAGAAACAGGATAGTAAGTTAGGAGAGTTGGAAGCACTAGCTCAACAAGCTGAGAATCACATGGTGAAGAAACTGGAACCAGAAGTGACTAAGGTACAAAGGGACTCAGTGGGGACAGCACAAGAAGTGTCTAAAGATGAGACCTTTGTGACTGCCGACGAGCCCTCAGTATTTATAGTCAATACAGTGGAAGAGGTGGTGAAACCACCTGCCACTGAGGATCTAGATGGTTCCATGGTGATACATACAGCTGACATGTTATCCAGTGTGAGTGGACACTCATCCATGCATGGCAGTAAGTTTGATAAAAATGAGGAGTTCATGTTGGAACTGTGTGGTAGAGTTGAAAAGCTGTTTCAGGAGAAGTTAGATTGCTTTCTTGAGGAAACAGAGTCAGTGAGTGTGGAGAATGACACCAAGGGAGTAAAAGGAGACGTTCCGGTAGCCCAGGCTACAGGGAATAAGCCTCCTGTGGGACCAGGTAACACTGCTCCAGCTCCAGGTGCTCATTCTACTCCAGCTCCGGGAACAAGGCAGGTTCCTACAGGTCCGGTAAACGTGTCTACAGTGGGTAGACCAGGTTTGCCCAAGGGGGTAAACATGAATGCTAGGCCGCCAGGTCAAGGGAATCTGGCAGGGCCTAACACCTCCTATGGGGGGTGGAGTAATGTTGGTCCGGATAACTGTTATGGGAACGCAAGACCTATGTTCAATATACCACCTCCCCCATTGCCTGGCAGTCATGTAACTCCAGGAAGCATGAATACACCAAGGACAGGAGGTACTATTCAAAGTGGGACACCCTACCAACATAGGGCAAATATGTCTATGGAAGATGAGGTAGTGTTCCAAAACAATCCAGCAATTAGAAGATTGGGGATTGATGCGGTACCGAATGACGTGGGGAACTTTAAAGCAGTGGACTATGCTTTGAGTCAGACTGATATACCGTTGAGAACGGGGATGACACCTGTGAGAAAGCAGGCTATCAAGATGAAACAGTATGATGGCACAGTTCCATGGAGAAAATGGTTCACACGATTTTCAGCAGATATGAGACATAATGGTTGGGAAGGCGATGAATGCCTTGCAGCTTTGTCATGGTGTCTGCGGGATGGTCCTGGTGATCCCGCTCTAACAAGCTTTGAGTTAAGCGGGGGTAGAACGTACAAGGGATTAGTGGAAACAGCTTCTTGGGCTTTAGGTTCCACATCCGGTGCGGATCCCGCATCTGAGCTAGAGGCAAGAGTTCAGAAGCCCGGTGAAGGGCACAGACAGTTTGGAATGGCTCTCAGAGTGCTAGCAGCAGAAGCATTTGCATCTATGAGTCCAAGTGATCCATGGCTGGTAAGGAAGTTGTCCAGCCTGTATATAGATGGACTTAAGGACGAAAGATTGTCGAGCGAGATTGCTTCACAGTGGAAGACCACTATGTCACTAGCAGATATCTTCGAGCTTACGGAAGATGCTCTGAGAAAGAGGAAGCTGTTGAAAACTGTAGAGGCAGCCCCTGTAGCAGTAATAGAGATGCCCGTAGAAGAGGTTGAACTGACTACAGAGGGAGTGCAAGAGGTGGCAGCAATAGATCCTAAATGGAAAGGACGTCGTTCTTTTTATGTAAGACGAAGGGTTCCAGGATCAGACGCTCAAGCGCCAGAGGAGGGTGCATTGAAGACCATGATCGGAAAAGTCATGGAGGAGCGTAGTAAGGCTGAGAAGGCTGAAAAGGTCGCATCTCGTGGTCGCGGTAAGGGGAAACCCAACAAAGACACGAAATGTTATAATTGTGGGAAGAAGGGTCACTTTGCAAGGACATGTTGGTCCAAGGATACTAAGAATGTATCATCGGTCGAGAAACAAAAAGACGGACCCTCTTCTGACCAAAGCCCACCACCGACGGAAAACTAACAGGGGTTGTTGTCGATGACAAGATAACAACCCCACCTGTGATTGTCAAAGGTACTGTTAGGGGAGAATCAAAAGATTCCACTTCATGGGAACCGCTGGGGTTAGCCGCACCTGAGTCTGATCCGCCAGGTGGAGATGGGCCCCAGGGAACGGACGAGAATGGTGTTGAAGATTTAGCTCATCTGGACACCGTCCGCAGAATTGAGTTGGCGGAAGAAGTAGAAAGGTTTTGTGCTTCGCGACTCAAACCCGATGATCCTATAGTTAAGTTTCTCAACTCGAGGGGATATGACTTGGGCGGTGAAGCTGGAATCCAGAGATTTGCCTTGCAACCTTCCCCTTTACAAGGGAAGAGATGGTACTTGCCTGTGCAGATTCAGGGTTGCTTGGGGGAATTTCTGATTGATACTGGAGCTAGTCACTCCATGATGGGTCACCATTTCTTCAAGAAGCTCGCAGGTCTGTCGACTAACCCTGTGGGGTCTGGGTCGGTCAGAAGTGCTGATGGGTCTCATATGCGGACACATGGCAGACAGGTGATACCCTTTTGGGTGAATCAACATTCATTTGTTGTTTCAACAACTGTGGCTGAATTGACGGATGAGGGAATCTTGGGAGTAGATTTTTGTTCTCTGTATGGGGCGGTATTGGATAGTGTGACAGGGGAACTCACTCTTCGATATCCACAAGAGATGAAAGTCCAGTGTGTACTCCGCCGGATTTCAGGCGTCTCGTCTGTCTCTCAGACAGTGCGAATTCCTCCCCGCCATGTGTGCAATGTAGTTGTATACTGCCGGGAAATGGAATTTGACCGCATGGGGGTGGTGGAACCGAATCAGCAGCATTTGAGTAAGCTGGGGTTGGTTTCCACCAGTGCCTTAGTGCAAAGTTCAAGACGAACAGTAGTACCAGTCAGTAATATGACTTTTCAGGATGTGTACCTGGAAAAGGGGACGACCTTTGGGGACGTAACATATGCTGACGTGGTAGGAAGGGCTGACTCACCAGAAGTGGAGTTAGCAGTAAAGAGAGCAGTGGAAATAGGAGCTTTGGATCCATCCGCTATGCCAGTGGTATTGCAAGACACTGGAGAGCAGGATAGGAAGGAAGGATATGGTTTGCCACTGCATCTTTTACCATTAGTGACAGATAGCCACTTGGAGACAGAGGAGGACAAACAGAGTCTAGCTCAGCTATTATGCGAGAATGCAGACTTGTTCTCCGCTCCAGGGGAGCAATTGGGTAGAACTGACCGAGTAACTCATCGGATAGACACCGGTTCTAGCCCACCATTGCGCTTGCCATACCGGCGCCTCCCGTTGTCTAAGAAACAGGCATTGGAGGATGAGGTGGACAAGATGTTAGGGGAAGGGATAATAAGGCCCTCAGATAGTCCATGGGCTAGTCCGGTGGTAATGGTTACCAAAAAGGATGGCACCTGTCGGTTCTGTATAGATTACAGGAGACTGAATGGGATTACGAGGAAGAATGCCTACCCCTTGCCACGCATTGACGAAAGTCTGGATTCCTTGGGAGGCAATCACTGGTTTAGTACCTTAGATCTCCAGTCAGGATACTGGCAGATTGGGATGCACCCAGAGGATAAGGAAAAGACAGCATTCACAACCCACCGGGGGTTGTTTGAGTTCAATGTAATGCCATTTGGCTTATGCAATGCTCCGGCTACTTTCGAGAATATGATGGAGACAATGCTAAGGGGATTGTTGTGGAAAAACTGTCTAGTTTATCTAGACGACATCATAGTTTTCGGGAAAACTCGGGAGGAGTGTCTATCAAATCTGAACAAGGTGATGGATCGATTGAGATCCTACAACCTTAGACTGAAAGCTAAGAAATGCAAGTTCTTCAGGCAATCAGTGGAATATCTGGGCCGAATAGTCAGTGGCACAGGTATTTCGGCGGATCCAGGGAAATTAGAGGCTGTAGCTAATTGGGCAACGCCAAAAGACCAGAAAGAAGTGAGGTCATTTTTGGGTTTCTGCTCGTACTACCGCGATTTCATTCCCGGATTTGCTGAGGTGTCAGCTCCATTACAGGCGCTGGTAGTAGGAAAAAGGAAGGGAATGTTGAAGCTACCACCGTTTATTTGGACGGAATTAGCTGGACAGGCTTTTCAGAAGCTGAAGGAGTTATTCACAGTAACTCCTGTGCTGAGCTATCCTACTGAGGGTGATCAGTTCATCCTGGACACCGACGCTAGCAACGATAGCATAGGCGCTGTCTTATCCCAAGTGCAGGAAGGTAGAGAAGTGCCCTTGGCATTTGCTAGCAACAGCTTGAGTAAAACTCAACGCAATTATTGCACCACCAAGAGAGAGTTGTTGGCCATAGTAGTTTACACAAAGAAATTCCGCCATTATTTGTATGGTGGGAATTTTATTCTACGAACAGACCATTCATCCTTGAGATGGCTCCTTAATTTCAAGGAAGCAGATGGGATGATGGGTAGATGGATCTCCGCGTTGTCTGAACTAGGGATAGAGAATACCCAGATTCAGCATCGGAGCGGAGTGAAGCACGTAAATGCGGATTGTTTGTCTAGGAGACCAATCCGAAGATGTGCAAGAATGGACTGTGAAGACTGTGGCATACATAACGCGTTGGTGGCTCCAATAATGAATTTTGATCCGGCCTGGGAAGAGAACTTGGTGTTTTGGTCGGCGGAGTCCATACTTGAAGCTCAGCAGGATGACGATGGTATCAATATGATACGGAATCTGATCCTGGAGAGAGCTGCTCGTCCCGTCAGACCTGCTCTGTCATTAGAATGTGTGGAAGTAAGGAACTTAGTGGGTCAATGGTCGCAGCTGGTAGTGCGAGACGGCCTATTGTGTAGATGGAAAACTCTTGAAGGCAAAGCCAGGAGGAGGCTACAGATAGTCTTGCCAGCTTCTCTGAGATGGGAAGTATTCGAGTTTTTCCATGGTCATCAGACTTCCGCTCATTTTGGCAGGAAACGGACTTTGGACAAACTCGCGAGGAGATATTACTGGCCTGGGATGTCTAAGGACGTAATACGTTGGTTGAGTGAATGCCCAACGTGTTGCCTGGTGAAGCCGGGCCCTGGGAAAGGTAAAACATCTCTCAGACAAGAACTGTTCGGAGTCAGATTTGCGAGGATAGCCATTGACATAATCACTGGCTTCCAGACAACTCCAAACTCCAACGTGTGCATGATGGTGGTACAAGACTACTATTCAAAGTACGTGAAGGTGATCCCAATGAAGGATCACACGGCATTAACTTGCGCACAAGCTTTGGTTGAGGAGTGGGTACTAACATTTGGCGCACCTCTCATGTTACATTCAGACCAGGGTAGGGAGTTTGAATCGCGTCTCTTTCAGGGGATGCTGGAAGAATTAGCCATAGTTAAGACACGCACTAATCCGTACCGACCGCAGTCGGATGGGATGGTTGAGAGATTCAACCGCACGTTGATTCAGGGGCTGACCACGCTGGTTAATTCTAATCAGGATGACTGGGATACGTTTTCCCAGTATGTGGCTCATGCATACAACGGTACGGTGCATGCTTCAACTGGCTGCACTCCTAACAGCCTGGTATTTGGATCTGAGATCATAATGCCTGCAGATTTGGTCTTTGGCAGTGTACTGCGGAGAAAGGATGTCCCATGCCGAGTGGCATTTGCGGAATCCCTGCGCAGAGAATTGCGGGAAGGCTATGCATTGGTGAGAGGCCATTTGAAGAAAGCGGCCATCCATCAGAAAGTAGGGTATGATACAGGCTTGAGAGAGAGGAAGTATGTAGTTGGACAAAAGGTGGTGAGATTGAAACCACCTGTACATGGAAAAATCTCGAAGGGTTGGGATGGGCCATTTGAAGTGACAAAAGTAATATCGGATGTTACTGTGTTATTGAAAAATGTGAAAGGCAAGATTGTTGCAGGCCATGTAGATCGCCTGAAGCCTTGGCTAGGTCGCCGGCCCGGCGATGAGAATGAGCCTTTGGTAGAAGTGCCAATGCCCCAACCCAGGTGGGTGCGTAAAACACAGGTTACAGCACCCCCGCCTACAAAGAAGACTAGAAAAGCAACGCCAGCTAGAAAAGTCGATGGTAGGAAGAAGAAGAAGAAGTTAGTTACTGAAAAGGAAACTAGAGAGGTTCCTACAGTAATTAAGAAGAAGAAACCCCAAGGACCCATACGTAGAAGTGCTCGTATAGCGGGTCGAGGTGCTGTTACGTGAGAGCGGCGGGGCTGGGTTTGTTTGTTGTGGTTACCCGAAATAGTTCGGGTCTCCAAGGACTTACCCGGTAAACCCCGGAAAGTTGCGTAACTGGTGCTGATTGTCAAAAACACAACGAGAAATACCGGATTTTATTCTTTAGTCTTTGTGACAGGAATAATGGTGAAATTGACCAGTAGATGGCATTGGGGTACCCAACGTTCTGCTTTACTAAAGTTAGTTTTGAATGTTTACATGCTATGGCTTGTGAGTTGGTTTCCCATTTAGTACTTGTCGTGATGGTTTCGGATTAGAATCCAATCAAACCTAGTCAGTAATTTTTCTAAGGATAATATGAGGATCCTAATACGAAATATTATGTGGAAAGTACGGGTGTAAAACTCGTTACAACAACATGAGAAAAGGGACTCATACGTATTCCGAATTTGTTCGGACAACCAAAGAAATTTACTTTGACACGTATTTTTTTATAATGTTTGTTTAAAACAGCGTTCTGAAAGTTCATAAGCTACAAATGAGACAGCCGTGACGAACTGAAGAATTGCTATTACTTGAAATGATGTGCAAAAATACAATCCGAGAAAACCCGGCGAAGATTGCAACTACTACGCAGTTAACTCCGCCACCCGGTTTTCTTCGGATAATATCGGATAACTTCTTCGGGAAGGGCTATCCGGTACCCGTGATCCTTTGCGCTTGGGTGCGCACGCATGCTGGTTTGGCGCGGAAAGCGTCAGTCCTGCACATACCGTTGGAGAGGGTGGATGCGAAGGCACCTCTCTCCGCGTATGTAACACCGGTTAGAACATCTACATGTGAGGGAGAGAGGAGACACTAAAGTGAGGTAGTACAGGAGGACACATTTGTAACAATTTTCCTGATTTTACTACTCATTTAAGCTCATTTTAAGAGTGGGCTCCTCTGGGCCGCCCTCTGTGTAGTTATCATGGCGGATAACTATCCGTCGGGAGACTCCCATAGAAGGAGTCACTCGACGGAAGTTTCCCCTCTGTCGCAGGAACAGAGAGAGTTGTTAGCTTTGGGGGACCTGGAGTCAACAGCTCCGGTCGAGTATGATCTTCCAAAACGATTTCGGGAGGCAGATTTACCTAAATTTGTGTATCATCCACCAGCTAAGATGAAGAATAGGGGTGTGAAACGCCGAAATCACAGTAATATCTCTGAGATAAGGAAAGCTGAAAAGGTTAAAACCACACAGTATCTCCTAGCTCGGGGAGAACATGTTAAGAAACTGGTAGATATGGGTTTATCAGTGGCGCAAGCTAGGGGGTTCGTGTCAGGGCCGGGGTTAAAAGGACTCGAGGCCGGGGGATTTCCCTTGTTCCAGGTTGGGAATATTGCGTCACCACCTACTTCGGGAGTGGCCCGGACTGACCCGAATATGCCCGGGATACCGGTGTACCCGGTCAGTGACGTGCCAGTGGGTGCTCCGTGGGGTGCTATGTCGTATGACCGTGCGGATGGTTTACATCCGGTGCATGGTAACTTTGTACCCGATTGGGATGCCCCTGCACAGTCAACTCCGGAACGTATTCCAATTATGGCAGTAATGCAGTTAGCAGCGAAATTTGAGAAATTTAAGCCGGATGCAGTGATTCCCGGGAGTAAGATATGCAGGGGGGCATACATCCAAGAGTTGGACAAATTCAACGAGAAGAAATGTACTAAACTATTCAGACCTCCTTCCGATAATTCTAAGTCCAGACCCTATACAGGAGAGGTTACTGGGGAGATAGGGAGCCGAGCTAGGCTACCATCCTACGAAGATACAGAGAGGGATATGGAGTTCTGGTTAGAGCATGCTAGTTCAGGGGCACATCAAGCTTACAAGTTCTGGGATGAGGTTATAAAGCAAAGTATGGGGACATACAGGGCTGCCGACCTCTCCAACGAAGATAGAGACCGGTTGAAATGGGCGTGGATGACATTTGTCCCGCCAGGTATGCCTACTTATAAACCTGGTAGAGGTTGGAGAATAGGTTCGGGGCAATGCCCATTCAATGAGTGTATGGATAGAAATCCAATAGCTGAGTATCTGGACCTGTACCAGTTCGCACGACATCTAGTGGAGTTCCACGCGCACTCCAAAATGATGTGGCAGTGCCGGGCCAGGCCTAATCGCTCAGGTAAATGTATGAAAGATGGTGAACCTTTCAGCACATCTAGAAAGGGTTGTATGGTAAGGCATTTAGTGGATGTACACCATATGAAGGCTGAAACTGCCATGTCCAATCTAGATATTCTCGAGAATAGTCCGGAGGCCTTAGGACTCACGGACAGAGAAAAGTGTGTGAGGGAACCACAGGGGTTGGCATACACCTTAGTGTTTAACCATAACCCGAGAAGGTTGTGGTTGAATCGAAAGGCGTGGCCATACTACCTTCAGGACTTTCCAGAGAAAGCCTCTGATTATCGTAGTAAAATGGAATTGGCCACTCCGCCTAAAGGTAAAATGCTGTCTGAAGGTAAAACTGTGGACCATGGAGTGTACACTCCTGTCTCGGTTACCTTAGGAGAGATGCGGACCACAGGTTCAGAGGAGTCCTCAGCTTCTGCTGGGTTGGACTCATCACCTGACGGCCGATCTACCCCAACCAAAAGACGTGCTCCGGGGTCTTCCTGTGGGTTTAGTAGGAACACTACTGAATCCAACAAGGAGGGCTCTGGCGGAACTTTACCGAGGGTTGCTGTTAGCCCAAGGCTAGCCTTAGAAGAGAAAATGGTAAATGACCTGTTGGCTTCTCCTGTAGAGGAGGAGGACGACTGTGTATTTGTGGGAGAGGAGGTAATACCTCCTACCACAATCTCTGAAGCTAGAGGGAACCCGGGAGTGTCAAGGAAGATATTAAAGACAGAAAATACTTCTACTGATAGTCAAGGGTATGTAACAGGGAAGATAGAGTCAGTGAGTGGGAAGGAGGATTCCAAATCTAAAATGACCTATAGAACGATTGATTTCCAATCTGAGGGAGATGATTGGGTGGATCAAAAATTCACCCCACCCGCAGGCAGGGTTCAATCTAGTAAAATAGAGATGAGGAAGGAACAGGAGATTGGTCGTAGACTATCCTCCGTTCCATCACCATCTACCTGTATGGGGGCTCTCTCACTAAACTCTCCATCATCTGGAGTGGGTGAGGAAGATATCTCTTTGGAGTCGGTCCCTCTGCCTAAGCTGACTGGTGATATTGATCACCCTGAGAATGTAAGTATCAGGAATCTTCTGAAAGAACAGTATGTCACTGGACTGAAAAGTTCATTTGACACACTGGATCTCGCTTGTCAACTAGCTCTGCAAGGAGCTAGGGCTCAAGCTGAGCAATTGGTAAAAGAAAGTCGTTTGGCCGAATTAGAGAAAGTGGAGACTGCTAAAGCAGAACTCCTATCTAAAATGTCCAAAATGACTGAGGAGAATGAAGCCCTCAAAAGACAGTTGGGACAACGAGATGACATGGTAGCAACCTCTAGCAGAATAGTAGATGATTTGAGATTGAACATTGAAAAATCTGGAAAGTCAATTTTTAATTGATGATCTCAAAGTCAAGTTGGATCGCAGTAAGGATATGGTCAGTTCTGCTGAACATAGGCTAACTGCTGCCAGGACTGAAATAAGTCTAAAAACCATAGTTATTCGGAAGTTGGAACACGAAATTGGTGGTCTAACAGAAGAATTTTCTAGCTATAAAAAGGAAGCTCAGCAGAACGATGACTTCTATGAGGAGTTGGCTGAGTTCTTTGAGGATTGCTATGAGATACCATTGTCAAGTTGGTACGACGAGAGTGTGTACAGGGTTGAACGGGGTTCCGCCCCTCTTCCCTTAGGATTTGACGGTGATGCATACGCACAAAGGTTGAGAGCCGACTCCAGGGCTAGTAATACCCCTAGGAGTCCTCCACCTCCATCTACAGAAGATGAGACGCACCTGGCCGACTGCAGTTACGTGGCTGCCACCTCCATGGCCTGTGGGTCATCGGAGTTGGTTCCTGTGACGTCTGTTCCTAAGACGTCCGTGGCTGTGACGTCTGTTCCGGTGTCACCTGTTCCTGTAACGTCCGTTGCTGTGGCGTCTGTTCCGGTGTCACCCGTTCCTGTGACGTCTGTGGCTGTGACGTCTGTCCCTGTGTCACCAGTCTCGGTGACACCTGTTGCTGTGACGTCTACCTCTGTGTCGTCTGATGCTAAGACGATGCAGTATACTACCATGGGGGTGGACACAACCGTGTCTTCCTTTGAGACTATGGATACTCCAGCCGGGGTGTCCACTCTAGCGAGGATGGTGGTGAATGAACTGCAGACAGAGTCACATAACTCGACTCCTGTCTCAACACCAATACTCGACACCACCTCTTGTCAGTCACCGTACCAGATAACGGAAAGTGAGACTAGAGAGGCGGTTCAGATACTGATGGAGCTGAACGATGCAATTGCAGAGGCTGACTTACGTCTGTCTATCCGTGATGCTGAGGCGCTTATGGCTCCTGAAAACGAACTCGAACAATCCATGATGGTGGATCCTCCAATGGACCTACCTGTGACGACTGGTTCTATGTCTGGGAACCATCGTCCATCTACCCTGGACATTCCTGTACCCATGGCGAGTGTAGCTATGGGTGCTCAAATGCATGGTCCTAACCCTGACGCTTCGCAGCTAGGGTTTGGGATGGACATATCCATTGAGATGAGTGACAATCGACCTAGTGAATGTATGTCTCCAGTGTCCAGAAACGAAGAACTTTTGCTGAGTGGCGAGTCATAAAAACATTCCCAGTTGCAGCATATATGGAACCTCTACCATGTGTCGTCATCAAGGTTGAACTTTTGCAGTAGTGGGGTTGTTAGTACACCACGGATCATATGATGCTTTATACCATAGACTATAAGTCACAAGATGACTAGATAGATATATATATATATTTATAAAAGACTGAGATGACAGGAACAGTGGATCATTATCACCTATTTATGAAAAGACTTTGATATGATCTAGGTTTGCAGTTATCGCTATATATGAAACTGTTAAAACCATCACCAAAGAGTGTTCTATATTTTTTTGCCATAAGACAGTATTTGTGAAACGGGTTCTGTTTGAGTTGATGACATGTGCTATAGGTATGATTATTGTATGCCGATTGTGATACTCTGATGTAACCGTCCAATAAGTAAAGGTATGAGGGACTGGATCCTGATGATACCTACTGAGATGAAAAGTTGCTTGACTACATTCGTACTACGTGTAGATCTGTGGTAATAACATATCAATGAACCTGAAAAACGCAAAATTTATTCAGGTACTGAGAGTGGAAATTGCGTAAGTTGTTATGGAGATCTGTAGGCTCCCGTTGATTACTTTCAGAAGGAAGGTATCGAGTGAGGAGCCGGGTCATTCTATTTTTCAGCTTGCTGCGTTTTTGATCTTTGAACTAAGTGTGGAGACTAATTCTCCCTGAATCGTTGAAATATGTTACGCCAACACTAGATCTGATTGCTTACAGTATTCCTATATGGAGAATGTCACTTGTGTTATTGTGTGAAGACACCCATGTGACCATGGTGCATAAGGTTTTGGAGACCTTGATTGGATTGAAAACTGCATTTACCGGATCTACGCTATATGTTCATTTATTCCAAAAATATTGATCTTTCAAACCTTACTCTGGCACGTAAAGCGAGTGAGTCTATTCAAATAGACGGGTTGGGTCAAGGTTTACTATAAAGTCGACACTTGCCACCTTTTTTGTTTCCAATATGTCTTGTACTAAAACTTGGTAACTTTTAAGGAGAAGTGCTCATATTTGATCTGTATGTATACGATACCTGTTGTAACAAATCGTTTTCGATGAGACATGGTTAGTATGCGATAAATATGTCTTGAAGGTTTTATATATTTTTTTATGATATATAGTCAAGTTTGTTTTATAGGGCTTGACTGGCTGTGTGGAGTTTATCCTCTTAGTCCCATAAATCATGACTGTTATTGAAGGATTATACTCGATTATTGTGTAACTGGATCCTGATGGTTGATATGATTGACGTTAATATCAAAAAGGATGAATACATATCTATGATACCCGAGAAATATATTAGTGGTTCTAGTAGAAAGAGTTACGCTTGCCTCCACTATGTATATGTTTGGAGACAATATATTTGTTTTTTGGGTTGTTTGGAGATAAAATTTGTCATTTGTATTAAGGTAGTATAATAATACTGCACTTAGTGCTGCTATTTAGACGCTGTGATATTGTCTGAAGGGGGGTAGTGTAGTGGGTCGCCGCTGTACTATTTCTAGGGAACCAGTTGGAGTTATATTTGGTATATGTGTTGTCGTGTATCCAGGCCGCACTCCTGTCTACTGCCGAGTATAAGGTTATATAAGCCCACCTGAGGAATGGTGGAGCGCGGCCTGGTTATGTGCATTGAGCCGTGACCGCCTCGTGTCACCCGACATATCTCGGGTACAGTGTCGGCTCGGATGCACCGGCGCGTGGTTACCCGGAGTTCCTCGGGAACTCAAGTGTTTACGAGTAATGGAGAGAATTACATAACGACCAGTACATAAGACCTGGAGTTCTGCTAATCGGGGACCCAGTCTTGCTGCGCACTTCGGCCAGCTTGGCTGCTCCACAACAGAGCTTCCCCGAACTCTGTTGTACCTTTTAGGCCTAGTCCTGTCGCTGCTTCCACCTTGGTCACCCTGCGTCTTTCTCTGTTCTACCCTCTGGGGGAACTAGAGGAGATAGACGCACTGGTGTACAACTCCGGGTGCAGAACTCCCTACGGGGGAGTCTGTCCCAAGAGGAGTTAACCAAGATGGAAGAGAGCATTGGAACTCGGGAACTATGTACTAGACCGTGAGCGTATACCTCCTGTATGTTCATATGACCACTGGTGTTCAGAAGCCTATTTGATTATTGCTATCCGTCTGTATGATTACGAGCCGTCTGTCAGAATGAATAAAGTGTAATTTCTGAACAACCTATTTTCGAATCTGGAGTTTTTCATAGCAGATGTCTATCTTAGAATAGCCAACAGCTACAGTATCATATCCTTGGTCGCCATGATGCATGAATGCAGCTCTGGCGAGTAACTCACTAGTGCTGCATTCAAGCATCATGCCGACTCTACGGTATTAATACACTCCCGAAGAGTCGTCATGATGCACTAATGCAGCCCTGGTGAGTTACTCACCGGGGCTGCATTAGTGCAGTATGATACAACAACTATCTTTAGGCGACATGCCGTCCTTAGAGGGTTAACGAGCCGCTACCAAAGTGTGTGTTTTGTAACATGGCTGACATGTTGTCTGGCGAGGGACAAAAACACGACCCGTCATTAGGGCGTCGTCATGGAAACAGCTTTAATCAAGTCAAATTGGATTTAAACTGAGCCGACACCAAATCACTGATGAATAATATTTAGTTGCTTTAATCATGTGGCTTTAAATAGTTACACGATTAATATCACATCTCTCTGCCAAATCTTGGCTACGTCGCAGAAGTGGGACCATAATGACATGTTTTGTAGAAATGAATATGATATATTGTTCAGTAATAAACACTTTGATATAACATCGATTAAGGCAGACCAGAAATAAGTTTTAGAAAAAGCTACTCCCTGGACCATGAATAGGGAGGGTAGCCTATGATGGACCATGGTAGACTGATACGATGATATAACACCAATGGCAGCTATGTTGATACAATAACATCAGCTGATAGAGATACTGGACTCCGTAATGTAAGTGACATATTAAGTCTCTGCAGTTATAAGTTCTTGTGCTGAACATACGACTCATAAATAAATGATCCTGGAGATGTAAAACTACATGTATACCAATTATCACACAAACTGATGCCTCTTCAGTTTTATTGTAAAAATAATCCCCACCCCCAAAAAGAAAAGATTAATTTTAGAAAATCCATTAAAAAATAGAATGGAATAAGATATATAAAATAAAATAAACAAACAGGAAATGCACTGTAAATATTTCTGCAATAAAAGAATGGTATAAACACGTCAACAAAAGGGTGGCTAACTGTTAGACACCCATGTATGTAGCACAACACCTACCGTGTCGTCATGTTGTAGTTACCAGCTGTTATCATATTTGGAAAAGATTGATGAAACTCACCTATGAGAAGAAAACAAGGGTGGATTAGAACAGTGAAACGCTGGCGAGTAACTCGCCTACGGGGTTAATACACCTCGTATGATCGGCATTATACACCAATGCAGTATACACAAGTTACTTATTAGTGCTTCATAACCATGAATAAACACGAAGCTTTGAGGCGTTATATTGTCACCCAGCCAACATTGCTTAGTGGGACCCATATGTGTTTTTTCGTGGGCAAGCTGATTTGCCCATATCTGGGTTATGGTCCTTTTTGTCCAGGGCTACCAGTGGTAATCCAAATGGGCCAGCCCAGGTTCAAAGTACCCAGCTTGAGCCCAGATTAAACATAAACTATAAAAATGTACAATAAATGGTGATTTCTGGAGGAAAATCAGATGTCAGCATGTTTTGAAATATTTACAATGTATTCATGGGAAAAAAAAGTTTTCCTGGGCTGGCCCATCTGGGCTCCTACTGGTAGCCCTGGACAAGAAGGACCATAACCCAGATATGGGCAAGCCAAGCTGGCCCAAGTAAAACACATATGGGCCCCAGGGACCAATGCTGGCTGGGTCATTACGGCTTAATATCAGATCTGTCTATAGCGTCACAATAAAGGCACATGTAGAGAGAATAATATTACATATCGGTTATTGTTCAGTAAAATGTGACGGGACGTGGGAAAACGTGACATTAGGGGAAAACACCTTTATTTAAGTTCATGTCTTCAGCTACAATTTGATACTTCAAGCATCAACATATTTGAAATAGTTGCTGAGAAATGACATCTCAAACATGGGATGGTACGGACATGTAGGGATTCAGAATAGACTGCAATGCGGTCACATATCAATCTATTTTCAAATAATCCATATAAATCATGATTATAAGAAATTAAACCAATACATGTATATTATTGTACATAGATTTGGATCTGGTAGGAATATTGGCATTCTGTTTTCAGTTCTGAAATCCTTATGGATGGGGCAATTGGATAGGGATTTTTTTGTTATTCCAAAAGAATGCGTTGATAGTTGCTATGGCAACCAAATGTCAACAAATGGGCTAAAAATGGCTAAAAACGTTCTTTTTACATTCCAAATAAGACCAATTTAGAATGTAAATAGAATTTTGATACTAGCTTCAAAAGATTCCTTGGGAAAAGTTAGTTTTAGGTCATTTTTTCTTAAGTATTCACATTTTTAGCTATATCTCCTGAAATATCATGTTTGGAGCATTTATGGCTATTCCCCCATGTGTTACGATTTCCCAGGTTTCGTCACAAATGACAGTGGAAGATACATTTACGTTGAATATCATACATATACTATAAACCCCTTTAAGGACGGCATGACACACCAATGTAGCCCCGGCAATTAACTCGCCATACCAACCCTTTAGGAGTGTCTCAACCCAATAGGGTCGGCATGATGCTTGAATACAGCACTGGTGAGTTACTCGCCTCATTGATTATGATGACCAAGGGCATGATGCATTAAGGCACCATGCCGTCCTTAAAGGGTTAAAGAGACAATACATGCGTCTGAGTTTGACAGTTTATTATTCTGCTATATCCATAAGCATGAAAATATAATGACTACTAGTATATGACTAATACTTACACATGTTTGCTTTGGATAACAGAACTAGCTGCTATAAGATCGTCTCCTATACATCACCCCCCCCCCCCCACACACACACACACAGTAGCTGCCCCCCTCCCCCCCCCCCCCACCACGGGACCCGCACCCACCTGTCACTATTCTTTGCAAATTATCTATAGATATTTATAGCCTGACTGGAGGACCTTAAGTAAATCTAATGCTCAATTTCCCAGCAATATCATAAAAAAAGATGTTCAAAAGTCCATAGAATATCACTTTTCTTTATTACATTCATCACCTAGCCATCGACATTGTTTGTGAATGCTCCCCCGCACAGTAGCAGGCCGTGTCTCATGAGATCGGGCCAATGTGAATGTCTTTGACCGGCCACCATAAAAAAGAAGATTTAAGAAAAATTGATTTCCTCTTTGATACATGAGGGATAAAGTAAAGAAAATGGCAGTGGTCATATCTGCATACATATAGCTTTACCTGCCATAAATAAACCGTTTTCTGTCAGGAGGTCAAATATGACACCCAGTCAGAGACATCCATATTGGCCCGATCTCATGAGACACAGCCTGCAGCAACATCATACATGAGACCTGACATCCTTATTCACTTGGAACAGCAAACACTGAGCTGAAGCCCCACCAGTCACGCCAAGTGGACGAGCTTGGGGTGTGTGTCTGTGAGTGGGGGGGGGGGGGGGGGTACAATGCCACTTGGAAATTCAATATAGGACGTGGAAATGCAATCAAAATTGTCAATAGACTCGGTTTGTGGAAAAAACTCTAAACTCAAAAGGTGTCCTCGGCAACGAGTGTCAGTGCACGTTTCATTAATTCCATGTTCAGGGATTGTACAGTAGCCGCTGTTCTGCTCTCATCTCCAGTCTATGGTGTGGACACATTGTATAGACGTTGTACCCTGTGTACAAGAACAAGAACCAACATAATGTTCTACTCTCATTAGTTTGTCCATGCATATTCAGCCCTGGTGAGTAACTCGCCAGGACTGCATTCATGCATCATGCCGACCCTTCTGGAGTGCATCAACCGCTGGGCTGCATTAAAGGGGCATTCTCACCACTCGCACTTAACCACATAGTAGACTGGAACAGTACTAGCATAATTGTGAGTGGGATACGCTTGGTGATTATGCCACTTTAATACATGATGACGGCACATGTATTATACATTAAAGCACTATGCAGTCCTTAAAGGGTTAAATGTATCATAAAGGCGACACAGTGCTCCCTATACCCCACACCATGACGTCCTAATCCCCCTCCCAGGTGTGTCTACCCGTGTCAGGTGTGTGTGTGTGTGTGTGTGTGTGTGTGTGTGCAGTAAGTCCCGCTTTGGATACCAACTGCAAAACGGCTGTAACCCTCCGTAAGATAAGAATATGAGGGGCTGTCACTGTGCAGAGACTCTGAAACAGGGGGCTGTTGGATGATGCATGGTAGCAGGGCTGTTGTTAGAGCCAGTGCCCTTCTCTCGGGGGAGGGGGTAGCACAGGAGGAGGGGGGTAGCCCTGATACTATCTACACCAAGGTTACTCTGACTAACTCACTGATGGCAGGAGTGATATGGCAGGACCTTATTGGCCGCACAATGGGAGGGAGGCCAGCACGCCATCATAGAGGCAGGTATTAGGCCGGGCATAAAAGGTATGTTTGGGGGTAATATGGCTTGGAAAACCGTAGAATTTAAGTCAATCTTAAGTTCGTTAAATTTGAAATGTATATATATGTTGGACGTGTACAGGATTTGGATCACTTTCCAGTTGGCTCGAGTTGTTTCTTATACTTGTAATTTTTAGATTCAATATGGGAATTTGTACAAAATGTTAATGGCCTTTGCTATTATCAACATGATAACGCATAATTAATGGTTAACAAATGACGAATCCCCTGTAAATATTATCTACCGGTAGGTATTATACAGGAACTATGCCTGCTGTCTCGCCTTTAAACAGGCTCAAGATTATTTTATGAAAAGATGAATTAATATTGTCAAAATACCAGGTTGGGCCCTAACTGTGGGTAGGTTTTACCAGGTAAGGTAAGTGTGCCTGAAACAAATACACATTTCTGCGTGATCAGATGCGTAGGGGTAGTACTACATGTAGTAGGTACACGAGAGGAGGTCGGCGGGGGGGGGGGGAGGGGGTGGGGGGTAGGTAAGTACGTCCATTCTTTGAGCGTCCATTGAGCGTCCATTGCGCATCATGTAAGGCGGTAATTGTGCACATTACCCATGATTCACTCTGTTAGCAGCCACACGTCATGCACGGGCCGCCCGTGCTCTCTCTGCTCTCCTGGCAACACGACAACAGCCACACAGGGACGGCCGCACAGGGGGCCCAAGTGTAGGGTATACTGATCTATATCAGAGATGCCACTCTCTGATAGACAAAAAGGAGGAAATCTTAAGATGTTGGTCAATTTTATGTAGGAATCTAACGTGATTCAATACCGAAATCCCATTAGGAACTCCGGCAAAAGTAGGAAAAGTGGCATCTCTTCTATATGAATGGAGCCATTACGCGTATTTTGATGGCTGAGAGTGATGCCGGTGATGACGTCTATGAAATGACAAACGAAAGGTCGACACCAAGCAGCAGGGTGTCTCAGTATCTCTATTGTATATCATAGAGACTTTGATATTACTCCTCCTCTCAAAAAGACTAAGCCTACCCCTTTACCTCCATTGAAGATGCGCCCGCACCAGACTCCCATTTTACTGCACTACTCACCCCCCCCCCGACTCCTCCTGCTTCCCCACCACACACACATACACAAAGCATAGTATAATGCCCGAACTCCTCTGCATGGGGCAAGCATCTTGAGGTACAAAATACGGAATGAATCGCACTAACCCAGACACAGTGCGTATATGTACCACACTGCCCATGGGGGAATTACCTATACATGTACGTACTTGAAGGGTGTAGGGTACGCCCTCACAAAACTCCCAATTTACTCCACTACTCACCCCCCCCCCCCACACACAAAGGCCGTACAGGGGGTGTGTACAGTATGTGGACAAGTTGTTGGCACACATGACGTAATGTGGACGTAGGAGCACGTGGCCAGGTGGACACAGGGAATTAACAACCTTTAACCCTTTAAGGGCAGCAGCATGCCTCAAGGGCTCATTGTTCATTTCTACCGGCCATAATGCACCAACGTTCACTACAGCTACCATACAGGGCACTGCTTTGATGCATCATGCTGACTCATCGGGAGTGTACCAACCACAATAGGATCGGCATGATGTTTTGATTCAGTCACAATTTGAATTACTCTCCAGGGCTGCATGTGTCGTTAAAGGGTTACAGATAATGACATAGTTACCTGGAGGGTATCCAGGTGTACACTGGGGGTGGGGCAGGTGCAAGAGGGGGGGGGTGATTGTCGTCAGGTACACTGTGTACTAAATGTCATTAATGTGGTGTGTAAACATCTAAATAACTACTGTAAATACACAATTCTATATTAAGATATCATTAAATACAAAGTAACATTCAATAGAGTTTATTGTGCATCGTATTTGCAGCCAGGCGCTTATGGATGCCAACTAGGCTATACCCCCGCCGGTACCCCCGGCGCTTATACATACACTTATTAAATAATTATTTAGTTTATAAGGTATTTATCAAATGTTTAAGACGTCTCCGAAGTCGCACTTGATGCAGCACACAGAACATGTGTCGATATCTCTGGCACTCAGTCTCTGGGAGGAGAGCACACAATAAATGCTCTGTATCCTTTCCTTGACTCAACTATATCTCGTGGACGCGGCTCCCGGACCATATCTACTGACTTTGGCTCAGAAAAAGATAGGCAAGCAGGGATTGATCCCACGGGGCTGAGGGGTTGTGTGCATGTGTGTGTGTGTGTGGGGGGGGGGGGGGGTTATGGGTTCTTATAACGACCCCAAGTCACGCACCAGGATCCCCCTCTAAACTACTGGTACAACCCGTGTCCACTCAGGCGGAACGGGGCTTGTCTAGACCCCTCCTACACCCCCCACCCTACACCCACACCCACAAAATACCCCCCACAGCGGCATCATGCAACCTGCTCCTAGAAACCCCAACTGGGTCAGACCAGTCGAATATGGAGCCCAAGTCAAAGCACTACCACACGTTGAAGTTAAAATTATTTTCATCTATCCTGAACGTGTGCGGTATGTCTAATACATCGCCACTATTTTATATTTTTGATTCACTTCTAATTGATTTATTTCTTTGGGTTGGGGAGGATGGTAGTGGGGTCTAGTTCCGAGTAGAAAGTAATGGCCCGAGAGGTTGACCTACAAAGCTCAGATCTCCTTACAATGTTACTATAAGGCACCCTACCCCTCCAGCACTGGGCGCCAGGGTATGGGTGGGGGGGGGGGCAGACAAGGGGACAGATGGACGGACGATGGGCTGCCATTGTCAGCTTCCACCCCTACCCCCCTACCCCCTTCCCACACCCACAACCACAGCTACCGGTATACTGAATCTGGGAACTGCTGGCATGGCCGACCAACAGCTGGTAGCCTATGGACTGGATACCCAATGTCTCTGACAAACTAGCATGGCAACATAATGTTGGGAGGGGTTGGTGCTTTCTTCATGGATTCCCACTGTGGGTTGTCCCACCCGTTTTGGGTACGCCTCTGGGGCTTGTCCGCAGGTCCAAGATTGACTATAACCCATAGACTCAGGTACAGTCCCTGCCCCCCCCCCCCCCCCCCCCCACACACACACCCACACACGGAGGGAGGTTCAACAAAGGGGAGTCAGGCGGCCGTTTATCAGCAGCTCATGAGGTGAACGGCTCACTACACCACGGTGAGCTATAGAGCCGCCCAGCAGAACAAAGACACTGTTAGACTGGACGTATTTAGTATAGAGCCGCCCAGCAGGACAAAGACACTGTTAGACTGGACGTGTTTAGTATAGAGTCGCCCAGCAGGACAAAGACACTGTTAGACTGGACATGTTTAGTATAGAGTCGCCCAGCAGGACAAAGACACTGTTAGACTGGACGTGTTTAGTATAGAGCTGCCCAGCAGGACAAAGACACTGTTAGACTGGACGTGTTTAGTATAGAGTCGCCCAGCAGGACAAAGACACTGTTAGACTGGACATGTTTAGTATAGAGTCGCCCAGCAGGACAAAGACACTGTTAGACTGGACATGTTTAGTATAGAGTCGCCCAGCAGGACAAAGACACTGTTAGACTGGACGTGTTTAGTATAGAGTCGCCCAGCAGGACAAAGACACTGTTAGACTGGACGTGTTTAGTATAGAGTCGCCCAGCAGGACAAAGACACTGTTAGACTGGACGTGTTTAGTATAGAGTCGCCCAGCAGGACAAAGACACTGTTAGACTGGACGTGTTTAGTATAGAGCTGCCCAGCAGGACAAAGACACTGTTAGACTGGACGTGTTTAGTATAGAGCCGCCCAGCGGAACAAAGACACTGTTAGACTGGACGTGTTTAGTATAGAGCCGCCCAGCGGAACAAAGACACTGGTAGCCTGGACGTATTTAGGTGTTATCTCATTCACATCAGATTTAATCACCTCACACCATTGAAGCAACACATTTAAATGGTCGTTTAGGAACTGCTCACCCTATTATGATATTCAGACTTTCAGAATTCAGAGGTGCTGATTTATCATTGATAGATAATCCCGGAGGTAATAAACCCAACCACATAACCCCCCTCCCTCCCATGAGAGATGTATGGTCTCCTAATGACCCCCTAGAGTTTTATTAATAATATTAAGGTTCTCTTTGGCTATAACTATAGGATGGACGCTAACAGTGCCGATTGCATGATGGATGAAGAGAGGCATGGACATAGAAAGGCGTATGTGTGGGGCTGTATGGAATAGGCTAAAGCCACAAAACAACCAGATTGACGACCTTAATTAATTAAGAATAGATCTAGTATAAAAAAGGGATTGTGCAACTTTTTTCATGCATGCAAGGACGTTTTTAAGGACAATTGTGTATATTTTGTAGGAAGGAAGGTATGCATTCGTGAAATGAGGCAGGGAAATAAATATGCATGAGGTAGGCAGGGAGGTATGTGCAAGGGCACACTGAAAACGTAGGCATATCTGAAACTTATCAGTTAGGGTAATCATGCTGATTACTAGTAGTCAGGGTAAAGTCATCACGGTGATGACCAAAAGTCATCACCACGATGACCGAAAGTCATCACCACGATGACCGAAAGTCATCATCTTGATTACAATATTTGCCACCAGAGTGTCCCACTAGACAATAATTGAATATGCAAGACCTACTCCAGGCCATTTATAAATTTATATCCATATCAACTCTAATTATAGGAACTAATTTGAAGAATATTATCACATTAGAAACTCAAGAAATTTACAGGTAAATTTCGACCTAAATTCTAAAGGGCAGACATGTGTACACATGGACACCTTATGTGTGGCTTAAACCATATTTACTAATGCAATAATAGACTGTTGGTTACTATACACATATAGGCCTTGTTGGGTTTGCTATGGGGGCTAGAAGTGCTCTCAATCAAGGTATGATGACAGGTGAAGGGGGTTGTTATTGAGAATTAGGGATTGATACCTTGTTGAACAGAGAAATAATTGATATGACATTAATCATAGATGATTTCAAAAAAGTAATCACAGTGATGACATGAAGTTATCACATATGATTACTCCAGTGATCACCAAGTAATCACAGGTGTCGTCATCATGGTGATGACAAAAAGTAATCAGGCTTGATTACTTTTTCCGCCATAGTTTTCAGTGCAGCGATGATTAATGATTCATTTTAAAACCCATCGCGTAGCGTTGGGCAGGCGTACAATGATGTTTATAGGCTACACCAAAATTATGATAGAATTGATACAAACTGGGGAACTCCAGATGGAATTGGGGTGACGTAAGGGACTAAGAGAATGGAAGAGATGAATATCTAGGTGAGGCGTTCATCAATATCGATGTAGATCTATAAATTGTCTGATCACATTGTGGTTGAAGTTAGTGATTAACACTCATTAACATAAACACACAGTACCACATCACGGCGATGTAGGCACTCTGAGCCCTTTAAGGCCTTAATGTATCATGCCCTTGGTCGCAATGATACATGAATGCAGTCCTGGTGAGTAATTCAACAGGGCTGCATGCATACTGACTTTATGGGGTTGGGACACTCCCGAAGGGTCGGCGTAATGCACCAATGCAGCACCAGCAAGTTACTCACCTGGGCTGCATTGGTGCATCATAATGACAAATGTTTTGGCGACATGCAGTCCTTAAAGGGTTAATAGACGCCCAGCTGATACACGCAGACCAATGTTTGGCTCTGTTAGCGCGTGACCCTATCACACGTGACCCCCAACCTGCCCCCTGGTGACCAGTGACAGAACTAAACGGCAGGGCAGTGGGTCAGCACAATGCAACACCCTCTAAGGATAGCATAGTGCTTTAATGTGCATTTGTCAGCTTTATAGATGAATGCAACCCTGACGAGTACCTCACCAATACTGCATTCATGCATCATGCTGACGCTATGGGGTCGATACACTCTCAAAAGGATCAGCATGATGCACCAACACAGTGCCAGCAATTTACCAACCAGTGTTAGTATTTCGGGGTGACAAATGTTTTCCTTTTAGCTTACATGGTTCAATTCAGTTTGTTCTGTTTTCAAAACGTCCAATTTCCGTTCTCCACTTCTTCCTTCCGGAACTGTCCTACTTGATGTGATTAACTGAGACAACTTGTCGACTCCAATTTTCCCAACTTTAAACGAGGTCATTTGCATTTTTTGTCACGAGTCTGCTTTACTTTGGACATTGTTGACTCTTTAAGGGTAAATGGGTGCTTTAAGGGTTAACCCTTAAGGACGCATTTTGCTATAAGATGGCATTTGTCGTCATGATGCACCAATTCAGCTCCGGCGAGTAATTCGCTGGTGCTACATCTGTGCATCATGCCGACCCTTCGGGAGTGTCTCAACACCGTAGGGTCAGCATGATGCTCGAATGCAGCATTCATGCATCATGGCGACAAAGCGCATGGTGCATTTAGGCATCATGCCGTTGTTAAAAGGTTAATGCATTATGCCTGCATTGTATCTCATTGTGAGTATAATGCATGAATGCAGCCCTGGTGAGTAAGTCGTCACTGCTGCATTTGTGCATCATGCCGACCCTATGGGGTTCATACACCCTCGGAGGGTTAATACGATGGATCGATTAAATGTTGGCAAGGTCCTCACTGGTGCTGCATTGGTGCATCATGATGACACATGAACATATGCAGGTATCATACAGTCCCTAAAGGGTTAACCCCCTCCTCCCTCTGAGATGACACTCCACAGAGATGGGGGAGGGGGACCGGTTGGGGAACGTGGGAAGTGGATCGTGTGTTTGTTCTTCATCGAGTGATGTTATCTCTTCTTTGTAACCCTCTAAGGACGGCATGTCGCTAAAAGCATTATTGGTGGTATGATGCACCAATGCAGCCCCGGTGAGTTACTTGCCGGCACAGCTGCATTGGTGCATCATGATGACCCTTTAGGAATAGACCACGCCCGTAGGGTCGTCATGATGCATGAAGGCAGCACTGGCGAGTTACTCGCCAGGGCTGCATTCATGCATCATGACGACAAAGGACAGGATTCTTCAATAGGCCTACACCTTTAAAGCGTTAACACGTGCCGTTACCCTTGACGATTATGGTCCTAACGTGGATTGAAATAAGATGTATTGGCGGAGGTAGACAATAGTCGTTACGTGTAATGATAATGGGAGAGTAGCATGTGCACCTTACATCAACTACTGCAGCACTCTCTACACAGAGTCATCCTTCTCAACACTTTAAGGGCAGCATGATGCATTAAGGTTTGATGCCCTGAGGCTCATGTTAATTTGCCGTCATGATGCACTAATGCAGCACTGCATTGGTGCATCATGCCATGCCCTCCATGAGTGTATCGAACCAGTATAGGTCAGCATGAGGCATGACTCAACTGTTACTGTATAGCGCTGCATTTATGTATTATGATACAAAACGGAGCAGAGTGCCTCAAATCACTGTGCTGCCCTTAAAGGGTAAAGGTTGCAGCAACCCAGATAGATCTGTGAGGACAGCATGATGCCATGTTCATTTCCCTCCATGGTGCACCAATGCAGCACTGATAAGTAAGTTACTACCATTGCATAATTGCATCATGCCGACCCTTTAGGAGTATATCAAACCTTTGGATCGCCCTGTCATTAACTCGCCAAAGCATGCATGAAGACAAAAAAATGGCAGAGTGCATTAACGCACCATTCCGGCCTTAAAGGGTTGAAGGCCGCAGCAACCCAGACGCGCTTCCTCCCAGGAAAATAATCTCTAGAAGACAATAACAAGAAATAAGGCTGGATATTTCCCGCGGGAAACAGCCCGGTGAAAGCCCTGCTGGAGCCGCCCCCTGCATGATGCATGAGGGAGATGGGGGCGGAGGGGAAATGAGTTATTCTGCTATTTGTCCAATGCAAATATGTACTATTACCATAAATGTGGTACATTTTGTATATTCAATTCCCACTATGATTGTAGTGCAAGCGGTAATTGAATTCCCACTGTAATGGTTATAATGGCCTACGGTGTATGCCATTATTTAGTTAGTTACTCTGGCAGGAGTTTATACCTTCCTTTTGGCCTGGAAGCAACCATTGGGAAGTTGGACGGTTTATCAAGACAATGTTCTCAGGTTTGAAGTGCTTCAATGTTTCATGAGTGGCAGATGAATTAAAAACGGATTAGTGAAACATGTCCTTATGTGGTCGGATTACCGAGACGTTTTAATCCCTGTCCTGTTATCAATACACATCTTGAGGGTTATCAGTAGTTGGCAGATAAATGAGGGCCGGATTACGAGACATGCCTATTATGGGCGGGTTTTTGAGAACTATCTAATCCATTCTCTATGTTAGTGGGTATCAATTGTTGGCAGATAACTCAATGCTGGATTAGTGGGACAAGCCATAAGGAGGTAATACACATAATCTAATTTTAATCTTTAACTTTTCAAAAGCGGAATGGCGTATTAATACTTTAGTTCACTTTTGGTATGATGCATGAATGCAGCCTTGGCGAGTAACTCACCAGCACTGCATTCTGGGTTGATACACTTGTGGAGGGTCGTAATGATGCATTAATGGCGTATTACCAGGGCTGAGCTCATGCATTACAATGACAAGGGGCATAGTACATTAAATCACTATGCGGCCCTTAAAGGGTTACCATTGTTTGCCTCCTTCTCTAATCCCTGTAGGTTCCCAGACACCACAGACTGAGACTGACAGGGGAGGAGGCACTTAGAGCGGCATTAACCCTCACTAACTCACTAACCCTGTAAGGACGGCATCACACACTCACTGCCATCATGCCAATAATTCTAAGTAGGTCACCAAGGATGTGTTCGTGCATCATGTTTAACGCCTTTGGGAGTGTATCAAAACATCGGTGCATTATACAGATCCTTTGACGATGTATGAGCCCTGTAGGGTCAGCATGGTACATATGTGGAGCACTCAACAGTGCAGCAATTCATACATCATGACGACAAAGGAGACAGCACATTGTAGCCCTATGCTGCCCTCAGAGGGTTAGAGCGGTATTAGAGCCTCCTTACTCCCCCTACAGTACAAGGTCCCTGGGGGATGGGTCCAGGTTCTGTCACCTCCCATAAACAGGGTAGGGTCCTGGCTGTACCCAGCCTCAATCACTCCAGTTCCTGGCATAAGCAGATTCCTAATTGAGGAAAATGATCTGGAATCCAGGATCATTTTGATTATCTAGAATGGCATTGGTAAAAATGTTGGTTGCCACCACTCTCTCAAACTACAATGTTTTTGCCGCGAGGGGTCTGAATTATTTGCCCAACGTCAGATCTACCTACAAACATGGTGTGGTAGCTCCTCAGACCTAACAACATGACAGAACTGTGTCAGAGCCAATGTCTAGAAGCTGACCTACACAACTAACAGGCAGGGAAGCCCTTTAGTGTTCTCCACAACTGCTGCATAGACCTGGCTAACCCTTTAAGGATGGCAGAGTGCTTTCATGTACCATGCCCTTGGACTTGGTTGTGATAATGCATGAATGCAGCCCTGTTGAGAACCTTGCCTGTGATGTATTTGTGTATCTTGCCAATCCTATGGGGCTGATATGCTCCCACATGGCCGGCATGATGCACCAATGCATGACCACAGCCCACCAGTACTGCACTGGTGCATTATAAAGGCTGCCTTGATGCATTATGCCTTCTTTACAGGGTTAGCCGGGCTGGGACTTCAGTAAGTAGGTCGGGCCCGAGGCTGGCACACAGAGCGGCGTAGGGCACCTTTACACTCGGATGGAGGACGTTAAATGTTTTAGTCACGCTGTATTAGGCCTATTTACACTGTGTCTAGCACAGTGCAGTCACCTCGAGTCTGGATGGAGCGTTAACCCTTTAAGGATGGCATGCTGTATCAAGGTTCTGTGTTCGCCAACACAGTCCTACTTTGGTGTATAAACCCTATTGAGTCAGCATGATACATGGATGCATTATGCGCTATGCTACTTGTGCAATCATGCATCATGTACAATACATTGTACATAGGGCTCCCAGGTGTTAGGCCATGGGTCCATGTTCAGTAGTTCAAATAGGTAACAACAGGTGGATACCTATAGACTCAGTACTGACATTGTACATAGGGCTCCTAGGCCATGGGGGCATCCATGTTCGGGGTCAATCAGGTAACAACAGGTGGACACTTTATACACTCACCATAATACTGATACTAGTAACACCATCTTCAGGGTATATGGAAACTGAAGCTTCTCTCTGCTGCCTGACTTGAAAGGGGTGTGTGTCGGTAACACCTAGGTGCCCTATAGGGGACTGCAGGGAGGTCCGATGGTTACGGCGACAAGCACTGATAAGAGCTGATAAGACTATTACAAGCCTGTCCCCTGTTTGCCCCTATTTGTAACCATAGTGGTCTGTCTCATCAGTTGGTTTAACCTAAACCCGCAAAATTTAAAATGGCGCACCCATTAGGTATACCTCTATAGTCCTATGAGAAGTCAGTAGTATATGGACATGCTCCTTTGAGTAAGGTGTCTTCACAATGTGGCTGGATGCTGCACTGTAAGTCTACAGCAACAATATAATGCGGTCTCCAGTCTTTTCCCCCAGCTGTATGAAAGGTCCTTCTCCACCAACACATCACTGTAGAGTGCCTATTTCCTTTCAGATTAATTCACGAAAGGTTTAATCTAAATTCTGGCACTGAAGTTACTGCATTTAATCCGAGAAATTTGATGTGACCAACAATCATTCAAAGGAGTTGATGTACAGTTCTGTACCAAGGTTATCTGAAAGTGTAACTCTTTAACCCTTTAAGGACTGATGTTACGAAAAGATAATATTTGTCATCATGATGCACCAATGCCTTCGGGAGTGACTATCCCATAGGGTCGGCATGATGCTTGAATGCAGCACTGGTGAGTTACTCGCCAGGGCTGCATTCATTCATCATTACAACCAAGGGCATGATGCATTAATGCATTATGTCATCCTTAAAGGGTAAAGGTGGAATACTACTTTGTTGCACTTTTGTCATCATGATGCGTGAATGCAGCCCTAAGGAGTTACTCGTGAGTGCTGCATTCATGCATCATGCTGGCTCTACAGGGGTTGATCACCCTTCATGATGCACCAATGCAGCACTGGAAACTTACTTGTGAACATTACATTGCTGCATCATGACAACAAATAACAATATGAACATATTCCTGTCCCTAAAGGGTGAATATGGGTACGTGGGCTATGTTACATCACTTACAGGGCCTCGATTGTCTGAACAAATTGACACTAATTATTAAACACCACCTGAACTAGAAGCAATTACAGATAATGAATGTCTATTTTATATATATTATCCTAGCTCCACAATTGATATAATTAAAGAGGTTATATCACCTACAGGGCATGGATTGTCTGAACAAATTGACATTTGAAACTAAACTGCCCCCCTCAGCAAGAAGCCATTACCGATAAGGAATGACTTTTTCATATCATATCCCGGCTCCACAATTGATATAATTACAGAGCACCTGGGCTATATATTATGCCCTGTGAGGCCTGGTCATCTCTTCAACTAGAGGCAATTACCCATAATGAATGTCTTTTTCATATCATATCCTGGCTCCACAATTTATATGATTATAAAGGTGGGGTCCATATTTTGAGTGTGTGAATGAATCGGTGTGGATTTACTACCAGTTTTCCTAGCCCACATGTGTTGTCATTTCACATATATTTCCAATATAAAAAAAAGCAGGAAATGATCTTGGTTTTCTTTGACAGAAAAGATGAATTTGGTTAAAAGCATGTGCCATGGCGTTTTTTTGGCACTGGTAAGGAAATCCAATCCTGGAGCTCTGAGGATGGTCACGAATGGCATCATTGCCAGGTAGCCGGGGGGGGGGAGTGCTGTGCTGTCATGCTGCCGTTCACAGTAATACCCCACATGCCAGGAGTGGTTCTGTGAATGCCAGACTCACGGCGCATGTGCACAGGGCTAGTGGCCATCTGGGGCAGAACAGCACTCTCCAGGTCTGTGTGCGTGTTTGTCTGACAGGAATCTCTGCATTAACCTGCTATTAGGGTGTAGGGAATATTGTCTAAAATGTTTCAGATTATTGGCCCTATTACTTACTAACTTTGAAGCCGCAGTCTTGCTACAAGATTAGGGGGTCTGGGGGATTCTGAACTGATATATATACAGTATCAACATAAAGACTATGCTTGAGGATTGTGTGACTGAGGGGGATGAAGCCGGGTGAGTGAAGATCTGGCCAAATGCCGACCACACATCTTGAATCTGGTACTAACCCTGTATGGACGGCATGATGCATCAATGTTTCATGGTCATGTGTAATTGTGATGAACCAATGCAGCACTAGTGAGTTACTCACCGGCACCCCTTTATTCATCATACCAACCCTTCAAGAGAGTATCGACCCCGTAGGCCATGAATGTAATTAGAATACCGTAAAACCTCGCGTAGAAGCCGCGGCTAGTACGCGAGTCAGATCGCTAGTGCGGCTTATAGGATCTGCCCAAAGTCCGGGTGCGGCTTATACGCGAGTTTTTCCCAGGTATAATTTCCCAAGTCACCATAGAATAACCATAATATGACCTTCCAGAGGCTGTTGGGGTTGGGGGGGGTTCTTCGCACCTCAACACAAACCACCGCTAATCCCTGCCAGCATCCTAACCTGGGGGAAGTGAGGGGGTGGGGGGGAGGGGTGACTGCCACATACTAGTATATACTAGTATGTACTACATGAGTGTGGGGGGGGGGTTAAGAAAGCTGTCAACACTCACCGAGGCTCCCCCCCCCCCCCCCACTACTATCACACAGCAACAAGCAATAGGCTTACCCGCCCCAGAGAAAGCTGTCACTGCCCAGGCCCATGTTCCTGTGCACTAGTCAATGGGAGGTTAAGGGGAGAATGACTCAAACAAACCTGCCAGTAGGGTAGTGGGGGGGGAGTGGTTCTCCAAAGTTGGGGGTGCGGCTAGTACGCGAGTTTTTCCCAAGGATGGTTCAGGAGGCCTGTGCCGATTATAGGATCGGGCCAAAGTCGGGGTGCGGCTTATACGGGAGTTAGGCTTATACGCAAGGTTTTACGGTAGTACACCATACCAGCCAGAAGTTATATAAATCCTACATTAGTCCGTAAATAATGCAACACAATAATGATAATATGACATAAGTTATAGTCTAATGACTTTAATAATTCAGTAGGTGGAGACTGTTACTTGTATTTATAGCACCACAATGCTACATATTGATGAGCACAATAAAGCATCAAAGCACAATTCTGCCCTTAATGGGTTAACTTTCCCTGTTTCTGTCATTCTGGTAAATATTCAGGTGGCTGTGACTGAACCATAACAATTGGATGTAGCTCAAGTTTTAGTCTTTTAAAAAAATTATTTATCGATTTAATTTTTATGTGGAACTGTCTGACATGCTGTAACATTTCAGGGACATGTGTTTTGAGTTGATTCAATTTGATAATGGCCTGGGGCTCAGTTGTGTGGAAGAATTGAAAAACCAATGGGAACGGGCTCGCTGTCAATGGCTCCTGTTACCTGTAGTACTGGGACTGCTTGTGTTCAATTTGACAAGCTAGCCCTTTAAGTGTAGCTTATTGCTTGAATGTCTCTTTTGTCAGTATGCAGCCTTGGTATGTAATCTGCCAATGCTGCATTGATGTATCATGCAGACTCTATTGGTTGATGCATTCTTTAAGGATTAGCATGATGCATCAATGTAGCGCTGGCAAGCAACTTGCCATCATGCTGTCATTAAAGGGTAATTAAAGGACTTATTACTTCCATTGTGCCTCATTAGGAAATGACTTAAACTTGTTCAAGTTGACATGCAAAATTAATTGTCAGCTAATAGGACATATTTCCAATAACTGGAGTGATGCCACTCTCTGGTCAAGAGAGTGGCATCAGTGAAAAACTAAGGGCAGCGACTGCTTCAAAGGATCATGCCTCATTGTTGACATGATGCACAAATGCAGCACTGGCAAGTCCCTCAACAGGGCTACTTATGCTGAGTCTACGCGTTGATATACTCCCAAATGGTATGTTTAATGCATGAATGTAGCTCTGGCAGGCTACTTGCGTCCCTTCCATCTGTGGATCATGACAGAAAATGAACATTCCACAGAAAGCATCATGCTATCCTTAACCCTTCAAGGGCAGCATGATGCCTTCATGTATTGTGCACCCTGGTGAGTAATTCGCCAGGCTACATTCAGACATCATGCCAACCCTATAGGTTTGATGCACTGCTGGAGGGTGGGCATGATGCACCAATGCAGCCCTGGTGAATTACTCACCAGTATTGCATCGGTGCATTGTGACAAGATTCATTTAGCAACATGCCGTCCATAAAGGGTTAGAGTTTGAGTAGTCTTATTACTTCCACTGCGCCTCATTAGGGAATGACTCATTGCCCATTTTTTCAAGTAAAAAAATATTAATTAATTGCAATTCACTATGAGATATTTCTAATGACTGCCATGACATTGTAAGTGATTGGAGGTATGCCACTCCCAGGTCAAGAAACTTTTCAATAGCGATCAAATTTCTAGTCAAGAAGGAACTCCTAAAAAATGGAATCACTTTCCTAAGTTTCCCCTGAGATTTAGATCTTGCATGTTACTAATTTTCTATATATAATGGTGTGGATCAAATTATTGAGTTGGGGGTTATCACCGCCCCACGCACCCCCTGGCTATTCAGGTAGGAACTGTTAGTGTTGGACTCACTACTCAGTGCAGACCCACCTGGGGGAAGTAGAATCTTTCCACACGTCAAACAAAAAGTGGCGCCACTGATACTTCTTGTACTGCGCAAGATCTCAACGATACAGCACGAGAGCACCACACCGGCAGTGCAGAGCGAAATTGTACCACCCATATCTTCAACGTTTATGGTCTGACCGACTCGCTTTTTGACAGGGATAGAAGGCGGTACATGCCCGCAGCCTGCAACTGTCGCCCACACCCACCTACACCCATACCCACCTGCTCTCCCACACCCACCTGCTCACCCATACCCACCAGCTGAATAACATACATGTATGACACATGACTTGAGGGTACCTTTTACCAAAGGAATTCATTTCTGATGCCAGAATTGACCAATGAATGATAATAAGGGAGTACTATATCTAAGTACATGATAATCTACAGACTCAGCTTACCTTGAGTCATCTGTGAGGCCACTCACACGCTCCATCTTTACATTTTGTTTTTCCTCAGTCATTTTTGAATACCAGTTGGTCAGTGCTGACAAATGTCCCTATGGGATAGCCACTATAGACTAAGGGCTGAGGCATTTAGTTGATCAGTGTACAACTGAGTACAACACTGGAGTCCCTGGTGTTGCTTTCAGGAATACCGTAAGGTCAGCATGAGGATGATTAAAGCATTATTGCAAGCGATACTGCCTTTAATTCTTTAAGGGCGGCATAATGGGTTAATGCATCATGCCCTTGGTGTATGAATGCATCATGCCCATAATGTATGAATGCAGCCATGGCAACTAACTCACCAGTGCTGCCTTCAAGCATCATGGCGACACTATGGGGCTCGCCGGGGCTGCATTGGTGCATCATGACGACAAATGCCATCTTTTAGCAACATGCCGTTCTTGAAGGGCTAAACAACTATTCCACTGGTCTGTATGTTCATCAATATTTAAATCATGATTAAATTGCAAACTTAAAGTTATGAGTGAGGAACGTCGTAATTTAGGATCAACTTATCACCAATACTTTGAGAGAACATCGAGACAAAACTTATTTATCGTCCAGTATACTTGATATCCTCATATCAATCATTTTGTAAATTATCATTAAATCGCCCACTTAAAGTTATGAGTGAGGAACGTCATGATTTTGCATCCCATTAATATCAAATGCTTTGACAGACAACACTTATCTAACAACCATCAGAAGAGGACAAACTGACACGCAGGAAGAAATCAACATTTTGTAAACACTGCGCCATTAAATGATTGGATGTAGAAAACCAGAATGGCCCAATTAATCATGATGTTGTGCAATTAGGTTGCCTGCTAAATAATGACAAGCTGATGGTGGAGGAAATTGGATGATTACAGGGGAGGCTTCTCTATAGCCGTATAAACACCAGGTACAATTCTGAGCCATTAATCTCACCATAGGCTACTGCCATGCCTTTAGTATAATCTATGTTTCTTTTGTTTTGTCATTTGCTTTCCTGTCATATTTGTAGTAATACTTCTTCATTGTTGTTTGTGGGTTTGGATGGCTGTTCCTGCAAGAGGAGAATGTTTGTCACAATTGCAGACTTATAATTCATAGAGCTCTATATTGAATACTGATGAATAAGTTTTGCCTTTTCTCTATATTAGCCTGCAAGTTTGGAAGAAAAGTCACCTCTATGATAGACGTCCTCAATATATTGGTTGACATAAGGAAAAGGGACTGGGGCTACTACATCACCAACACTTCATGAATCAATATCTTCAAGCAATCACAAACTTTTGCCTTGTGCAGCAACAACTTTCCTCCTCATAAATCAAACCAATGTTAAGGCCTTACATGATATTGCCTTTCAGTGGTACCTTCAAATATTAACATAGGCCTGCTCTGGGGTAGCACCTAGATTTTGTAAATACTATTAAGTGTATACTGTTAATGTATACATTTTCGCGCTGTAAATATTTTTGCGAATTTTGTGGTAATGAAAATCTGGGAGAATATGTACAGTGTGAATATTCATCCAGTATAGTTATACTACCATAATGTGCTGTGAATTTAAATCTGCTAAAATTTACACACGTGTTTATAGTATATAGGTAAGATAATTGTGTTGTTTTCCATTGAGACTAACTTACACACTGTCTCTTACACCCTTCTAACCGCCACCACCAGTCCCATTTACCCCCAGTCTTATTTGTAGCGGACAGCTGAAATCTCAACCAGAAATAGATGTTGCTAAGCAGTGCCTACTGTCACCACCAAATACCCACGTCTCCTTAGTGACAATAAATACACACAGACATGTCTCTGCCCCTCAACCTATCCAAAGAGCCAATCAGACTTTAATGTTTAATTTCATCTTCAGGAAGTTGAGGATCACTTGGTGTAGTAGTTCTGTAAGTTACAGTGAGTGTCTGATCCATTTGGTGACTGACGGGAGTGTGAGGCAGGTGCAGTGTGGCTGAAGGTCTGAGGAACCTGAATCCTGAGGCATTGCCAACTATATAGATGATTGAGATGTCACTATTGCATTCCTAACTCGCAAGCTTAATTGATTACCCTGATGGGTGGAATGCCTTCATTGAAATTAAGCTGAGGGGGTTTAAGGGAAAACTTGTGAAACCTTACATAGAGTGACACAGGTCTGAAACCTTGGGTCATTTGGTATCCGTCCAGCACTGGTTCGATCAGGACTTACAGAAAGGAGCAGGTGGATTCTAAGCCTGCTCATTGACCAGTACAGACCAATTTACACCTGGCCTTATAGGACAGCCCTGATTATGATAAATGATTGAGGTGCACAGAGGTCAAGTACCCTAGTCCACCAACTAGTCCAAGGTCAATGTTTTATAGAAGGAATGAGGATTAGGTCATATAGTGATACTGCAATCAGTTTAACCCTTAGGGGCCCAGAACTATTTGACCAAAGTCAGATATCTGCAGCATAATTAATAGACCCTTTGTACATCTATAACAGTGGAATTTCTTGTTCGAACAAAGGGTTCATATCACATTTCCTGAAAGCTGTAGCAGCAACCTTTCTCATGCTAAACCCCCCTCATGAAGAAAATGATAATTTTGGTAACCATAGCGACCAGAAACGTTCCATTTGTTAGATTTATCAAATTTTGCCTCATATTGGCTGTGCTTTGGGCCAAGGAGAAACCTTTTATTCCGTTGCCATGGCAACAATGGAATTCTTACATCACATCCCCAAAATGGGAATGATATATAACCTACTGACATCAGTTACATAATTTGATGAACATTTTCCAAATTGCATGAAAAAATATATGATAATAACTAAGATGACATTTAATAGTATTATGATGCGAGGAGAATACTCAGCCGCAGCTAGTGGGAAAACTTGAAACTGGAGATATTTATTATAATTTTCCTACTTTAATTGCTCTGAAACTGGTAATATCTATCGGATAACAAATATAAGCCCATGTATGAAAAGCTGAGGTCATACCGGAGACATTGGTATGTCTCACAGTTGTCTACACTTAATATTTATGTAATAGAACCATGTAGGACTTTAGATATGTGCAAAATACGCCATTTCACGCCATTTTATGCCACTGGGCCCCTAAGGGTTAAAGAATGTGACAGAGGCAACTGATGTTTTGAAAAAACAAAATATAAGGATATGTGAGCATTTATTTAATATGAGAGGAATACTGTGCCTTGGTCACAAGTTTTTGCTCTTACAATGTGACATGTCGATTTTAAGAAATGGGCAAGTCACATGTCACTAAGAAAAAAACACATGTCACTAGTGTCACTAGGGAAAAAATGGGGGGACACCCCAATTCTGAAAGCGGAGCCACGTCGCTTCCCTCATTGTCACGTCGCCTCTCTCATCGTCATGTCGCCTCTCTCATGGTCACTTCGCCTCTCTTGTTGTCACATCATAAATATATGCTAATGGCTGGCATTGAACCCTGTCCTTCCACATGGGAGACAGGCACCCTCACCACTACACCATAATTTCAGGTGCTGATGTGCATAGAAAATGTCTTATATAAAATTATCCATGTCGCCTCTCTCCCTATATGTCGCCTCTCTCGCCATATGTCGCTTCTCTCTCCGTTCCTCATGCGAATAGCGGACGTTATTCACACAAGGAACTTGTGCTAATATTGCTGGCAAACAACATAGAACGGTGTCAGAATAATATCTAAAGGCTGACCTACAGAACTCACAGGCAGGGAAGCCCTTTAGTGGTCCTCACAATTGCCTAGACTTGGCTAACCCTTTAAGGACAGCACAGTGCTTTAATGTGCCATCGCCTTGGTTGCACAATGCATAAACGCAGCCCTGTTGAGTAACTCACCAAGGCTGTATTGATGCATCATGCAGACAATACAGGTTTGATACACTCCTGCAGGGTTGGCATGATGCCCCAATGTAGCAGCATAAATTGTAGTGTTGGTACATCATGAGATGCAGCATTAGTGCATTATTATAATAAAAGTAGCCTTGAGGCATGATACTGTCCATACAGGGTTAGCTGGGCTGGGACTGCAGTAAGTACCTAGGTCGGGGCCCAAGGTACAGAGCAGCTAAGGGCACCTTTACACTTGGATGGAGGATGTTGAATGTTTTAGTCACACTGCATTAGGCCTATTTGCACTGTATCTAGCACAGTGCAGTCACTCTGAGTCTGGATGGAGTGTTAATCCTTTAAGGATGACATGATGCATCAAGCTTTCATGTTCATTGGTCGTCACCACACACCAACACAGTCCTGCTTTAGTCTATAAAAGCTATTGAGTTGGCATGATACATGGATGCATTATTAATGCGCCACTTGCATTCTTGTATCATGCTGATGAAAAGAAGGAGTCCTCAAGGAGGCCTCTCTGTATTCGGGGGTAGCTAGTTGAATTAACAACTAATGGGATAATTCCCTGGCCTTCACTGTGGAATTCTTAGGGTGCACTATGTAACAGCCTGCACCAATTGTGATAGCTGTATCAGTGCTTATCTCGCCAGTACCAGATCAAGCAATGGACACCAGCATAAGGCATCCAGCTACCTCTGCGGTATACATGGAAGATATTGTACATAGGGTTCCTAGGTGTTAGACCATGCATGTTCGGGGTGGATGCTCTATAGATGCACCATAATACTGATACTAGTAACACCCTCTTCAGGGTATATGGGAACTGAAGCTTCTCTTTGCTGCCTGACTTCAAATAGGGGTGTGTTGGTGCCCTATAAGAAGTCAGTAGTATATTGACATGCCCCTTTGAGTAAAGTGTCTACACAATGTGGTTTGATGCTGCACTGTAAGTCTACAGCAACAATGAAATCTCCGGTCTCTTTTTCCCAGGTGTATGAAAGGTCCTTCTCCAGGAATATATCACTGTACACTGCCATACTTCCTTTTAGTCCAGTTGCCAGCTTGAAAACCTTGCAGAAAAACCCCCCCGAAGAGGTTATGACTGATTTGGGTACAGGAAGTCATATACTTTCAGAATCTTGACGATGCCCGGCTGGCATAGTTGAGCGTTTTCCAAAATTCAAGATGGCGTCCAAGATGGCTGACGAAAATGTTTAAAGTCATAAATCAGTCAGTTCTTATGTGATTTGCATGTGTAATACCTCTAAATTGGGGTTTTTGGGCATGCCTGATTGATTAAAAGAGTCAAAAAGTCATTTGAGTAGGTATCCATGGTGATAGCGTGTTTCCATAGCAACCAGCATGCCGATTCTAATACAAAATATATTTAGTTTTAAGAAGTTTGTCATTTCTCAACACCTACACTCATGTGATATCTCAAATTAAAGGTCTCATTGAGATACATCATTTTAACATAGTTTTAGAGTTGTCACAGGTCCTAGGTAACCATGGCAACCAGAAATCACCAACAATAATGCCTAATGATTGATGCCAAAACATCATCATCCTTACTGATAACTGTGAATGCATGACAGAACAACCAACATGGTCACAATATACTCTGTCCTCAATGTCAAAAAGTCATTTGAGTGGGTATCCATGGGGATGCATCATTTCCATAGCAACCAACATATTAACTCAAAACATGATTTTAGCTCACAATATATTTTGTATTGAGGATATTGTCTTTTCTTAACATGATATGGTCATGTGATATCTCAAAGTAAAGGTCTCACTGAGAGGCATGATCTTAATATTGTTGCACAGTTGTCATGGGTACTGGGTAACCATGACAACTTCCCCCTGTGTTAGTGGGGACCTCCATGATAGGGCCATGAAGGAGTAGAATAACTTGCTGGTGGTCTTTCTTGTGATCTTTCCTCAGAGAACGACGTCTGAGATATCAAAGGCTATGGTTTGTCTGGCCCTGCCTACTATAGTACTAGCCCAGGTATGTAGGACCATGCAAATAAAAGAACGCTTGCTCTCCTCTGAAAAGAGCAGGGTACGTTGCCGGGTAGCAGTTTTCTCCCTCACCTCATAGATGCGGTCATTCATTCCATCCATTCTATCATCCATAGATGCAGTCACTGCTGTATTAGGCAAGCAGCATATAAATATCTGTCTCACTGCAAGGCAACACTACTACTATTTGTGGAAGGCTACCTTGCTAACTTGAGATATGTCCCTTGAGATACTTGATGTACATCTGGACATTAAACAAATCGATCAATCATTCAAATCTGACCATGACAACTGGAAATCAACAACAATAATCTATAATGATTGACATAGAGGTAGTTCAAATTACCACTCCCACATGCTTTTAGGCACTATGTATCTCTGGTCAGTGTCTGCAGCCTTTCATCATCCATGGTAACCACCATAATCTGACCCCCCAACCTCCCTTCTCACCAACTTTTACTGGCCTGACCCTATTGAGCAACAGGCCTTTTTCTCCAAAATCACCGCATGTACACGTTGAAGTTGTTGCCAGAATTAACTGAGGAAAAGTTGATCCAGGGCAAGCACATCATGGGACCCATCAGTTCCAATGCAGTGTGGTTTGTACTGACTAACATAACCTCAAATGAGAATGTCACGAAATAGTTGGCACTGATCCTGCTGTTTGCAGCTAGCTGATAAGCACTATAAGAGATTTAGGGAGTAATGATACGCTGTTGCCAACATAGACAAGGAATAAATCCAGGCCCATATAACAAAATATGAAAAGGACGGAAAGAAGCTACATGAGCATATCAATAGCCATGTACAACTCAAGCATAAAAAGGGGCATTCAGCCTTACATGAGAAAGCTTTCTGATGGTTTCATTGACAAGTTACTGCCATGGCTGTGAACTGGAAAAGGTCATAGATAAGGGAGGCAGATTCAGTTGACACAGAAGTGTCAATGGATCAATTGGAACCAATCAGGCTCTATCGATCTTGATTCTCAAGAACTGAGAAATTTAAAGACTCCTCTTTGATCAGGAGAATACAGCTACATGATCGAGCATCACAAATGAACACGCCAATGCAATCATGACCAATCAAGCTATCACATATGTGTAGTAATATCAAAGAATACATGTCATCTCTTATGACACTGGTGTCTTTATTCTGCTAACCTGAGGGAGTGCTATGTCTTCAGAACATCCAGAACAAGACCCTGTGCTATTTGACTGGTCTTTGCATACAGCAATGAAGTGTGTCATCCCCACACCATTGCCAAATGTGATTCATATTCCTCCATCAACTATCCTCAAAATGCTTTGCTGTAACTGTTCTTCCTCAGACCCATGCTGTTCATGGAGATGTTACTAGCTGATGATCATGCTTGATTGAACTGCACAGATATGTGGAAATGTCAGATTATTGATTCACATACTTAGTGTCCCATCCAAATGACGCTATGGTGGACAATCTGGAGGAGGGAACCATTGTAGATGACCATATTGCTTTTAGTATTGGCCGTAGTATTCAGTGAGATAGTGACTGAAGCCATTATTGTGTACTACTAAGCTAACCATCAAGCAAATAGTTACAAACTGTTATAGCATTAGACATTTTGTATCATGATGAGGTATGTCAGCAGACTGGAGTTATTACACAGTAATGATACACATCTGCATGTTCATATGTTTGTGTATTGCTGATATTGAACAGCTATACTGCATCATTCACTAGCTGGCCAGGCCGACAAAGGGGCTGGCCAGGCCGACAAAGGAGCAGCCAGGATGACAAAGGGGCTGGCTAATAATGAGTGCACTATAGGAGGACTGGACGGGTATGAGCTGCTTTAATGACTGTTGTAAACATTATAGATTTATGGGAGCTCTGAGGATGCATCTTATAGACACCACTAATATGACTTGTCATCACCTCATAGGCAGGACGCTGGCCAGCAGGTCCCAGATTCAGTATGTTCAGCAGAAAATTATTTTTAGTTACCATAGTAGCAGCAGCAATTAATAACATGTTAAAAGATGTGAGTTTTCAAGATCTATGATAGAAAGTGCACATTTGGTAAAAATCATAACATGAAATCGAAACTTTCTGCATATAAGCATATTGGTTGCTATGGAATTGACCTATCTCCATAGATGACCACTCAGGTGACATATTGACATTAAGCAGAGAATCATTATCTGGTGGCTATGTTTGTTGTTCTGTCATGTATTTACAGTTATCAGTAAGGGTGATGATGTTTCGGAATCAATCATTAGGCATTATTGTTGGTAATTTCGGGTTGCCATGGTTACCTAGGACCTATGACAACTCAAAAACTATGTTAAAATGATGTATCTCAATGAGACCTTTAATCTGAGATATTACATGAGTGAAGGTGTTGAGAAATGACAAATTTCTTAAAACTAAATATATTTTGTATTAGAATCGGCATGCTGGTTGCTATGGAAACACGCTATCACCATGGATACCTACTCAAATGACTTTTTGACTCTTTTAATCAATCAGGCATGCCTAAAAACCCCAATTTAGAGGTATTATACATGCAAATCACATAAGAATTGACTGATTTATGACTCTAAACATTTTCGTCAGGCATCTTGGACGCCATCTTGAATTTCGGAAAACGCTCAACGATACCAGCCGGGCATCGTCAAGATTCTGAAAGTATATGACTTCCTGTACCCAAATCAGTCATAACCTCTTCGGGGGGTTTTATTGCAAGGTTTCAAGGATAACTCCTGCCTGGCAACTGGACTATTTCAAATTAATTGACAAAAGGTTTTATCTAAATGCTGGTCCTGAAGTTGCTGCATTTAATCTGAGCAATTTCATGTGACCAGCAAACATTCAAAGGAGTTGATGTACAATTCTGTACCAGGTCATCTGAAAGTGTAACTCTTTAACCCTTTAAGGACGGATGTCACTAAGAGATGACGCTTGTCATCATGATGCACCAAGTGCTGCATTCATGCATCATGATGGCCCTATAGGGGTTGATGCACCTATCATGATGTACCAATGCAGCACTGGACACTTACTTGTACATACTTTATTGCTGCATTATGACAACATATTTCTGTACCTAAAGGGTTAATGTGGTACCTGGACTATATCATATCACCTGGGGGCCTGGATTGTGCAAACAAATTGACACTAGTTATTAAACACCACTTCAACTAGATGCAATTACCAATAATGAATGTCTATTTTATATTATTTTCGGTCTCCACAATTGATATAATTAAATAGGTTATATCACCTACAGGCCTTGGATTGTCTGAACAAATTGACATATGAAACTAGACTGCCCCCCTCACCAAGAGGCCATTACCATGATGAATGTCTTTTTCATATTATATCCTGGCTCGACATTTGATAGAAAAATCTAACATGTGATCCTAATCACAAAAGACACAGGTATTTGTTTTTCATTGGATAAACATACTTATGTGTGAGTGTAATATGTGTGAGTGTAATATGTGTGAGTGTAATATGTGTGTAGTGTAATATGTGTGTAGTGTAATATGTGTGAGTGTAATATGTGTGTAGTGTAATATGTGAGTAATATGTGTGAGTGCAATGTGTGTAGTGTAATATATGTGAGTGTAATATGTGTGAGTGCAATATGTGTGAGTGTAATATGTGTGATAGTGAATTTGTACAACTCATGTCCCAACCCCAACCCTATCCTGAATCTGGGTCCTGCTGGTGAGTGCTTATCATGTACTTAGAGACAGTACTCTCTTACAATCATTCATTGGTCAATTCTGGCATCAGAAATGAATTCCTTGTTAAAAGGTACCCTCAAGTCATGTGTCATACATGTATGTTATTCCATTTTAGGCCAGCAGGTGGGTGTGGGTGAGCAGGTGGGTGTGGGAGAGCAGGTGGCTGTGGGTGTGCAGGTGGGTGTGGGCGACAGTTGCAGGCTGCGGGCATGTACCGCCTTCTGTCGCTATCAGAAAGCGAGTCGATCGGAAGATAAACGGCGAAGATATGGGTGGTACGATTTCGTCTGCACACGTTGAGATCTCGCGCAGTACGAGAAGTACCAGTGGTGCCACTCTTTGTTTGACAAAGAATGCAGTAATTTATGTACTGCGTGTCCTCTTTTTGTCCACTGATTGTTTCCCGCCCTCTTTTATCGAACTTTTGGTCTTAAAAAAAGTGTCTTACCCCACGAGAAATCTATGTTTATATTGAATTAACTACTACTGCAAAAAAGGACATAAAGTCTATTCTAGTACATTCATGTTTGTCTACAGTGCTGAAAAGTAGGCTCATTTTTTGATAGGTATTTTTTGTTCAATTTTTTAGGGGACAACCAGTCGATAGAAATGGATGATTTTTATATCATAGAAAAGGAAAAATGTTGAACTTTAGGCTATAGGGCAAAAATTTTACCTCAGCCAAATTTTTCACCCCAAAAATAATCAATGAAATTTTTTTTTCTTTTCTCAGCAGGGTGTCTCACCAAGGCGTCGTATAAGACACTGGTAGCAAAGCTACCTGTGTCAATTACAGAGTATCTGGGCTATACCATATCACCTGAGGGGCCTGGAACGTCTAAACAAATTGACACGAGTAGCTTTTTCATATTATATGCTGTCTCCACACTTGATATAGTTAAAAAGGTGGGTTCTATGTTTTGAGGGTGTGTATGAGTCCCTCTGAATTTACCTACAGGTTTTCCTAACCTAAATGTGTTGCCATTTAACATACAGATAGGATTACACATCACCAATATTAAAAAAAAGCAGGAAATGATTTTGGTTTTCTTTGACAGAAAAGATAAATTTGGCAAAAAGCATGTGGCATGGCGTTATTCTGGCAACAGTGAGGGAATCCAATACTGAAGCTCTGAGTGTGGTCATGAACGGCATCATTACCACATAGCCGGCGGGGCTGGGCCGTCATGCTGCCGTGGTAATACCCCCACCCATTGGGGGGGGGGGGTGCTATGAACGCCAAACTCACGGGGCATGCCCATAGGGCTACTGGCCGTCTGGGGCAGAACAGCACTCTCGGGTCTGTGTGGGCCTTTGTCATGAATCTCTGCACTAACCTGCCATCGTGAAGGGAATATTGTCCAAGATCTAAGGATTTCCCCACGAAAAGCTTCTATTATATTGTTGGCAGGATTTTGAAAGCTGGCTCTACTAAAAAGAATAAAGGGTCTGGGGAGTTCCGAACTATATTAGGTTGAATTTTGAGAGCATTCGCTAAAGAATTTGACATTGACGTAAGTTTCTGTCATTGCCTAAATCCAGGTTTGCTAGGTGCGCTGAACCAAAGTGGGCAATCTGCAACACACACTGTGCAATGAGCCCAATAATACATATATGTGCAGAATACAAATATCAGTGACCATGGGCACAGCTGCATATATTATTATATTGTAAAGTTATGAGATCTAAATCTGAAGAGCAGTACTCCAATTCTTTAGATAAATTGTTAGATTGAATGGAAATATCTGTTTAAAAACCACAAACCAATTTTAATCTACATGAAATAACTTGAAATCACGGAAATATGATTTGCTTTTGGCGAGTTAGTGAATAGCACTGTTTCAAGGTTGAATGGGATAACAGAGATAAATCAGGCAAGTATCAACATAAAGACAGTGCTTGGAGATTGTGTGACTTAGGGGGATGAAGAAGGGTGAGTGGGGATCTGGCCAAATGCCGACCACACACCTTAAATCTGGTACACCGTACTAACCCTGTAAGGACAGCAAGAAGCCTCAACACTTCATGATAAATTGTCAGTGTAATGCTAAATACAGCGCTAGTGAGTTACTCATCTGCACTGCTTGATGCATCATAACAACCCGAGTATCAAGCCCATAGGGGATGAGTGCAGTTAGCTACCAGTGTTGCATTCATGCATCATGCCAACAAAAGGGCATCATGCATTAAAGCACTATCCTGCCTTTAGTTTAAAGGGTTAACAATCCCCGTTTCCGTCATTGTGGTAAATATTCAGGTGGTAGTGCCTGAACAAGAACAACTGGGTGTAGCTCGAGTTATATTTTGTCACTTTTTTATTATTGATTGAATTTATTTTTATGTGGAACTGTCTGACATGCTGTAACATTTCAGGAACATGCATTTTGAGCTGATTTAGTTTTATACTGGCCTGGGGCTCAGTTGTGTGGAAGAATTGTAAAACTAGTGGGAACCGTCTAGCCGTGAATGGTTTTCCGTTACCTGTAGAACTGGGACTGCAAAATGCTTTAAATGTATGATACCTCTTGATGGATGAATGTAGTACTGGAATGTAGCTTGCCAATGCTATATTTAAATATTATGCCGGGTTGATGCTGTCTTGAGGAGTTGGCATGAAGTATCAATGTAGCCAGTGCATAGCTACTCACCTGCATTGCATTGTAGATATGACAACAAACTAACATATCACAGAAGGCATCATGCTGTCCTTAAAGGTGCAGTAATCGTATTTTTTTTGATTTGAGAGATGTGTAAATACACATCCTCGTTTATTTATACTGAATAAAGAAAGAGCTTTTTCAGCTCGGTTTACATCCTTATCCAGTTGTCCAAGTTTATGTGTTTCACCTTGTATAAGTACATATTTAAACAATAATAATAATAACATATAAATATTACAATAAACATCACCTTTCACAACGCGATTACACCAATTTATCTATCAGAACATAGTACAATTTGATTATCATAGTGAAATTAGATGAGTATCATGTAAAGCTATATCTACACATAGTGTGTCATCAAATGTAATGAGTATAACCGTGTTTTAAGTCTCAGTTTCTATTCCTCTATAATAGCTATGTGATGAATTAGTATGTATACATGTGTATTAGGGATGGGCTCCCTGTGTACTTAACAATGCTGTACTTTCGAAATGTGTACCGGTACATGACTAAATGTATGAATTTCGATACAGTTTAAGTAGTATGTACAACTGATCCCCTACGATATGAGAGTACAATAATTCATAATTAATCCAAACAAAATATCATATGCCTTATTTCCACATCCTATCATTTGGGGGGGTGGGGGGGGTTCCAGGTGGAAGAGGAACGCGGCTCACATCATATCGAGACCATACATAACGAGCCTTAGAAGTACATAAAATTATAGTTTGTGCTCCCAAGCCACTTTTTTCTATTCAAATTAAACTCCTCATATGTACCAATATTTCTAGTCTTTACATCCAAGTTATTCCATAATAAGGCACCTCTATACAGTACATTTTTTCTCCCTGTTTCATTTTTTGGCCTATATATATTGAACAAACGTGCATCATGGGCTCTTGTGAAGATTTGCCTATCATTTAGCATGTCATTATTATTTTGCTGTTTGTACATAAAATTATACAAGTGCATGATTCTTCTAGGCTTAAGCTTAGATATCTTCGCCTCCTGGTGTGTAGCTATAGTAGGGTACATATGGTTGACTTTTAGACATTTTCTGAGGGCTTTGTTTTCGATGACTTGAAGCCTATCGAGTACATTTTTATTCGCTATGTCATAGAATATGTCTCCGTAGTCTGCATGTGGCAGCACCATGGTCTTATATATATCCAGCAATGTTTTTGTATCAAGCAGCTCATTAAGGTTGGCTAACAGATATGACTTAAATATCATTTTTTTACAAGCTGACTCAGCTTGCATATTAAAGTTTAACACTTGATCCAAGGTTACCCCCAAATATTTAACAGAAATGCAGCGATCAATTGCTTTACCTGCTAACATCAATGAATGATTACCAATTTCTTTTAGTTTTGACCTTAAACCAAAAATAATATAATTAGTTTTTTTTGCGTTTAAAGTGAGCTTATTTTTTTTAAACCATGTGTTTAAGATAGCCAAATCCTCTTGCATTTTGTCTGTTAGACTCTGTAGATTTTGCCCTTTAACCGCTAACACTGTATCGTCGGCATATAAGAAAGAGGTACAATTTTTTAGCACATTTTTGAGGTCGTTTATGTAAACTAAAAACAGGGTAGGGCCTAATATCGACCCTTGTGGTACACCACAGCTCACCTCACCCTCGTCTGATACTATCCCATTCGAAAAAGTTTTTTGTTTTCTGTCTGTTAAGTAATTTTTTATCCATTTTAATGCGATTTCTGAAATTCCCATTTTTTCTAGTTTTTGAATTAATATAAAATGATTTACAGTATCAAAAGCCTTTTTCAGGTCGATTAGTGTAGCTATTGTATATTCCCTATTATTTAGACCCTTATATATACTGTCGGTGAAGTGAGCTATGGTGTCTATGGTCGAATGACCTTTCCTGAAACCTCCCTGGTTTTTGTCCAACAAATCATTAGATTCCAGATAATTTACCAACTGCTTATTTACAACCCTTTCTAATAGCTTGCCTATTACCGGTAATAATGTTACCGGTCGTAGGTTTGCGACATCTGATTTGTCCCCGTCTTTTTGAAGAGGTATGACAGTGCCTACCTTCCAACCATCGGGAACAATCCCTACAGACAACGACATATTAAATAGAGCAACCACTTTCTCGGGGATTGACGATAAACAATCCTTCAAAGCCCTGGAGGAAATTCCATCTATACTCGATGCCTTTGTAATATCAATATCCTTGATAATATTTGATACCTCCTCAACATTTGTTTCAAAAGAAAGCAAGGTGGGCACAGTGACTTCACCGTTACTTCCACTACAGCTCATTAGGGAATGACTCATTGCCATTCAATATGAGATATTTCTAATAACTGCCATGAGGTTGTAAGTGATTAGAAGGATGCCACTCCCAGGTCAAGAAGGACACATTTCAATAGTGATTTTTTTCCCTAACCAGTGGAAGAAGGAATTCCTACAAAAACAGGAAAAGTTTCTTACGATTTTCCCGACATTTAGACTTTAATTCTATTAATTTGCTTTGTAAAATCAAGTCAAATATGAAATCTTACTTTATGTGGACTATGAAGTGGTAGCTCTAAACCATCTATGTAAGAACAGAGAAGAGATACCATCAAACGTCAGGGCCTGTTTACTCCTGCTTAGCTCACACATCAAACCTTGGGCAGACCTCCACATGCAAAGGGGCCACGTCCTGGGGGCACATCCCTTGGTCTGCCCTTCCCTAGACTACAGTACAGTCAATAATAAAATTATTAATTTATGTGTTGTAAATTCAGACATCCCGGACTTATGGAAAATTGCGCTGGTCACCCCTCTACCCAAGGGGGGGGGGACCCTGCAAATGTTTCTAATTTAAGACCTATTAGTGTTTTACCAGTACCGGGGAAGATACTTTAGAGGCTAGTTCATAACAAGTTAATGGCTCACATAAATTTACATGGGATTTTAAATTCAAAACAGGGAGGGTACCAAAAAAACAAATCGACACTTGATTCGATTACCACTTTTGTAGATGACATAATAGAGAATAGAAATAGAGGCAATATTAGTTTAGCAGCATTTATTGACATTAAAAAAGCCTTTGATTCAGTTAATTACATAATCCTTTTGAACAAATTAGAACAATACGGTATACGACATAGAAATTTATCACTCATTGAAAACTACCTCTCACGTAGACAGCAGTGCTGCATAGCAAACAGCATTAGATCTACCAAATTACCTTTATCCTGTGGAGTCCCTCAGGGATCTATTTTAGGACCGTTATTTTTCTTGTTATATATTAATGATTGTATTTCTAACCAAGATGATCACCAAACTATGCTATATGCCGATGATTCTGTACTATATGTCTCTGGAAAAAACTTTGAAACCCTTTCAAATAGATTAACAATAGCTCTGGATAATTTTGGATCCTGGACTAGGAAAAACAAATTAACTACTAATGAAAACAAAACCAAAATCATGACCTTTGCTTCCGACATTAAATTAAAAAATCTTCCAAAACCAAAAATCAAATTGAACAATAAAATTCTAAAAACAGTAAATTCCTACAAATACCTTAGGGTCATCTTGGATGAAGAATTAAAATTCACCAAATATGTTAGAAGTGTAATAAATAGTGTTCACTTCAAATCAATTCTAATGTACTGAGTCAGCAAAATGCTGCCCTCAAAAGCTCTGCTAAGAGTTTACAAGACTCATGTTTTACCTGTGATTGATTACTGTGATATACTGTACTTAAATTCTAATGTGGCAGCATGTGAAGAACTACAACGACTTCAAAACAAATGTTTAAAAACATGTTTATTTAAACACATATTAACCCCTAAAGAAATTGTACATGGTGAAGCTAAGCTGCCTACCCTTGAGGAGCGCAGGAACTACCATTGTAAAATGTATGCCTTTAAAAGGGCTCAATGTGACAAGTATTTAAGAATTAGGACCAGGGATACTAGATTTTCCTCTGCTCCAGTATTAAAATATGATATAATCCATTGTAAGGCATATGCGAGTAGCGCTCGCACAGGCCTGGAATGCCCTTGAACCGGATACCAGAAATATTGTTGACTATGACGCATTCAAGTCAAAGATGTCAGAAAAATTGTATAAAACAGTGCCAATAATTAATTAACTAATTAATTAATCATGTATCCGAGTAAGTTAATTACTCGAGATATAATGGGTAATTCTAAAAGGGTTTTGTATAAATGTATTTAATATTAATATGTGATGCCGCGGCAAGTTTTCTATGAAATACCTGTTATAATCATATATACCATGTATAACTGCTTCTTATCATATGGACAACCTATAATAACTGCTTGCAGATGGGCTGTCCATGTTCTTTATTTGGTCGTACCGTATAGTATATTGACATAATCATTGAAAATTGTACCTGAATATTAGACCAAATAAAAGTTCGAATTTGTTCAAAAAAAAGAAAAAAGGTATAAACTCTGTGACAGGGCAGGCATTCTGCCAGTCTCTGTCATGCTATCACAAAGTAGATACATGAACCAACCAGATGGTATGTTTCTTCCAAGGGCTCTTAGTATAGCCCCCAATACTCACTGGCGCAGCCCACTGCTGTGGGTATAGGCTTTTAGTGTCTGAAAAGCTTTGGAAATTGAGCCAAAATTTAAGGTTACTTTTGCTTTTAGAATTTGCACATCATTCTTCATTTATGGACAATTTGATCACTTGTTGATCACTTGTTAGATACATACAGACTAAGAGAGGAAGCTAGAATTCCCCAGTAGCACTGGAGACAGAGTCAGTGCTTCTATACACTGACACTGCTTCACTGGTTTCAGTTCATGTCATTTCTGAGGAAGACTATGCATCCTAGGTAGTGAGGGTATTCTAGACAATGAGGGGAACATCCTCATCTATCCCCACCTTCTGTACGTTAAATAGTTCAGGAATTATGATAGAAACTGAAGTTTAAACTAACAAAAGGGACTTATACATGTAATTTGATAATTCTAAATCCGGGGATTAACCATGATCTAGTACAAATATTCAATAATAGAATGAATAAAAAACATATGATTTACTTGGCAGGGCTGCATTTTTTGCATCATGACGACGAATCGTTTAGCGACATGCCATCCTTAAAGGGCTAAACAACTACTCCACAGGTCTGGATGTTTATCATTCTTCAAATCATGATTAAATTGCCAACTTAAAGTTATGAGTAAAGAACGTCATAATTTAGGATCACATTAACACCGAATGCTTTGAGAGAACATGGAGACAACACTTATTTATCAGCCAGTATACTTGATATCCTCATATTTATCATTTTGTAAATCATCATTAAAATCACAGACTTAAAGTTATGAGCGAGGAACATCATAATTATGCATCCCATTGATATCAAATGCTTTGACAGAACTTCCAGACAACACTTATTTAACAACCATCAGAAGACGACAGACCGACATGCAGGAAGAAATCGACCATATCGTAAATACTGCGTCATTAAATGATTGGAGGTAGAAAAGCAGAATGGCCCAATTAATCATGATGTTGTGCAATTAGAGCGTCTGCTAAATAATGACAAGCTGATGGTGGAGGAAATTGGATGATTACAGGGGAGGCTTCTCTATAGCCGTATAAACACCAGGTACGTCCCAAGTCATTAATATCAATATATATACATATTCTACTTAATAGGCACTGCCATGTCCCTACTATAATCTATGTTTCTATTACTCTGTAATATACCTTCCTGTCATATTTACAGTAATACTTGTTAGTAGTGGCCTGTGCATTTGGATGGCAGTTCCTACACAAGGAAAAATGTAAAATACTTTGAATTCATAGCTATATTGAATAGCGATGAATAATCGTTCCCTTCTTCTCTGCCTGTGGCATTTTCTCTAGGCTGAGTGTATTACTCATATGTATATCCTTCATATATTGGCTTACATGATGAAAAACAGCTATTGCAACTACATCTCCATCAACCAATATCTTCAAGCAATGACAAACTTTTGCCTTGTGCAGCAAAAACTTTCCTCCTCATAAATCAAACAAATGTGAGTGCCATAGCAGCTTACATTATATTGCTTTTCAGTGGTACTTTCAAATATTGACATAAAAAGTGTGAAAGCCTGCCTTACGGTAGCATCTAGATTTTGTGATTACTATTAAGTGTATATAGATAATTGCATGGCTTTCCATGAAGACTTCCTTACATACTACCCTCCCTTACCCCATTCCTACCCCAACAACCAGTCATTTACCCTCAGTCTTATTTGTAGGGGACAGCTGACATCTCAACCGGAAATAGATGTTCCTAAGCAGCGCCTACTGTCACCACCCAATCCTCTCCCCTCCTTAGGGACCATAAATATGCACAGACATGTCTCTGCCCCTCAACCTGCCCAAACAGCCAATCAGACTTTAATGTTTAAAGTCATCTTCAGGAAGTTGAGGATCACTTGGTGTAGAAGTTCTATAAGTTACAGTGAGTGTCTGATCCATTTGGTGATTGACGGGAGTGTGAGGCAGGTGCAGTGTGGCTGAAGGACGGAGGGAACTAAACCCAGGGTGTATTCAGGCACTGCCAACTGTATAGGAGATTCAAATACTACTATTCAATTTATAACTCAGAAGCTTAATTGACTACCCTGAAGGGTGGATATCCTTCATTGAAATTAAGCTTGGGGCTTTAGGGAAGACTTGTGAAACCTTACATAGAGTAACATATGTCTTAAACCTAGGTGATTTCGTATACCCTCCTGCAGGTGCATTGGGTCAATCAGGACTCATGGAGAAGAGCAGGTGTTGGTTCCTAAGCCTGCTCATTGACCAGTGCAGACCAATTTACACCTGACCCTGTAGAATAGCCTAAGTCCCTGATTATGGACATGGATTGCACGATACAGTAATAAACTGTTCTAGTTTAGAAACAAGTCCAAGGTCAATGTTTAATGGAAGAAACAAGGATAAGGACGTGTACAGTTGTTCCGATCAATTTCAACATTTTGATGATATGAACAATCAATTAGGAACAGTTAACACTTGTCACTATTAAGAAGGCTGGCTAGCTAGAATGGTAGGAGAGCAGCAATGGTTTCCATTTAACTATTTTAACTTGACTATTCTAATTTGCACCATATTGCTTAAACAACACAGGCACTTATTCAAGATCAGCTTTTAGTGCTTACTGTAAAACCTAGTGTTTAAGCCTAACTCGCATTCAAGCCGAACCCTGACTTTAGGGCGATCCTATAGGCCACAACGGTGATCTAATAATGTTGACTTTTGTTCCGTAGTATAAAAGCAAAAACTTGCGTACTAGCCGCCGCTTATACGAGAGGTTTTATGGTAACAGATATGTTAAGGTTCCCCTGCCCCAGCACTTATTGAAGACTGGCTCTCATTTGAAACACAGTGTTTAAACAAGAAGGTAAGGTACTTTTTCTCTTGTTGATCTGCGGCGGAGACTTTCTGGTGGCTGTAGTTGAACTAAAATTGTAGCTAGCCACCTTAACTTTCCACACGTTGTCTACCACAGCTTGAAAGTGGAAAACTAGGTTAGTTGTCTGATGTCGTAACGTCCATTAATGATGGCAGGGTGCTTTAATATGGTATGGATATTCTCGTCATGACCCATGAATGCAACCCTGTATGACTATACTCACCAACATCAGGACTACATTCATACATTTTGCCGACACTTTGGATGTGTTTTAGTCCACTAGGCTCAGCATGGTGCTTGAATGCAGCCCTAGCAAGTAACTCACTAGGGCTGGATTCATGTTCAAGGCCATGGCACATAGCACTGTGCAACCCGTAAAGAACTATGTACCTTACAGCAATCTGTACTCATGTTTTATCACATCTGACTTGCTGTATGCTGCACGGTGTGGATGACACTGAATAAAAGCTGGCCTGTCTCTTATAGTCAGGGCTGTTATGCATTGGCCAAGGCCATTTCAAGACAGATGTGACCAAAGCACCAAATTTTTTTTATGGATAGAAAAATATGTAATCAATGATTTCAGAAGGGGTGCCAACAAAAACTATGGCCAGGGGGCCGAGGGGCCCCTTGTAAACTCAGAATTTTTTTATGAAGAAACTTAAAAGTCTGGAACTGGTATGACTAAAGTTATCACCATAAATATGTAGTGTCTAGGTCTATAAACTCTCAGAGATACTAACAACATACATATGTAGGTACTTATTCGTGGGTGTGTTCATTACTCAAGGTCAAGGTCATTTTTCAAGGTCATACTTTCCAAAAATGCCTCTTTTTCCAACAATGTCTTTAGAACATTAACTCCTGTGTCAAACAAATGACACATAGATCTTCAAAATGACATGGAGATGATAGCCCCGGGCATCAGCTTCGCAATGATATGCTAATCGTAGTAAAGTGTTAAGAAATGACATACTTGTTGTCACTTTAGTGAACTCTGCTAAAATTGCAAACTGCTCACAATGAACAGATCAATTCTTTATTCTGTTCACCACAATCATATTTTTATGCACAATGAGTGATTCTTATTCAGTTTTTGCAAGAGAATCAGAATCTGTTTGGGGCCATTCTGGCATTTGCATACCTAGGCCTCTAATTAGTATATCTAATTAGATCAGGTAAATTATCCTATTTAGCATGGCAATGATGGCAAAACACCCATTTGTATCTTCAAAAAGGGTCAGTTCTTAAAGAAATAGCTCTTGTGCATAGAACTACACCAGAATTCAAAATTTTATTTCACCCAATTAGCATAATTTATGCAAAACAATGATTAACTAGTTCTTTCCCCTTGTATTCTTGTAAATTGGGAAAACATAGGAACAAATAAAACTAGATCAATGAGACTCAGTAGACTTATGCTTACTAACATGAAAGAGGATTTGAAACTTGGGGCCAGTCAACTTCAAATTCCTAGCAAATATGGCCGCCATATTCCTAAATGGCTTTTAACGGAAACTTGAAAGAGGTCTTTGTTTCTAACTTACTTAGGAAAACAAATAACAATTTGAAGAGTGCAAGATAGAGGTCAGGGAATTCAATCAAACCATTTTGTAGAGCCTATGTGGCAGCCATCTTGGATTTTGAGGTACTTTTCCATACAAAACCTTAAGAAAATTAAGATTCCTGCCATGTATACTATATAATCTATATGTCTTTCTGCTTCATACTGATGCTTATACTACTCAGCAATGTGTTTGACATCAGTATTACATTAAAAACGCCTACTGGCATAGATATGATTTATTTATGCTGTTGCTCCAGAATTGTCTTGAAAGGGCCTCAACCGCTCTGGCTGGCAATCTAGCATAAAGTCCAACCCTCCCCTCCTCTGATACTGAGAGAATGAAAATATGCTGCCCTCCACAACAGCAAGCCCACACTGAACAACTATTGACTAGAAAATACCAAGTGCTGCTAATTAATGCACCCAAGGTTGAATCATACTCTTCCTATCCAGTTATGGACAAGCATGAAGTATGATTATCAGTTTTGAGCCATGTAGATGAGACAAGTCACACTCATCCGATCTAGGGACATATTGGCCTTGAAGCCTATAGTTCCTACAAGCATGAAGCATGTGCCCCTACTTAAGGTAATTTGAAAGTGACAGGTATGGGGTCTATGATTTATTGCTACTTGGGGAACCTTATTTTGCATATTCAAACCGGAACCTTCATATATATTTCAAAACCTTTAGGAAATCTGTTCATTATAACCTATAATTTGCTTAAAATACCTGCAACTTGGTAACCTATTTTTGTTTCATTGTACTACTGGAAATAGATCCTGGTTTGGATAAAATGTCTACATATTGTATAGTGAGGACCATCTAGTGTCATGTTCCAGAACTATCACATAAGTTTGACCTGTCCACACTCCACCTCAGCCCACACCAGGTAGCCGACTTCAAAACTGATCTGCACCCACATCAGGCGGCCCTCATGGGGGCCGCACCAAAACCCAATGACCCAAACCTATGGGCTCAAAACAGGCTATAATTGGTTTTCCTAATTTGGGCAACCTGTTTGGGCTGTGCCTGAATCCAAGCCACTAGCCCAGGTAAAGCCCAGGTACTGAGATCTGCCCCAGAAAAGAACAATTTGGCCCTATGTGGGCTTGCTACTAGGGATATTCCAATGGCCTACTGCCTCCAACAGCAGCCTTTCTAGAGATCCAATTCATATATATCTGTGAACAAAGAGATCATTCTCTCCCAGTCAGTTGTTACATTGCCCTCTATAATTATTGTTTTAGTTATTGTAAGGCATCACAATAATAGGCAACATTGAAACAATGCTAGTGTTTATCATGTGCAATGATGTCCATAGCTCTACCTATTGCCCTGATTAAGGAAGATTTATTCATGTTTCTATACCAGAGGGAGATGATTTGCATGCAAACATTGTCAAAGATTACTGGACTTATGAATTAAAGGCAGGCTTTGAGCCTATATGGAGACCTTTAATCATTTTGAACATCTTTCTGATCACCAGTAGTAAAAATATATGAATAATTATCTCATAATCTGCTCTGAATCTATGTGTGGGCTAGTGCTAAGTACAAAAGCACATACCTGAGTACCTACCCTTTACTTTAACCAAAATACCCCACTTGTATGTACCATATCATAACTTAAAAGCAATCAATTATTCACATTGAAAGTCTCCAAATGGTGAAGATAGCTTTTGTGTTATTCAATCTATAACAAGTAGGTCAAGGTCAAATGGCCAAAGAAATCTCAATAATATCATGAAATGTAAGATATTTGTTGCTACTATGTGTCATAGGGTGGCAATCACCAAGCATATTTGAGTATAACTAATTTTTAAAGGTTTCATATTTCTTCACATGTACCAATAATTTCCTATGTTTATGTCGAAATGAGTGTTACCAATACATTAGTACATTAAATAAGAAGTTCATCTTGTGAGGCAAAGCACCTAAAAGCATTGACTCACTCTTGACTTATAAGAAATAGTGTATATTAGAAATGGTTGAACTATTCCCTGAAATCATAAAGCATCATGCATCAAGTGACCTTGATCTTGACCTTGGGACCTCAATAGCACTCAAACATTTTGAAGTACATACTGTTGGGTGTAATCCTTTGATTTTTACGCATAACCATTGATAAAGTTGTTATATTTGCATCAATTATGAGAAATTCAACTAATTTTATGGACCAGGACCCCAAAAAGGGGTCATATGCCCCTCAAAGCCACGCCTCACTTTGGCACCCCTTATGATATCAAAATATATGTTACTTATGACAACTGGGCAAAATTTGGGCCCTTGGTCATTGATGTCTTGAAATTTACCATAACAGCCCTGACTATTAGTGTTGTATCACAGAGCAGCACATGGGACGTGAGAAGGGCTGGCATCTGTCCTCAAACTGGTACATAAAAGCCCGGTCACACGGGTCGTGAAATCCACAAAATACATTTGCAAGGTGCAGACAAGGTGCGCAACTAAAACAAATGCATCCTAAAACAAAAATGGTTTGCAGAAATACATTTGTTTTTGAGGACAACAACAATTGTCTTTACCAAACATTTGTACTGAATTTTAGGACCAGTGTGACTGGGCCTTTATGCCGCATGATGCATTAATGCCTACTCGCCAGCTCTGCATTTATACATTATGACAACCCTTCGTGAGTGTATACACCCTGTAGGTTCTGCATGATTCATGAATGCGGGAGTGTATCGCAGAACTAAAGGCAACAAATGGACCTTCTGTACCAAGAAATAGCACCACTCAAACCAGATACCTCTCCGTATGTTTACAACCATCTTTAGCTGCTGGCGGTTAACGTCTGACTATTTATTCAACCAGGTTTGAGTCTACACCAAGACTCTGCTAGGACAGTGACACCTCTGATACATAGAGAGGAATTCCTCAGTGGGCTTCTGGCTCAGGATGCTGAGAGAGGCTGAGATCTGTCCCCAAACTGGCACAGTGCAAAGCCATACACTTAATTAAAATCAATGAACTAGTTTTAAGAGAATGTGTTTCTTAAAGTTTTCTTAAAATTATTTGCTTGTCCACCATTTCAGATAAATTCATCTTATTTCCTTGAAATGAGAAAAACTATTTTTGGCTGTGTGCGTCCAGAGTGATTAGGCTGGTGTTTAGGCCTGGGGCCATGTGTTGCACCAAGGGGGTGTTTTAGGCTCATTCATTAGGCTCATCTCATTGTTTTAATGGAGGATTCAAAAACCTCATGCATAGCCTCAAGTCTTAACCATTTAAGGCCGGCATGATGATTCAAGATATCTGTACCAATACAGCACTTGGTAGTAACATGGAGCTACTGCTTTGTTGCATCATAATGATGCTTCGCAAGTGTATCAACAGTGTAGGATCGGCATGATGCATGACAGCGGATCTAGCGAATTTCTTGTCATGACTGCATTCACGGATTAGGACAACAAAACATGTATTCAAGCAACATGCTGTCCTTAAAATGGCAAAATGCAGGAAGTTGAAGTCCTGGACCTGTAGGGGGGGGGGGGGATCTAGATGTGTACTACCCCTGTCCAGAGCTGTCCAGGGCAGGCCTTGTATGGCAGAGACCTGAACGGTATGGACCTTTACCACATAGCTGGATGATACTAGGTAGGCGTCCGACATTATAGCCTATGGTCTGGTACATTTTCAGTAAAATCGCCAGTTTGAATAATCCGGTGACACTTTAATCAATTTTGGTGGAGGTTTCTTTCTCTACTTGATATATATATAAATCTAGTGTTTAACAGTATAATTATGTTAACATTACACACAATCTATGACCACTTGTGTCTGGCCAGTTCCTTATAATTATCACTTTAAGGGCCACACAGGACTCTATAGGGTGATTATGCCCTTTGTCGTCATGATGCATGGATGAGGCCCCGACACGTAACTCACTAGTGCTGCAGTCAAGCATCATGCAGACCCTATGGAATGTATATACTCCAAAAGGGATGGCATGGTGCTTGAATGGGCACTCATGAAAAGACCAGAACTGCATCCATGTATCATACGTGGCATATGGCATTAACGCACTATGCGGCCCTTAAAGGGTTAATGGCCAGCTTCAAGTAGAAGGTTGCAACAGTCTCCGCACACTCTAATATCATCACAGCAATAACTTGTGGGCGCTGTCTCTGAATATTCCTGGTATAACTATTATTATGACAGCCTCCCCCTTACTTGGTTATGTAGGAGGATACTCTCCCAGACCTAGCAACCTCCCCTCACCCAGTACCCATTAAATAACACTCAGGGAGCTGTGTATGGGGCAGGGGGCCCGCCTTATTGCCGTATAGTAAGGCAGGGTTATGTGTATGAGGTGGGAGTAGATGAAATAATGGCCACCGTCCAATGGAGAACTTTGACCAATTAAGCCCATACATTTCCTATATAACTTCGGCCGGTTAGAGCCAAGTGGGCGGTGGCTCTAACCGGCGCAAAGTTTCCCTTTGCAGTATAAACTATACCATGGACCTAAATACTCATATTTAGATTTAGATTTATGATTATACTTTCACTTTGGTACATAGTAAATAGGAGAGCTACTTCTCTGAAGTACTATAGGCCCCTAATCATTCTTTTTTCATGTCCATCATGCAGACCTTTGTTTATGTCTATACATGTGGCAATGATCCCGTGTTATAATAAAAGCAAATTGAAAGCAAGTGATGGCTTGTACGCATTCTATGAGTCACTGCCCGAAGACCGGTTATACTTCAACAATAACCACTATAAAGATTATCATATGGAAGGACAGTTACAAATACAAGTACTTGGCATGACGATTATTCAAGCATTAATGAGACAAGGTATAATGAGGTGGACTACCAAGGTCTCAAATTCTGAAACCGTTTTTAATCTGAACACTATACAGGTAACGGAACCACATTGCAGCTAGTCATATAACAAGGGTATCATAGCGCAAAATGCCCCAAATATGAATTTCATAATTTCTCCCCGGCTCTAACTAAAAATGCCTGCACGTAAGTTAGCCTGATTAGGTCTAAGATCTGGAATTTTAAAGCCCAACTCTGTTTTATTAGCAGAAATATATGGAGACCAAAATTCCCGCCCATCCTTCAAGCTTGTGGCTGATAATAGGGGTCCCATAAAAAGATTATTCTCGTGCGTTTTCGTGACCTAGTTCCGCGCCCTATTGTCATTGTCTCATTACCACTCCATCAACCCCATTAGTAACCTCAAATACTCACAGATCGTCCCCTATTTAGTAAGACTGTAACCTACATGGCCCGTCATAATCACTGTCCAGGACCGTAATGTTAATTGTCTACCAATGGGAGGGAGAAGAAGATCCACTCGTTGAAATGTAGGTGCACTCAGTGCTGGCTAGTTGCTAAAACCCACTTTCCAGTGGATAGTCAGGATTTAAGATCATTACTTAGACCATGGATAATCCAACAAGTCAAGTAAACCGTTTTTAGGATCTAGTACAGTGCTTTTCGTATTTATTACCTGCGTATTATAAACTGAAAAATATAAAAGTAAACCAACCACCGGATATCGTAATGATAGCTACCAGGATTTCAAACATGCATAACAAGTAAAAGTAGTACATGAATGCTTTGATTCCCCATTCTGAGTATCTCTGTATGATATAAAGTCAGAGGTAGACACACTTTAAATACACATGTAATTACCATTGATGATCGAAGCCCATTATATACATCAATCATCTTATATCAGAGATAGGTTCTGATAGGAAATTGCCATTGATCACCATAGATATAGCTTGAGATGGGGGGACTAGATATTTTTGTGATAAAACATAGATTTCCAATATCATCGAGCAGTCAAATCCGCTCTGTCTCCACATAATCTATGAAAACCTTTGTCTGGCCGGTTCCTTATACTTATCCCTTCAAGGGCCACACAGTGCTTTAGTGCATTATGCCCTTTCCTTGTCCAGAAGTGTGAATGTAGCCCTGGCAAGTAACTCACCAGTGCTGCAGTTATCGTACATGTTATGCCCTTATATAGGTTAAGGTAGATGTTTATTGTCGTGATTCACAATAGAACGCCGGCAAGTAGCCTGCCACTGCTACATTGGTGCATAAAGCCAACCCTTTAATAAGGTATCAACCTGGAGACTAGGCATGATGCTTAAATGCAGCACTGTTCAGCTACTTGCCAGTACTGCATTTGTGCATCATGTCTACAAAGAGGCATGATCCTTTGAAGCATTATGCTCCCCTGAAGCGGCTGGCATGTCAAATTGAACTGTAGCACTGGTAGTCCCAGTACTACAGGTAACAGGAAACATTTACAATGAGCCAGTTCCCATTGGTTTTACAACTCTTCCAGACAACTGAGTCCCGGGCCATTATCAAATTGAATCACCTCAAAACACATGTCCCTGAAATGTTACAGCATGTCAGCCAGCTCCAAAAAATGAATTCAATCAATAATGAAAGTGACAAAATAAAACTCTAGTTATGTCCAATTTACTCGGCACAGCTACCTGAATATTTATGTGAATGACAGAAACAGGGATTGGTAACCCTTTAAGGGCAGAGCAGTGGTTTAATGTTCCATGCCCTTTTCTTGGCATTATGCATGAATGCAGCACTGGTTTATGATGATGGTTAACTACATTCATGCCCTTCATGATTGATACACTCTTGCAGCATTGGTATGGATAAAGAATTTTAAAGCAGTATTAGTGAGTAACCCACTAGTGCTGCATTGGCTCATCACAATAATACATGACCATTGTGTACTGAAGCATCAGATCATCCTTACAGGGTTAGTGCCAGATTCAGGATGTGTGGTTGGCATTTAGCTAGATCCCCACTCAACCTGCTACATCCCCCTCAGTCACACGATATCCAAGCATGGTCTTTATATTGATCTTTGCCTGGTATATCTCTGTTATCCCCTTGAACCTTGAAATAGCGCTATTCACCAACTTGCCCAGAGCAAACAACATTTGCAAGATTTGAATAAAGATGTTTCATGGTAATTAATTCAGCTGTGGTATCTTAACAGAATACTGTGTACAGGCAAGGGAAAAGGATACTCCGAGGAAAAAGCCAACTTTAAAATTTATGTCATAAGCTTTCCAGTGATATATTGCACAAAAAGGTATCAATTCTAGTTTTTGAGAAATGGCTTAATGAATATGTATAGGCATTGCCCTATCCAAATTCCCAATAAGCCCTAAGTCTCTTATTTTCCAAGATTTCTCTATCTAATTAGCATAATTATGAAAAATTGAAATTTATCATACATTTTCATTCATTAGGTCATAAAATTGGATCTAGGAAAGGTAATTTCATTCTGATTTGACCATAGTAATCCTCATGAATCATTCTATCAATGGGAAGATTTATTTCTTCCTTTTGGAATGAGAATCATGTTGCCATGGCAACACATATCAACAAGGACCCCCATTTAGGCCTCAAAACGTTCCTTTTACGTTCTAAATATAGAAGCTTTTCATCAAAAATGGAATGTTTTGAGTTATCCTATTTTATTCTCCAGAAAAAATTACCATAAAGCATATTTTTGCCTGTTTCTTCCATTTTAAGCCATAGTGGCGCCCCCCTGGTGGCTAAAATCGGAACTAATCCCGAGGGGACTATCCTTTCTGCTTGCCTGCTCACGATATCTCCATTCAATCTAATAATAATAGTCTATATAAAAAAGTGTATTGCTGCTCTTCAAGCATTCACACACATTTTCACTGATATTTGTATTCTGCACAGATACTTATTTTTGCACTCATCACAAAGTGTATATTGCAGAATGCCAAAATTGGAGCTTTGCCAAAATTGGCTAATCTTACCCAGCAAACCTGCAGCCTCAAAATGTTACAAGAAATTCATTACAAAAATCTTAATATTTTGGGCAATACTCCCTGCCCAATGCCTAAAGGCAGGTTAGTGCATTGAATCATATCAGATCTGACAAAACCCTGGAGAGTGTTCTGCCCCAGACGGCCAGTGCCCCTGTACACATGCGCCGTGAGTCTGGCGGCCACAGCGCCACCCCCAGTAGGTGGGGTATTACTGTGAACGGCAGCATGACAGCACCACCCCAAGCGGTCGGGGGTATTACCGTGAACGGCAGTATGACGGCTCAGCCCCCTGGCTACGTGGTAATGATGCCGTTCGTGACCATCCTCAGAGCTCCAGGATTGGATTCCCTCACTGGTGCCAAAATAACACTACGGTGCATGCTTTTTGCCAAATAATTTTTTTCTGTCAAAGAATTCCAAGATCATTTCCTGCTTTTTTTTTAAATATTGGGAACGTGTAATCCTATCTGTATGTGAAATGACAACACATGGGGGCTAGGAAAACCTGGTGGTAAATTCCCAGGGACGCATTCACACCCTCAAAACATTGACCCCACCTCTTTAGCCATATAAAGTGTGGAGCCAGGATATAATATGAAATAGATATTTCTGTCAGTCTTTGCTTCTAGTTGAGGACATGTTTAGTTGCAAGTATGAATTTATCTAGACATCCAGGCCCCCCAGGCGATGTAATATATCCCAGGTACCGACATTAACCTTTTAGGGACAGGACAATGTTCACATGATTATTAAATTTTTTTGTCATGATGTAGTAATACAGCTTTTGAAAGAAAAGACCAGCGTAATATTAAATGGCTTTCTATCAGTAGTATTGGTATTGATTAGCAGTATCCTTACATAGATACTTTAAAAATATATACCATGAAATATACAGTCGCAGGCCAGGCCAGAAATGATGTCACAAAAGACCAAAAATGTATTAGACACAATCAGCCCATCTCCGTCGATTGGGCTAGACACCACTATAACGACCTCTCAATAATCTACACCATTCTTGCTATGCAATGACAGCCAATTAAGGGCCACTTAAGGGCCAATCATGGGGTAATATAAGTCCAGCGATTTTCTATTTTCTATCTGTTTTATTTGCATTGGCTCTTGTGGCCTTCTTGATACTTTCTTCATGAAATGTGAAGGTAAGGGGATTAGTAGCTAATTAATTAATACAATGAATAGCCCTTTGATGGTACATTAGCTTTTGGCACACTATAACCCAAAGTCGAATGTACTGTATTTGCAAAGGATTTGTATGGCTGGGTACATCTTTGGTCTCATGTGACGTCACTCTGTTCTTCTCTTTCAGGTTTAAATGCTACATGCTGCATAGTTTGATAGTTTGTATGTCAGGATACTGCTATTTATCAATACCAATACTACTGATAGAAAGCCACATAATATTACGCTGGTCTTTTCTTTTAAGGGAGTATTCCACTGACATTGATCGACCGTAATTCCATCATCCGATGAAAGTCTATACCGTTAAACTTATGGGCGAATCTCATCCAATGGATGAAATCATGGCTGATTCCGTCAGTGGAATGCTTCCTATACATATGACCTTGTGGGGTGTATCAACCCTTATAGGGCCAGCATGATGCATGAATCAGAATCATGATGAGTTGAGTGCAATAAAGCAGTGTTCTGACCTTAAAGGGTTTACAATTATTAACCAGGTATAATAATGTACATCAACTCCGTTGAATGATTGCTGGTCAAATTAAATTGCTCAGATCTGGGAATTAATATGAAAGGAAATGAAAACACTACAATGATATATTACTGGAGAGGGTCAAGTGCACAGAAAGGATAAGCATAGACTGGAGACCCTTTTGCACCTGTAGTACTAGAAATATGGACATGGAAAAGACACTTCCAACATCGGGTTCTATATCCCTATAGGGTAGATATACCTGGAGATGGACACTTGACTTTCGGGTTATATAAGAATTTTACGCCCTTTATCTGTGAACAATAATAAAGTTTAAGATAGACACCAGAAGTAATATTGTACATAAATAACCTCAAACTTCACTGTCCATCTCAGGGTATGTGTCTGATTCATGGTGAATCTACCCTAATGCCCAGCCGCATTGTGGTCGGGTGTTGCCTTACTCAAAGGGACATGTCCATATACTGCTGACCCATGATTCACTATCTAGCTGTAAAGAGAGACCTCTTTTTTTGTTGGCATGATGCATGAAGGCAAGCATCTGATCATTATACAGCATTTTTGCATCATGAAAACATGATGACGTTTATACACGCTGGAAGGGTCAGCAATATGCATTAAAGCAGGGCTGTATTGGTGCAATCTACCGACCAATGAAGACAGAACCTTGATGCATCATGTCGTCCTTATAGGGTTAACACTCCACCCAGACTCAAAGTGACTGCACTGTCCTAGACACAGTGTAAATAGGCCTAATGCAGCGTGACTAAAACATTTACCGTTCTCCATCCAAGTGTAAAGGTGCCCTAAGCTGCTCTGTGCCTTGGGCCCGACCTACTTACTGCAGCCACAGCCGGCTAACCCTGTAAGGATGGCATGATGCAGTCCCAGCTAACCCTGTAAGGATGGCATGATGCAGTCCCAGCTAACCCTGTAAGGATGGCATGATGCAGTCCCAGCTAACACTGTAAGGATGGCATGATGCAGTACCAGCTAACCCTGTAAAGATGGCATGATGCAGTACCAGCTAACCCTGTAAGGATGGCATGATGCAGTACCAGCTAACCCTGTAAGGATGGCATGATGCAGTCCCAGCTAAGCCTGTAAGGATGGCATGATGCAGTCCCAGCTGACCATGTAAGGATGGCATGATGCAGTCCCAGCTAACCCTGTAAGGATGGCATGATGCAGTCCCAGCTAACCATGTAAGGATGGCATGATGCAGTCCCAGCTAACCCTGTAAGGATGGCATGATGCAGTCCCAGCTAACCCTGTACGGACAGCATAATGCATTCCCAGCTAACCCTATAAGGGCAGCATCATACAGTCCCAGCTAACTCTGTAAGGATGGCATCATGCCGTCCCAGCTAACCTTGTAAGGATGGCATCATGCCTCAAGGCAACCTTTATCTCAATGATACACCAATGCTGCACATAATGATGCACCAACACTGCAATTTATGGTGCCCCATATAGCCCTGGCAAGCTAATTCTCAGGGCTGCATTCATGCATCCTAAAAAATGGGATACCACATTGAAGTACTATGCCATCCTTAAAGGGTTAGCCAGGTCTAGGCAGTTGTGAGGAGCACTAAAGGGATTCCCTGCATGTTAGTTCTGTAGGTCAGCTATTAGACATTGCCTCTGACGCAGTTCTGCTGTGTTGTTAGGTCCGAGGAGCAACCACACCAGTTTGTAAGGAGATTTGGGGTGGGGCAAATAATTCAGACCCCTTTGTAGGAGCAAAAAATTGCAGTCAAGGTACATTACTCCTCTCATAGTAAAAGATGCTTCTGTCACATTCTTTAAACTGATTGTAGTATTGCAATATGACCTAATCCTCATTCCTTCTAAAAGCATTGACCTTGGACTAGTTGCTGGACTAGGACATTGTTCAAATCAGTCAATTATTATAATCAGGGACTTAGGCTGGAAATTGGTCTGCACTGGTCATGTAGCAGCCTTAGGAACCAACACCTGCTCTTTTCTATTGGTCCTGATTGACCCAATGCACCTGCAGGACGGTACACCAAATCACCCGGGCCTGTACCCCTCTTTGTAAGGTTTCAAAGTTTTACTTTAATCCCCCTAGTTTAATTTCAATGAAGGCATATCCACCTATCAGGGGGATGAATTAAGCTTGTGAGTTATCAATTGAATAGTAGTATTTGAATCTCCTATACAGTTGGCAGTGCCTGAATACACCCTGGTTTAGTTCCCTCCGTCCTTCAGCCACACTGCACCTGCCTCACACTCCCGTCAATCACTAAATGGATCAGACACTCACTGTAACTTACAAAATCAAGTGATCCTCAACTTCCTGAAGATGAAATTAGACATTTAAGTCTGGTTGGCTTTTTGGGCAGGTTGAGGGGCAGAGACATGTTTGTGCAAATTTTATGGTCACAAAGGAGATGAGAATTGGGTGTTAACAGTAGGCGTTACTTAGCAACATTCATTTCCGGTCGAGATTTCAGCTGTCCCATACAAATAGGAGTGAGGGGAGGGTTATAAAAGGTCCCAATAAAAAGCCATACAATTTTGTTCCCTATACATTCAATCATATTCACAAAATCTAGGTGCTACATTAGGGTAGGTCCTTAGACTTCCCATGTTTATATGCAAAGGTCCCACTGAGCACTTATATGTGACAAAACCTGGGAAATCGTAACATTAGGGGGAATAGCCATAGATGCTCTAAACATGATATTTTAGGAGATATAGCTAAAAATGTGAATACTTAAGAGAAAATGACTTCAGACTAACTTTTCCCAAGGAATCTTTTGAAGATATTATCAAAATTCTATTTTCATTCTAAATTGGTCTTATTTGGAATGTAAAAAGAACGTTTTTAGCAATTTTTAGCCCATTTGTTGACATTTGGTTGCCATGGCAACCATCAATTCATTCTTTTGGAATACAAATTATCCCTATCCAATTGCCCCATCCATGAGGATTTCAGAACTGAAAACAGAATGCCAATATTCCTACCAGATCCAAATCTATGTCCAATAATATGCATTTATTGGTTTAATTTGTAATAATTATGATTTATATGGATTATTTGGAAATAGATTGATATGGGATTGCATTGCAGCCTATTCTGAATTCCTACATGTCCCTACCATCCCATGTTTGAGATGTCATTTCTCAGCAACTATTTCAAATATTTTGATGCTTGAAGCATCAAATTATAGCTGAAGACACGAACTTAAATAAAGGTGTTTTCCCCTAATGTCACGTTTTCCCACGTTTTGTCACATATCATGGTAGGTCTATCCTTGGTTTGATTTATGAGTAGGAAGGTTGTTGCTGCACAAAGCAAAAGTTTGTGATTGCTAGAAGATATTGATTCATGTAGTGCAGATGATGTAGTGGCACTATATCATCACGTAAGGCAATACATTTTGGCCTTACTTTCATATAGGTGACCCCCCCAAACATACAGGCAAAGTCAGAAAAAGTATTAATCAGCACTATTCAATAGAGATCTCTATGAATTCTGAGTATGCAACTGTGGACAACATCTCCTCTTGCAGAAACAGCCATCGAAACCCGCAAACAACAATGAAGAAGTATTACTACAAACATGACAGGAAAGCAAATGACAAATGACAAGAAACATAGATTATCCTAGAGACATGACATTGCCTCATCAGTAGGATATGGTGAAACAAATGACTCAGGATTGTACCTGGTGTTTATAAGGCTATAGAGAACCCTCCCCTGTAATCTTCCAATTTCCTCCACCATCAGCTTGTCATTATTTAGCAGACGCTCTAATTGCACATCATGATTAATTGGACCATTCTGGTTTCTATAGATTTCTTCCTGCATGTCGGTCTGTCGTCTTCTGATGGTCAATAAATAAGTGTTGTCTGCATCTTTTGTCAAAGTGTTTAGAATTAATGGGACGCATAATTTTGACATTCCTCACTAATTATAACTATCAGTCTGCCTTTAATGATGATTTACAAAGTGATGAACATAGGAATATTGGGAATATTTCGTAAAGGAGACACCAACCTTTATATTAGGGTATGTTTAGGGAACCACAGTTGATCCATTATGAATAGCATAGTGCTATAATGCTCTAGGACCTCATCTCATCATGATGTATGAATGTGGTGTTTGGGAGTAACTTGCAAGTGCCGTGTATATGCATCATACCAGACAAATAGGCATCATGCTGTCCTTAAAGGGTTACACACAGAATGCCTAGGGTCAAAAGTGGTGTAAATACTATCTGTAAATACACTGACATCTCAGGGTATTTCTTTCCATTCATTGCTAAATATAATCATAGATAATGCTTGGCCATTTCCAACACACAGTATGTAATATATCACGACCGTTATTAGACCCTTATGTCAAAGTTAACATTGATAGTTTGAATTAATGGGAACATGTTAGTCTATGCTTGACTGTAGTCAGAATAAGCAGTCTGTCCGAGAGCAACATCAAATACACATGTGATTACTATCGATAATCTAGGCACTCAAAAACATCATTCATCTTATATCTTAGATAGATCCTGGTAGGAAATTGCCATTGATTATCTTCCCTAGCATTTATGACGGGGTAACTGATTGGAAAGATGTTTTGTGATAAACAATAGATTTCCAATAAAATGTTGTGGTGGATTTTTGCGCAAGCAAGACGGATATTTTTGGTCTCCCCTGTGGGTGATATCAAATTTTTTTCAGTCCCCCCCAGGCACGGCCGACCTCATTGAGCCATAGTAACGCACTGAATTTTGCCCTAAAAAGGGGTGCAGTTTTTGTCTTTGGTTACCCCCGCTTCAAAGGGTCCAAATTTGTTTAGTCCCCCCCCCCAAATCCACCAACCCCCACCCTGTTGTTATAAAATGACCACTCCATTACACAGTTACAGTAATGTATGACATGTACTTATGAAGCCACACCGTTGTCAGTCGTCGTACCAACATCTATTCAAAACTGCCTTCAGAGAGCACAGTTTGTGAGCATTCATGATGTGAAATCCGATGCCTGCAAATAAATGAGTGTTCATAAGTACAACTATTGCTGACACCTCCATGTCTGTGTAGGATATCATAAATATCTTTTCATTATGCATGTTTTTATTTCATTCCTTTCCCCCTTATAATTGTATTTAGGTTTCTTGCATTACTACTGGTATAAAGCTACAGAATAGGTAAGTTTATGATTATCCTTACGAAAAAGGCTGACCGAGTCATTTTTATCCAATTTTTAACTTTCAGGAACTTTTGAGACCTAAGTTTTCAAAAATGAAAATGATATCCAACCTACCTATCTTAAATTTTCAGAACATAATATTAGAAACACCTTTTTATATTTTAGCTTAACAAATCAACTCAAGCCTCTCCCCTTATAACCTATAACTAGACTCCTATAGGAAGCTTTACAGCCTATAACTAGACTCCCTCCTATTGGAAGCTTTATAGCCTATAACTAGACTCCTTCCTATAGGAAGCTTTATAGCCTATAAATAGACACCCTCCTATATGAAGCTTTGTAGCCTATAAGTAGACGTCCTCCTATAGATTGCCTCATAGCCTCGTACAGAGATGCAGACAGATATTCTGAAGGCCATAGGGACAGATCAAGTCTGCCTCTGTATTGACCTTGGCTGAAGGTGAACCCCACAGGGCTACTCTGTAGGTAGGGGAGGGATGCACCGTGGTGGTGGGTGTTTGGAGCTAGAAAGATCAGGGAGGCAAGGGGGAAGACTGGAAGGAAAGAAGCCGATATGGAGCAGTTAGGGAGGAAGCGATACAAGGGGGAGCGGGCCAGCCTGGCAAACAGCTAAACAGGCAAGGAGAGTGAGCGACAAAGGGAGGAAGATGTAGGGAGTAAGGGTGCGATGGGTACACAAGCAGGCTGGTAGCCAATAGTCAATGAGGGAGGTACGAGATGAGGCAGTGAAGGATGGGAGTTTGAGGCAAGGGAAAGTGAGGTTGGCGGTGAATGGGGAGGGGAGGAAGAGTGTGAAATGGAGGGAGGAAGAGTAAGATGGATGGAGTGAATCAAAAGGGGCAGGAAAGAGGCATAGCCGGTGACAGTCATACAAACAGGGGATGTGGTGGCAGAAAACTAACAATCATGTAATATCAGACTTGTGTGGTAACTGAAAAAGGACTGAGTTGACAGAGAGCACCCCAGACTCACAGTCCCCCAGGCTAAAACCAGATCATTACCTTCAGGAGTGTGACCTCTTAGAACACTGGTGATTCAGTCAAGCAGAGGCACAGAGCACTGAGGCAGCCTAAAGCCCTCTCTGAGAGAGGAAACCCTCACCTCACCCCCTAACAGGTGCGAGCCTGCCCTGAGGGCATTGTTACCATTCACTACTGACAGACCTGGGGAGGAGCCTGGATGACCTGCTGATGTGCCTGAGAGGTGGGGTGAATCATTACACAGTTTCTGGTATTCATGTGGCATAGTTAGTTGACATCATCAGGCATGCATTCAGCCAATGAATGTGGGAGTGTATCTTTTACTAGTATTATGCAGATGCAATGGCAATATGAATTCATTTCAGAGTTGTGACTCACAGATAGAAAACAAACTTAAAACAGAGCTTACATTGAATTCATATCGTTTGTTTACCATCCCATGTGCCCCTAGTTCATCCCCTCTTTCAGGGAGTATGAACTATGACATATTGTCATTGCACTATACATAACAGCCTAGGTTGATCAATCATTTCATGGTAGCAAGAATGGCTGCCTTCATTGCGCTAAGCAATGTAGTTCACATAGAGGATGGACAGGTGGTTGAACTATTGTATGATTAATTGTAACATTTCTGAGAGTTATCCACAGTTGTATCATCCTGAGTTTTTTTCGTGTGAATTCTGAAATGGTCTCCAGAACCAGATGTTCTCAAATGCCTATATCCTAGAAAAAAAACATGCTGATATATATATATATATATATATATATATATATATATATATATATATATATATATATAAATATATATATATATATATATATATATATATATATATATCAACGTATTTAATAAGATACAATAAATGTACAAGTTGAATTCTCTTGCAACCTTTAAACCGTTTGCAGTCTCTTTATGCAACCCTATTCTCATTCCTTCTATTAAACATTTACTTGTTGCATCGGTGTATCTCAATCAATTATCAAAATCAGGGATTCAAGCTCATCTATATAGTGTCAGGTGTAAATTGGTCTGCACTGGTCAATGGGCAGGCTGAACAGCTGGAACAGTTCTTGATGTAAGTCCTGATCAGAAGGACCCGTATGTAATCCACCTGCTGCAGGGTATACCAAACCGTCACCTCTCCTATATGAGGCCCATAGTACAGGTCCTCGCAAACATTTGCTGTAATGCCAGTTAGGCTTCAGCCTGCAGGACTAATTACGGCTGTAACTCTCAGATGGGGCCATGGGCTGTCTGAGAGTTACGGACAGAAAGGTCAGTTTGATTACTCTCGTGTAAACCAAATCATGTAGATTTCTGCAACCAATCAAGACATGCCATGAGTGGTTCTTTATGCTACATGGGGCCTTAATTGGGTAAGTTGAAATTATAGCCATGTCTAGAGCAATTAATAGTAGTCCCTGCAAACAAGATCTCAAGCAGAACTCGTGCGGTTCTTGAGTCACAACTCGGGATCCCTGCGAGAATTGTGCATGTATCTGGCACGAGAATATGTGAACAGCTTTTGACTGTGTCATATTCTGTGGAATTCCACGTCATTTATATCAAACAGAACTTGGGAATTGAACGTTCGCAGCTGGGTAGAATCCGGGTAGGTCACAATGACACCTTTCTTGTGTCACTGTGACCTACCCGGTTTCTTCCCAGTTGCGAACGTTCAATTCCCAAGTTCTGTTTGGAGGGGTCTCTACACAGAATAATGAGCCTGTCTGTTCTATATTAAAGACAGGGGAATGCAAAGCAGATTCACCTCGCAAATGGTACCATTTTCCAAAGCTTTTCTGACACTTGTATCATATACTGTAAACGTAGATATTTTCGCTGGTATAAATTTTCGCGGATTTGCTATAAAGTACAATTTCGCGCGGATTTAAATTCGCGGATTTTGACACTTGGTAGTCATGCTACTACATAGGATAAATTTTCGCTCTGTACATATTTTCGCGGATTATAAAATCCGCGAAAATCGCGAAAATTTGTACAGCACGAAAATATCTACATTTACAGTACCCACAAAGCTAGTGTCTGTGGGTATTGCACGCGGGCTATACTATGCAGGACCTGTCAATTTGAACCACTTTATACCCAGCACAAATTCAATTCAACCATATTCACCCATGAGCATAATCAGTCAAGCTTTGCAGTTCTGAATTCAATAGTAGTATTTGAGTCTCCTATATAGTTGACAGTGTCTGATTAAACCCTGTGTTTAGTTTCCTCAGCTTTCAGCCACACTGCAGCTGCCTCACACTCCCGTCTATCACCAAATGGATCAGACACTCACCGTAACTTACAGAACTTCTACATCAAGTGATCCTCAACTTCCAGAAGCTGAAATTAAACATTAAAGTCTGATTGGCTGTTTGAGCAGGCTGAGGGACAGAGACATGGCTGTGCATATTTATGTCGAGATTTCAGCTGTCCCATACAAATAGGAGTGAGGGGAGGGTTATAAGGGAGTCCAAATAGAAAGCCATACAATTCTTTTGCCTATACACTCAATCATATTCACAAAATCTAGCTGCAACACTAGTGTAGGCCATTGGACTTTCCATGTTAATATTCAAAGGGCCGACAGAACAGTAATATCATGGGAGGGTCTAACCAGGGTTTGATTTATGAGGAGGAACGTTGTTGCTGTGGAAAGCAAAAGCTTGAAGATATTGATTCATAAAGTGTAGGTGATGTAGCACACTATATCTTCATGTAAGGCAATAAATTGAGGACTGACTTTCATATAGGTGATTCCCCCCCCCCCCCAAACACACAGGCAAAGTTGGAAAAAAATATTATTCAGCCCTATTCAATATAGAGCTCTATCAATGCTAAGTATGCAACTGTGGTGAATATTTTCCTCTTATAGGACCTGCCATCCAAACCCACAAACAACGACGAAGAAGTATTATTACAAATATGACAGGAAAGCAAACGACAAAACAAAAGAAACATAGATTATCCCCGAGACATGGCATTGCCTCATCAGTAGGCTATGGTGAGATTAATGGCTTGGGACGTACCTGATGTTTATATGGCTATAGAGAAGCCTACCCTGTAACCATACAATTTCCTACACCATCAACTTGTCATTATTTAGCAGACACTCTAATTGCACAACATCATGATTAATTGGGCCATTCTGGTTTTCTAAGTTCAATTATTTAATGGCACAGTGTTTACGAAATGGTCAATTTCTTCGTGTGTGTCGGTCTGTCATCTTCTGATGGTTGATAAGGAGAGTCTGTGAATGGTTGATAAGGAGAGTCTGTGAATTGAACCAAAGATGGCTGAAGGGGGTATACAGATCATGGACACGAGTGAAAACAAGTAAGAGTAGTGTAATACCAATTATTGGCGAAACAAATTGAACGACTGGAACACTGGGCGATAATAGGGGACCCTCAGTGTTATAACTACATTAGAAGCATTACAAGCCCACTGAAATGTACATACGACAAGGAGACGTAGCTAAGCAATATCAGTCATTAAGACACAATAGTGATCAAACTTTAAAAATATTTCCATACTTTCAAACTAATTCCAGACCGGTCACGCTCGTCCTTGGAGATGAAACTATGGAGAACGTGGTGGAGCCGCTAAAACGACACTGCCCAGACGGCATATTGGTGAAGCAACTGAATTCCAAACTGACTGTAGGTGAATTGAAAAATTGGCTACTGAACAGTGAGAATGAAGGTCTCATACCGGAGAAACATCTCTACCTCTTGATGTCACCATGGGACTTAATGTGTAAGAGTCGAAGCTCTGAGGGCTCCATTGAGTGCAACAGCCTGACTGACGAGGAGGCCCTACAGAATGTACAAGTGTTTAAGAACAGTCTACATCAACTAAAGGACGAGGTAAACGATAAGTTCTCGGGCATCAAAGTGATATTCTGCCCGTTGCTCACTGTACACATCAGCAAGCATAACTACATGATCTACAGCAACCACAAGACAGGGCCGAGGAGCCAAGAACTGCTGGATAGATCCGTTATACAGATGAACTCAGAGATACAACGGGTTGATAAGCTGCAAGGCTTTGAAACCCCCAGATATGACCGAAGGGTGTTTACATATCAGTGTAGGACCAAGAAATGGACACCTCATTATGATAGATTGAATGAACTTGGTGTGAAGGCCAACACACGTATGGGTGAATACATGAGTGAAAAAATCTGTCTGTGTCTAAGCAACAACAACAGTATCTAAAAACCCCCCTCTGTGCTAAATGTGTAAACAGTGTTATCAGTATTAACTAGCAATGTTGAAGGTATAATTATGATATCAGCTTGTGGTTTCTGTAGCCCCTTGATGTTGTAAGTCAATGCTGTAAGTCAATCTGAATATAATCTAGCGGGACTAGCATGTATGGGAGGGGATGATTAGTGAAGGGAGAGTAGTCGGAAGTGAGAGTGATTATTTCGGGAGGGATCAGTCACTTAACTCTAAGTTTACTGCTCAAACAACCCCACCACTGTATTTGGAATGAATATGTATTATGATAGGTATGTAAAATACTTCTGTCTGCAGAGAGGTGGCCCTGAAATAGTCAACCGCCCTCTGGAAGTTATGGTGGCCAAATGTGTAAATGTGGTTTGGGAGGGAAAACTCAGCGAACTTATAGATAATGGGTGATAAAATTCCACGTGGTTTGAGAATTATTTATATGAATGCGCGCAGTATGGCCGGTAAAATGACGGATATCAAACAATGTTTTAATTGGTCTGATATTTTCTGTGTCTCAGAGAGCTGGTTGAATGACAATGTCGATGACAGTGAGATCAAGTGGGTGGGCAATGCCATGTTTAGAATTGATCGGCTGGAAAATAGAAGTGGGGGATTGGTGACATATGTGAAAAATGAGTTTGCTAATTATACAAATGTACTTGAACATGGGACTTTTATTGACAAAGATATTGAAGTGTTAACAGTGTCTATATGCCAGCCTGATAGAAGGAGAAAAGTCATATGTAACATCTATAGGCCTGGTGACGGTGACCCCCTATTATTTACAAATAAGCTAGAGAAAATTATTGACGACATTACCCTGAATGACTACGATTTGTGGATTGGGGGGGATTTCAATATAAATTTTGCACAACAAAATGACAATAAGTTCCAACCTTTAAAAACCTTTATTAACACGTATAATCTGAAAATATTAATAAATAGAGTCACCAGACCCAAGGATGAGGGAGGTACCATCATTGATAACATTCTCACAGATGCCGATGATATTGTATACAGTGAACCCATGCATGACTTGATAAGCGATCACCTACCGGTAATCGCTGTACAAAAGAAAATTATGACAAAAATGTACGAGCTCACATTTGCGGGTAGAAGCTATAGAAAGTATAACAAGCAAGATTTAATTGAGAAGCTAATATATGCCGATTGGAGTGATTTTTATAAAATCAAGAATCCCAATACACAATGGGAAATCATGTTGAGTTTGATTCTAGAATACCTGGATGAGAATTGTCCAATCAAAAGCAGAACGGTTCGTACCCGGGATGTTGATTGGATGACAAATGAGATAAGGGAACTGATTGTCGACAGACAACGTCACATGGCTGAATTTTTATGTACAAGATTCATCGAAGATTTGCAGATTGCCAAAAACTTAAGGGATAGAATTAGTACTATGATTAAAGAGTCAAAAACTGTCCAAATTGATGAAGCCTTCCAGATGAAGGGAGACGGACACAGAGAATTTTGGAAAAGAATTTCGGACCTGATTAAGCCTAAAGATTCTAGCACTAGAGCCGATTTCATTCATCATGAGAGTGGAGAGGCCATAAAAGAGGAGGATTCTGCAGATTATTTCAATGAATTCTTCGCAGGGGTAGGCCAGAAAATGGCTGAAAAAATGAACTATAACATTGATAGACACCACGGGGTGAACCAAAACATTGACTCACCATGTGGCAACATTGAAATAGACTATGATATGGTTGAAGATCTTGTTGACAGCATAAATGAACATAAATCTAGTGGTATTGAAGGGCTGAACGCCAGGGTTCTTAAAGATGCGCTATCAGTTTTAATTCCTCAATTATTATCAATATTCACTAACTCAATAGCTGAAGGTATTTTCCCGGACGCCTGGGCGATCAGTACGGTCGTGCCAATCCCAAAAGTAGGTAAATTAAATGAAATAGGGAACTGGAGGCCAATTAACCTTCTACCGGTACCAGGTAGACTTTTGGAAAAAGTAGTGCACAGACACATCATGGATCACCTCAATGTTAATAAACTCCTAACAGATTGTCAATTCGGTTTTAGGCCGGGGTTAGGGACTAATGAAGCAATTTTCGAATTTGTTAGATATGTATATGACAAAATAGATAAACAACAACAGGTCAGTGTATGCTATGTGGATGGAACCAAAGCTTTTGATTCCGTCCACCACTCCCTCCTCCTTAGAAAATGTGGGCATCTAGGTATAGATGACAAGACCCTGAAATGGTTATCCTCATATTTATCAAACAGAAGACAGGTTACTTTATTAAATAACATGCGCTCTAGTGAAGCTAGAGTAAGGTATGGCGTACCACAGGGGAGCAGTCTAGGCCCTCTTATGTTCCTGCTTTATGTAAACGATTTTCCGGATATCATTGTGGAATCCAAGGTATTTATGTATGCCGATGACATTGTTCTAATATCAGCTGGGGATTCGCTAGAGTCGTCAGCGAGTAAACTGATTCGTGATGTGTCAAGGACCCATGAATGGTGCTTAAACAATTGTTTAACGGTAAACAAAAAGAAAACAAAAGTCATGAGAGTATACAGGAATTGCTCAATGCAGAGTCCTCCTGCTCTAGAAATTAAGATTGGGGACACTCAATTAGAAGAGGTCACCGAGTATAAGTATCTAGGTGCAATCATAGACTCCAAATTCACTTTCAGACCACATGTAAACAACCTAATACGTAAATTGAGTCTCAAAGTAACCCTGTTAGCACGCATTAAAAAGTTTCTTGATGAACAAAAAGCAATCTTAATGTATAAACAAATGATAACTCCGTATGCGGATTATTCTGGTTTTCTGATTGACTGTGCAACAGTAGATCTAGTTAATAAGGTACAAAAAATACAAAACAGAGGGCTGAGAGTGTGTCGCTACAATAACATGTATGAACGATGCTCAGCGACAGAACTGCATGTGTACTTTGGTCTGAAGACCCTAAGTGAAAGACGCCTAGCTCAACTCTTGTGTGTAATGTTTAATCTGTCTAAAACCATAGGTACTGAAGTACCGGTAGTACAGCGCAGAACGCGTGCAGATAGCAAAATAAAATTTATCAGTCATGTTACAAGATATAAGGTAACAGAAAAAAGCCCCTGGCATAGAGGTATTTGGGAGTGGGATCACCTTGAAGCTGACACCCAGCGAGTTGAAAAACGAGCTAAATTCAAAGTCCTAACCAAAAGCAAAAAGCATAGGCCAAGGCTGGCATAATTCCTATGATTGTTTTATCAACACGCTTCACTCCCCGGGGCGCCAATGTAATGGTTTTCATACTTGGATACCACCCCCCCCCCCCTTCCCGATGTCCATGTGCAAAAGTATGAGATGGCTAGACAAATTAATGAAACTTAGGAATGGTTGTCATACTAAGTCTACAAATTTTTCACCTTCCATCTGGAGCGGTTGTCGCCCAGTGGACGTTAAATGTCACACCCCCCCCCCCCTCGTCACTAAGATGATTAAAATACTGACCTCTGGCTGGAATGGTTTTCATCCAACCCACCCCCTCCTCTTGATCTCACTGTTGCACTGTGTGGATATCGTCTAACTGCCCCCCAACTTGGACACTACCCCCCCCCCCTATGCTTAATTTCCCCTACCTTTGAATACAAACACGTCATTATCCGGAGCATACAGCGTCTTTCCCGAAACAAAGGCCCAAGGGCACTTTTCAAACTAAATCATCCTAGGATGACGATACAGGTGATGCAATGAAAGCTTAGACTAACTTATGGAGTCTTGGGTAGGGATTAGTAGTAGTGTAACATGTATAGCATGTGGACTAACCACAACGCAGGCCACCAGACATGTGTATGTTAACGAGTAGGAGCATTTCTGGGTAAATTGTAATCAAATGTAAAGTAGTAAGTAAGAATGTAATGTGTATATCACAACTTAATTGGTAGTTTAATTTCTAAGCAAATGGTACACACGATTGTAATTGCTTTACTGTACACTCGGGCATGGATGCAAGTTCATTTATGAATTATGCACTAAGCTGAGTGAATACACCGTACCAATGTGTATGTATTTTCCTATGTATTTTCCTAAATATAGATACATGGTATTATGTAAACTAACCACATGCAGCCAGGCTGGCTAGAGAGATTTTTTCCTAAGAATAGACTCTGCATTAATAGTAAGCATGACATGTACAAAATTGAGGAAGACGCCAAGATTGAAGGCCAGATGATTTCATATTTATTTATATTGTTTAATGAGTCAACGAGTACATGGTATTATGAATATATCTGTCAAATAACTATATGTCTAGTTATTAATTATAAACCAGACATGTCACTGCGTAAATAATTGTGATTTCTCATGTTGTTATTGAATCACACGAATCGTCTGCGATATTTATTAGAATATAAGATCGAGGGCTGTTGACCCATTATTGCACTTGAAAAACATGTAAATGATTTGGAAGCAATAAAACCTTCTTGAACTTGAACTTGAACTTGAACTTGATAACTTAGTGTTGTCTGGAGCTTCTGTCAAAATGTTTCATATTAATGGGATGCGTAAACTTGACGTTTCTAACTCATAACTATAACTCAGCCTTTTAATGATGATTTATAAAGTGATGAACATGAGAATATCAGGAGACACCAGCCTTTAGTGTACTTTCAGGGACCACAGTTAACTTGTTAAGGATAGCAAAGTGCTATAATGCCCTATGACCCTATCTCATTGTGATGTATGAATGTAGTGCAGGGGAGTAACTTCCAATTGCTGCATTTATCCATCATGCCAAACCACAGGTTGATACACTCACAAGAAATGAGTTTGCAGCATTTGGGTATCATGCTGTCCTTGATTGTGTTAAGCACAGAATGCCTTGGGTCAAAGAAGTGGTAAGCACTATAGACACTAACACCTCACATTATTTATTTCCATTCATTATTAATTATATCATAGATGATCCTTGGTCTCCCCCCAGTCATGGCCTACCCTTTGGGTTATAGTACTGCACAGGCTTTCTTGCTCCCGCCCCCCCCCCCAAATCCACTGACCCCCCGCTCCTTTGTCAGTCATTATACCCACATCTATTCAGAGCTCCCTGCATGCGTACAGAAAGCAGTGAGCATTCATGATGGTGAAATGAGTTACCGTAAACCCCGCCTATTGGCTGACCCCGTGTATAAGCCGAAAGTTACTTTGAGAGAAACCATACCAAAAACAGATTTTGATTTTATTTCCTTGAAATACCATGTGTATTTGGCCTAACTTGTATTCGTCACATGACCCCGCCTATAAGGTGAAAGGGAGAAAATTGGCTTACACGGGAAAAAAGGGCAAAAACAATTTGACTAATAGGTGGGGTGTGACGGTATATTTGGTTATTTTTTCCTAGAAAATTCAATTTTATGGAAGCTGAGAGGCTCTGAATAGGGCCAACTGTCCTATACATCTGTAGTATTGTATAACATAAAAATGGCATTCCAAACGACAGAATCCTGCTCAGTATAAAAATGAACGCGGCACAGACTGCCCACCAGTCAATAGTGTAGAGGCCCCAGTTGCCTCCCTCTCTATCTCAAATATCCACGAGGGAACATTGACACCTCCAGTTCTCTTCTGATAGCCCCAAGGCTGACACAAGGGGATAGATCAGCACCGGATGAGGGTAGTGACTGCAGCAAGACACGTCCCGGCTAGGTGTAGATATGTATATATTTAGTAATCAATACAGGATAGATGCCTGCACATAAATGAGTGTCCATAAGTACAACTACTGCTGACACCGTATATTTATCTTTAAAAACATGCTTACACTTATCTTGTCTACGCTGATTAATTTTTAGTATACATGTTTTTATTTCATTCCTTTTCCCCCTATAATTTTATTTAGATTTATTGCATTGATACTGGTATAAAACCAACAAATAGGTAAGTTCTGGTTTTTATTTTTTATGAAATACTGCAATGCCATTTATTTAACCAAAGAGCGCCGTATTTCACACCCCCGTGAAATAACCCATGTCCATATTTCACGGCCTTGTGACGTCATCAAAATGGCGGTTTGTTTACATTTGAACGATGTAGAAAAAGACTAGTTTAAACCCTTCACCCCCCCTAGAGGCCCTAATAATTTAATTTGAATCGAAAAAGGTAAAAAATAAACACAAAGGGACACTTGTTTTTCGTCTGTTGGAGGGGTTATTTCACTTGTTGACCCTCGGGCTGCATTTCACTCGGCCTGCAGCCTCGTGAAATACGGCCCGAGGGTCAACTCATGAAATAACCCTCCAACAGACCAAAAACTCGTGCACCTTTGTCTATATCCTTGCAAAAAAGGCTGCTCGAGTCATTTTTATCCAATTTTGAATTCGGAAGTAAATTTTCTAGATACTTTTGAGACCTATGTTATCAAAATCAAAATGATATCGAACCAACCTAGCCTAAAGAGATCATGATATTTGAAACACCTTTTTATATTTTTAGCTGAACAAATCAACTGAACATCTTCCCCTTTGATGGTGAAAAGCAGAAATAAAATTCTTCATATCAAAACACCTTGGAAAGTCTTATGACAGTTGACCAGTAATTGGTCAATAGAAACACGGTCTGGGAGGTGTCCTTAATGGGCAGGGGCTGTAAGTCAGGTAGTGCCCACCTTTATAGCCTATAATAGACTCCTCCTATAGGAAGCTTCATAGCCTATAACTAGACTCCCTCCTGTAGGGAGCTTTATAGCCTATAACTAGACTTCCTCCCATAGGGAGCTTTATAGCCTATACTCAGACTCCTTCCTATAGGAAGCTTTATAGCCTCATACAGACATGCAGACAGATATTCTGATGGCTACAGGGACAGATCAGGTCTGCCTCTGTATTGACCTCAGGTGAAGGTCAGCCCCACAGGGCTACACTGTATGTAGGGAAGGGAGGGACAGGGGTCACAGCAGAGATTTTAAAAGAGCAGGGAAGCAGGAGGGAAGACTGGAAGGAAACTTGCAGCCAGGCCAACAGGCAAACATGCAAGGAGAGTGAGGGGAAAAGAGAGGAAGAGGCAGTGAGAGCATGAGGCAGGGGGTATGGGTGAGATGGGTAAACAAGCAGGCTGGTAGCCAATAGGCAATGAGGGAGGTATGAGAGAAATGGTCCCCAGAACCAGATGTTCTCAGATGCCTATATCTTAGAAAAAATCATGCCAGCATATATGTGACACAGTCTGTGAAAAGGGACCTTAGTGCAGGGTGCATTAAGTTCCTTTTCCCAGTACATGTCACATGTCATTGTATTCTATACTATACAATGAACGTATAAGTAGAATTTTCTTGCAACCTTTAAACCGATTGCAGTCTCTTTATGCATCCATATCCTCACTTGTTATTACACATTGACCATGTTACATCTGTACACCTCAATCAATTATCAAAATCAAAGCCAGGTGTAAATTGGTCTGCTCTGATCAATGAGCAAGCAGAAGTGCTGGAACAGGTTCTTGCTGTAATAAGTCCCTATCAAAAGGGTATGTAATGCACCTGCCGTAGTGTATACCAGATCTCTGAAAGTTGAAATCTTTAGACATGCTGCACCTGCCTCACACTGCCGTCCATTACCAAATGGTGATAACTGTAACATACAGAACTTCAACATGAAGTGATCCTCAACTTCCTGGAGATTAAATTAAACATGTAAATCTGATTGGCTGTTTGGGCAGGTTTAGGTGCAGAGACATGTCTGTGTATATATGTTTATGGTCACTAAGGAGGTTAGGGGATTTGGTGGTAACAGTAGGCATTGCTTAGCAACATCCATTTCGAGTCAAGATTCCAGCTGTCCCATACAAAAAGGAGTGAGGGGAGGGTTTTAAGAAGGTCCAAATGGAAAGCCATGCAATTTTGTTGCCTATTCACTCAATCATTTCCACAAAATCTAGGTACTACACTAGGGTAGGTCCTTAGACTTTCCATGTTAATATTCAAAGGTCCTACTGAGCACTTATAATGATCATGGTAGAGTCTAACCTTGGTTTTATTTATGCGGAGGAATGCTGTTGTTGCACAAAGCAAAAGTTTGTGATTGTTAGAAGATATTGATTCACATAGTGTAGATGATGTGGTAGCACTAGGTCTTTTTCATCATGTGAGGCAATACATTGAGGACTGACTTTCATATAGGTGATTTTCAACCCCCCAAAACTTACAGGCAAAGGTAGAGAAAAAGGCAAAGCATATTCATCAGTGTTCAAGATAGAGCTCTATGAACTCTAAGTCTGCAACTGTGACAAACATTTTCCTCTTGCAGGAACTGTCACCCAAACCCACAAACAACAATGAAAAAGTATTACTACAAATATGACTGGAAAGCAAATGACAAAAGAAAAGAAACATAGATTATACTAGAGTAATGGCATTGCCTCTTCAGTAGAATATGATGAGATAATTGGCTCAGGATTGATTGTACCTGGTGTTTAAACGGCTATAGACAAGCCTCCCCTGTAATCATCCAATTTTCTCCACCATCAGCTTGTCATTATTTAGCAGATGCTCTAATTGCACAACATCATGATTAATTGGGCCACTCTGGTTTCCAATCACTTTATGATGTAAAATGGTCGATTGCTTCCTGCGTGTCGGTCTGTTGTCTTCTGATGGCCGATAAATATGTCTAGTCTGGATATTCTGTCAAAGCTTTTGCTATTAATGGGATGGATCGTTATGACGTTCCTCCCTCATAACTCTAAGTAAACAATTTGGACATCAATTTTTCTTTATTCATTGCTAATTGTAATCATAGACAGTGCTTGGCCATTTCTCACTCGCTTTTCATAGGAATTTCATGACCATTTTTAGATAGTTAACATTAACCTCTATAATATAAAATTATGGTTGCATTTCAGTGTTTGCTTGACTGTCTCTGTAGTCACAGTTCAAAGGCCCTGCCGACATATGATTTCACAAAAATACTATTGATAATCGAATCCCACAAAATACATCATTCTTATATATGTTAGATAGGTCCTCATAGGAAATTGCCATTGATCACCTTTATGATATAGGGACAGATTGGAAAGATGTCTATTGTGATAAACAAGGATTTCCAATACATGCAGTCAAATCCGTAATGCCTCCATGTATGTGTGTGTATGTCTAAACTGTGATGGGTGCAACAAAAACAATGAATTGTAATGTATTACTGAGATTCCTAAAGCTATCCCTTTGACAGTCCCTATATGCACATTTATCTATGGCTTGACATATGTCTAATTTGTACTATCATTCATGATCAATTGCTGTGAAGGATGTGTATTAATATTAGAGTATATATATCATATATTTAGTTGAATCTTTTCAAATTCAACTTCATTAATAGAAGTTGAAAGCAGGTCCTGAATAAGGCTAAGGGTTAGGAGGCCAACTACACATTTACAGTACCATAATATAACATACAAATAGTCTTCTCAACAAATACAGCATGACACATACCCAGCACAAATTTCCCACCAGTCAATAGTGTAGAGGCCCCGATCTCAGATATCTACAGAGGCACATTGACACCTCCAGTTCTCCTCTGATAGCCCCAAGGCTGACACAAGGGGATAGATCAGCACCCGGTGAGGGCAGTGCCTGCAGCAAGACCTGTCCCCGCTAGGTGTAGATATATAAGGTATCAGTAATCAATATAGAATACATGAGATGGGGTAGATGTGTGTTCATAAACTACTACCATAAAACATTGCGCATAAGCCTAACTCACGTATAAGCCACACCCCAACTTTGGGCCGATCCTGTAAGCCAAAGGCAATCTGAGTTAAGGTTACTTTAGTACTGTACAACAGTTGTGACAACTCACATAATAAGCCACACCCTAACCTTTACGACTTGCGTACTAGCCGTGGCCTGTATGTGAGGTTTTACGGTACTGACCCCTCAATGTAATGAACATAGGTTATCAGAATCTGTCTCTGGATAATTATGCATATCAATCACTTAATTCCTTTTCCTGCTACTTTTATTTGATATGTATTGCATTGATATCAAGCCCTCCCTAACAACAATTACGAGCCTAAGCATGAATTACCTATCCAATTTTGAGGAATAGAGAACTTTATCTTGAAGCGACATTTAGAGTCAATTTCACATTTGACAAATTGAGGAAATCTTGCTCTATAAAGACAACTAAATAATCATATCATCTAATGGTTAAAAGCAGAACTAAAATTCCTTAATAGATATAATTATTTTTACCAACTTGCTCGGGAAAGTCTTACCAGATATGAACAGTAGTCGGTCCATGAGGAACCCAGGTGGCTCTCCCGATAAACAAGATGGCCGAAAATATAGCCTCGATCCGTGCCAGCTGTATATAGATCACAAGAAAGTTCATAAATATTTTAATCCTTTAGTTGCTGATTCTTTTTGAATGAGTCTGCCTGGCAAGCCAACGCACCTGCCACCGTTTTGATTTTTGAACAGAAATTTCAGAGAAATATTGAAGTACCTTAAACTCCCTATCTGCACAGCATCATTAACTACTTAAGCTGGCACAGTCACGTGATCCAAACGTTCCTATTCAAGGATATTTGTTAGGTCGCAGTAACGACTTGGGCTCCCTATAGGAACGCCATTTGGGAGATCTCCTTGAGGACCAGGGGGTCAAAGTCAGATGCTGCCTTTCTATGGGAAGCTTTATACCATACCCAGACTCGATGCTATAGAGTGCCCTACTCTTTAACACTTTAAGGACTGCATGATACCTTAAGTAACTCACGACCGCTGCATTCAAGCATCGTGTCGATCCTAGGGGGGTTGACACATAGGATCGGCATGATACACCAATACAGCATCAGCAAGGTACTCACAGGAGCTGCATTGGTGCATCATGACAACAAATATAAACTTATAGCGACATGTGCCTTAAAGCATTAAAACTTTCAGATGGATATTCTGAAGGCCACAGGGACAGATCAGGTCTGCCTCTGTATTGACCTTGGCTGAAGGTGAGCCCCACAGGGCTACTCTGTAGGTAGGGGAGGGAGGTAAGGAGGGAGGGGAGGTGGTGTGTCAGGGAGTGTGTCAGGCCGGCCAGCAAGGAATCAAGGCGGAAAGGAGGCAGGGACAGAAGGTAGCAGGGAAGAAATGAGGCAGGGAGGAAGGAAAAGGAAGTCTGACAGGAAAGGGAAGGCAGACAGGCAGGCAGAGTAAGGGAGTGAGGGATGGAAGGGGCAGGAAGGAAGAGTAAGGGAGTGAGGGAGGAAAAGGAGGCAGGCAGAATGAGGGAGTAGGCGAGGTAAGGTAGACAGGAGTCAGGGAGGAAGAGTAGAGAGAGAGGGACGGAATGAGGATGTATGGAGGCAGGGTGAGATTATGAGGTATCAGAGGTTGGGATGATGGAATAGCGGGTGATGGAAGATACACCTGTAGGCAATGGGGGATGTGGAACAGAAAAATAACATTCAAGTAGCATGAGCCATCGAAACTGAACAAAACGATCCAGACCGGAGATGGCAACCAGACTAAAAGTCCCTTAGGGTAAAATCACATCACAACCTTCAGCACTGAAACCTCCCAGTACGGTGAGTCAGTGAGTCAAATAATATAGAAACCCTTCAGCTCACCCCCTAGAAGCCTGCCCTGAGGGCATTGTTACCATTCACTACTGAGAGACCTGGGGAGGACCTGGATGACCTGCTGGTGTGCCTGAGAGGTGGGGTGAATCATTAGGACATTTAGAATCATTTCCATGCAAGAGTAGATGACATTCATATGCCATATTCAGTGGCCATCCTCAGACATAATATCATGTCAAAAGTTGGTTGCCAATTTTGTAGTTGTACAGTAGATTCTACTGTAGGTGTACAGTTCATTTGTAGGTCAACAGTAGAATCTACTGTTATTTAAAGCAGATTCTACTGTGTACCTACACTTAACTATTTACTGTGCAGGTATCTTATCCTAGTATCACACAAATCCGATGGCAATATGGAGTTGATTTAAGAGTTTTGAATTAGAAAGCGTATTGAGAACAGAGTTCATATTGAATTGTTTGTTTATCACACCATGGACTTTCACTTCCTTCCATCTTGAGAATGAGAACGACTTATGGCATTCCGCTATTGCACTATATATAACATTATGGGTTGATTTAACATGCTGTGGCTGTAAGAATGACAGCCCTTATGGCAAGATTATGTAAGGGGACTTATAAGGGAGTGGTCCTTCATCAACAACATGTGGGGGGGTCAGTGGGTTTATTTCAGTTCTCCCCAACAGAAGGGTTCCGATTTTTGCAGTGCCCGCCCAGGAGATTTATGCCAGTTGGATCCTTATAATGTCCAACCCTGCTATTATGTGCTGGATTCGTATTGTAACAAAGGGGATGAACACGTTTTTGTGCCGCCCCCCCCCCCCCCCGCCGCAACCCATCCTGTTATTAGAAAATGGCAGTGGGCAGCCACAGTCTGGGTATGGCTGCTCCATATGAGTCTGGCTCTAATGTCCATACCTCACCTCATCCCCCTCCTGCATACTCACTCTGCACTGTAGGTTGGCACCAATTACCTCTCTGTACAGATACGGCTACAGACGACTAGCTATGATAATCTATGAAACTGGAAACTGATAGTAGAGACTGCTGATTTATTGGAAGAGTGACACCTCTTGGTGCGTTCGCTAAGCAAAAAAATTCCCACTTTATTGAGACACTAAACCAGCGCGACTGTCGATTCTGGTAAGGCCTTGCAAATAACTACCGTAAAGCCTTGCGTATAAGCTTTGCTCGTGTATTAGCCGCATCCCTAACTTTGACAGATTATATAAGCCACAGAGAGGGTCTGAAAACTGTCCATTTGGTACTGTAGTATTCTTAAATGTTTGGTGTCAAAAGAAAGCTGAGTCTGACTCGCATACAAGCCGCGGCTTATACCTGAGACTTTAAGGTAGCTTCTGTTTGCTATAGAACGCACCAAACGCTACAGTTGTGTACACCTCAGAGAGGGATTCCTGAGTCAGCCTCTGGCTCAGAATGACCTCTGTATATATGAGTCTTGTCCTCATGTCCACACCTCCCATTCTTCACTGATAATCTTTGAGCCCCAGAACTAGTTAGTCATTTCTTGGCTCCCTATTTGACCAACTAGGTTAGTTGATATTGTCAGGGCGACCAGTACTGACCAAGTCACCTTAGTCTTCTCCACTTCAATGATCATTAAGCTAAGTCCTTTTGAGTGAGGCATTAGTCATATGTTGCCTTTGCCTCAATCATTTTTGAATAGCACTTGGTTATGTTTTATCTATGACTAACCTGGGATAGCTACTACAGAGTAAGGCCCGGGAGCATTTAGATTGTCAGTGTACCCTACTAGAGCACTCCCTACACATTACACATCCCACTGCGCCTCGCCCATCACCTGACCACGCATGCGCAACGAGTGGCTTCCACTTCCGGTTGGTATACTCTCCCAACACAGCAGTCCATCACCAGTAGCCAACCTGGTGGAACACACAGCAACAAACATCTGCTTGGAGAATATTTAACCCTTTTAGGACTTTATGGTTTGTGAATATTTGTCATCATGATGCACCAGCACAGTAAGTCGCCAGCACTGCATCATGACTTCTCTTTGGGAGTGTATAAACCCCCATAGGGTTAGCATGGAACATGAATGTAGCCTCAGCGAGTAACTCCCCAGGGCTATATTCATGATGACAACCTGGCATTAAAGCAGTATGTGTGTATAATATATACAATCATAATTATGCATACATATGTATGTGTGTGTGCGTGTGTGTGTGTGTATATGTATGAGACAAGGGCTACCAGTGCGGCTTGGGGCGGGTCACAGGACCGGGTGCAGAGTATAAGGTCTCACCAGGCTGAATGTGGGTATTGATTGTGGTCTCTGTATGAATATTTGATAGATGTCATATACATGTCCATTAGAGGACTGAGACCTGCAAGCTGCTGGTCTGCAGCCACCAGGGGGCATACACCGTCCTTACGGCAGCTCTGTTACAGTATACAAGCCGCCATCTTGGAAACCAGGGAAAAGCTGAGTCACAAAGGCGTGTAAGAATTTGGGTCTCAACAAAGACGCCGACTCCCAGAACAAAATGGTGGTTTTATTGTTGTCTGCATCTTGAAGATGTGATTGTAAGTTTGATGGAACAACAACAAAGAGCTCTTGCATTCCATGGACTAGAACGCACCAGCGCCCTTTAATTTCATGTCCCAAGATGGTCCCAACTAGCGTTGACGACTCACCAGGGCTACAATGGCACTGGACCTATCTCGATTTCAATTATTTGACCTATTTATGAAACAATTTTTTCAATATTTATGAAATCTCTTGAACTACCCGGTTTCCTGATTGGTACGGTGTACTGAATGTGAAAAGGATTTTCTGCAGAACACCTACGGAGAGATCATGGTTGCAATAGATGTCTAGAAAGGTTATCATAATGATGGTCTCAGCGATAGACCGTCACAGGCGTATCCCTACATGGTATGACACTAACAGAGGCTAAGATCTGCTGCGGTCACCTCCCACCCCAACACGACAGGCTACAGTCATGAAAGGGATCTAGCATAAACCGATGTCAACAGGGTTATATACATTAATGTAAATGCAAAAGGATTGAAGATTTCAATGTCAAAGGGAACTAGAATGAGCTATGTATAAGGTCTTTGGAGAGAATAAAAGCCTTTCATTCAGTATCCCTTATATCCTATTGAGCTTGGGAAGGAATGGAAGTGGGGATTGAGGTGCAAACCGTTTAAGCGCACATAGAAGGAAATGGGCTCTGGGCAAAATGTCAATCTATCTCTGTTCATCAATAGTGAAACAGCCTTTGACATAGGGCTGTATGATATACAGGGTCAAAGGGTCCTTAACCCAGGCCCAACGTGTCCTCTGGCATAAACAGTAGAAGCTATAAAAACGGTTACTTCAAAGATAGAATTAGTCCAACATGAACAGCACATGAGATCAAACACATGCCCCATTGCTTACAGCTACAGGGCATCTCCTCTACACCCACTCTACACCCAGCCCTAGACCAGTCCATACCTCCTTTATATCCCGTTTGCTTTGGTCTAATATCAATATCGTCATACATCCATTAGGGGGTAGCAGTGGGCTATCTTTATCTATTCAGAGACTGCAGCAGGGGAGATCTGCTGCACTGCTCTGGTCTTCATAGCTGAGCCCAGCCCACCGTCCTATTGTTTTGCAGGGCTTCTCAGCACCCTCATAGATAAACCCTTCTACATCCACCAGATTTATACTAAGAACAAGTTTAGGACACAATAATACCAGTCATTATAGCCACCGCCTATGAGCCGAATTAATTATTTTATTTCTATGAACCAAATTTTGGCTTATATGTGAGGTTTCAATACATAAGATTAAAGAGAAAAACGAATAATATTAATATATTAAACCTTTTTTATATAGGACGATTTTTTAAATCAAATTGGGGGCTCGGCTTATAAGTGAGGTTATCCTATAGCCGAGGGTTTATGGTAGTTTAGGACCTAATGGCATTTTACAGGGTTGGTGGATATTAGATTGCCATAATGATGCCCCAGTGGTAGACCAGCACAGCCAGCCACCAGGTGGTTTCATGTCTAGAGGAGGCTAGGATCTGCAGCCAATCACCAACCACCTCTAGTCAAAGGGGCGGGGCTATGAAAGGCATCTAGCACAAACTAACATCAGCAGGGTTTATTCACATTAATGTAAATGCAAAAGGATTGAGGGTTTCAATTTCAAAGGAAACCTAGAATGAACCACGTTCTTTGGTCAGAGAATAATAGCCTTTGGATCTGTATCATTTATATCCCGCAGACCTGGGTGAATAATATTTGCTCTATGCATATGTTTATGGTCTGAACCATGACCTTTATGTTTAGAAAACATGTTTTTAAATAACCACTGATCCCTTCTTATAGTATCGGTGGTAAGCGGTATTGTAATGTTACCATGTCTCTTAAACAGGCCAGTATGGTAGGTTTGCCTTAGGGCTGGGGTATTGGGCAGGCTAGGAGGAGAGTCTGTGTGGATATAGCCCAGCATCCACACCACACAAGATCAAACACATCCCCCATACCTTACACCTACAGGGGTCCCCTTATAGATCCAGCATGTCCTCTGCAGCAAGGTCCACTCTATACAGAGGGACTCTGCCATCCTCTGTACACCCCCTACCCCTTCTATCCCTAGTCCTAGACCCCTCCCTGCCTCCTCTACACCTCCTCCCTCCCCACACTATTCTATACCTCTCCCTGTCTCACCCCCAGCCCCACCTACACCCTCCCTGCTTCCTCTATACCCCCCCCCCTCAGCCCCTCCTAGTCATCTATGTGCCTCCTCTATATCCCGTTTGCTTTGGTCTAATATCAATATGGTCATATATCCATTAGGGGGTAGCAGCAGGCTATCTTTATCTATTCAGAGACATGAGCAGTGGGGAGCGGATCTCCTGCTCCGGTCGTCACGCTGAGCCGCATCCACCATCCTATTGTTCTGTCTGTTCCTTCAGCACCCTCATAAATATACTCCTCTACATCCACCAGATCTATACCAAGGAGAAGTTGGTGTGTCTGGGGTAAGGCTATGTAGCTACCGTAAAACCTTGCGTATGGGCAGGGACTAGTACTGTAAAACCTTGCGTATTGGCCACGGCTAGTACGCACCCTTTTGGCTCAAAATACTTCATAATTTAACTCATTTCCTGCAAGTCAATTGTCAAACTGGCAAAAGAGTTCCCTCAGGATACTAACTTAGAAATATAAGTGTATTGCATCATGGGTACTGGCAGGAAGATTAGTGCTCATGAATAGCTGATAGTTTGTGGAGTTGGCTCCAGAAGACAAGCTGGTAGGCTGTAATGGTGCTGCTGAGGAGCAGGGTTGGACTATCAGTGGGAATCTCATCACTAACACTGAATGTATGAATGGCTGTATCTAAGTAAATATCATATGCTGAAAGGAACACTTTGAGCATGTTTAATTCGAGTAAATGCCACTTAGAGCAACTTGAATGCCGTTATGACCTTTCCCTGAAATTAATAGCCTTACTGAACATAAAGCCAATTGAAGTGTCCCTAGATCTTAAATTTGCTAAAATGCAAACATTCATGCAGTGTATACGTAACGATTCCCTCGCTAGCCAACAAGAACAGAGGGCTGCCATAAGGTAGACAAGGACAGAGCTCACATTGCGTACTGGGAGATGAGTTTAGGGAGCGGTCAATACAAACAGAAGGAGAAATACGACACAGCATACATACCGTGAAGTCTCCCATATAAGCGATGGCTTGTACATGAATCAGAACCAGCTTTACTTTGATCCTAAACATGTCTATAACTATAGGGTGCAGCTTATACAAGGGTTTTGGAAGTATACAACAGCACTGAAGTAGCTATAATCAAAACCCAGATTAGGCCAATAGGACTCTCCCAAGTTAGGGGTGCGACTTATGAGGGCTGCGTTTCTATGTGAGACTTTACAGTAGTATGCCGCATGCGACATACTCTCGTTCCCAAATCCTTCCGAAGGAAGGCTCTGGTAACAGCCAAATGACCTTGAACTTTGGATTTTGCTGGGTCTGGGCAACCCCTGCTGGTAGGCTGGAACCAGCGAACAGGAACAGGAAATGGAACCAGAATGAATGATGGTAGTTTTTGGTAGTTTTACCATCAGCCTTTCTGGTTCCATTTCCTGTTCCTGTTTGCTGGTTCCAGCCTACCAGCAGAGGTTGCCCAGACCCAGCAAAATCCCAACATTTGGCAGTTACCAGAGCCTTCCTTCGGAAGGATTTGGGAACGAGAGTACATGCGACATGGCCTCGGGTCTGGTTTCTGTGTATGAGAGCCGGTAACTGCTCCCCCTCACCCTGTGTATACAGCATATAGAATACCTTAACTCCTGTCTGCTACCCCTCCCAACCCCAACAAACCTGGAGGAGGCGCTTTGACCAATATCCAGCTCTGATGGCTTTAGGCCTGTAGATGAGACTTACCATTGTAGCCTGTTGCTGCGCTTCTGTGCTCATTTATTTTAAACCAAGTTTTACCCTATGCTAATACGAGACTTGCACTTACTTAAATTCTTTTTTAAAGTATTGAAATGCCCTCTTCTTTCCTGCGTTAAAACAGGACCTGCACATATTTGAGCTAAAACAGCCCACTAACTTAACAAGCACATTCTTAATTGTTGGCAGACTCAAACCAGGAGGAGCTGAGCTAGATACATACAGAGAGTACTGTAGACCTCTGTTGCCACCTTTATGTTACAGAATGTCCCACCCGCACAAAGTGCCACACTGAGGGGTGCCAGACACTTACCACCTACAGTAATGGTATACAGCAGAGACCGGTAAAATACAATAAGTACACAGCCAGCCTACTATGTCTAAACTAACCTTTAGTCTGGTGTGTCAGAGTGTCTGGTGTTTGGATGATGTGTGATACACTTAGTTCTGAGATGACACCTGTACCTTGTCAGACTGTAGATCTGTACTATGTTATCAAATATTATGCAATAATTATGCAATAAGCACAGGTCTTATTTCATTAAGCCAGGGGTAGAATTTTTCAAATATCTTCACATGTAATCTTGCCTGATAAAGGGGCCTTAGCGGCATTTATGAAGATCACTTGTGCCTTGAAAACAAAGCTCCATGCCCTTTCAATAAAATATCAAACCTACCCCACGTGTCTGGTTTTGTGTAATACAAATGGCTCACCAGAAGTCAAATAAAATTTAATGCAGGTAGATAAACCATGGGTGAGCCTTGGCTGATGAAGTCTGCAGTATTCCCATGAAAACACATTTTGTTCAACTGATATTCAAAATACTGGGACCTCTTTTGGGCCCCTCACTTGCCTATAGGGACAATGCTAACCAATTGTGAATCAATAAAAAGTGGTCCCTCTTATTAATCTTTGCTTTTGTTATTACAGACTGCAGCAAAGACGACAATAGCGCCTCCCGAAGCCAGACACTTCCGGCTGACAAAGAAACAACATGGCCGACAAAGAAACAACATGGCTGTGGCACAGTAGCGATCTGATTCACAATAGGGTGCGTAAGTTAAGCTGATGCAACATAAAAAAGCGGTGGACAAATACACTCGATTCAGGGCAGGAAACTTTCAGTATTGGCACTCGGAAAAACTGTCATATTTCTTCCTCCAAGGCCATCTCTTATGTATCTCAATATGTTCTACTGCAGGGGAATGGCGGACACACAACTATTTGAATGCATTTCCAGTAGTGATCTAGCTTTGCTGACGACTGATAATATTTCCCCAGAACCCCCTATCGTGAAATCACTTCAAATTCCTGTCCTAATTCGAGGGTATTTCTCACCCTTTTCTTTTTTCACATTGCATCGGGTTGACGCACACAGCCTATACTTGGGTGAGATAAAAAAAGGCATGGATGAGATATGGCACTACACAAGGTGGGAGTGTTATGATTAACACAATAGTAAAAAGTAGAGAGAGAGTTGCAGCTTCACAACCCCTATTTATAGCCACTCTGTCATTCACACCATCCTGGCCCCAAGACCCACTGCTGCCATCTCAGCCATGTGACACCGAAGTGGGGAAGGTTCACCCCGTAAGGGCTGCATAGTGCTTTAATGTATTATGCACTGTGTTGTCATAATACATGAATGCAGCCCTGGTGAGTAACTCCCCCCGACTGCATCGGAGCATCATATTGATCCTACCAGATTGATACACTCCTGAAGGGTGAATAATATGCATGAATGCAGCACTGGCCAGGGCTGTCTTCATGTATCAGAGCAACCAAGGACATTAAACAAATATGCAGCCATTACAGGGCTTACATTACAAACTTCTCCTACTCCAACCACTTGCCCTCCTTCCTCCCCCTATTGGCCTAGTACGACGCATACCCTTTCCACCATATACCCATGGGTCCTAAATCCTGCACAGGCATGTTGTAGGGCATTTTGTATGTATGAGCTTTTCAAGACAGCATGCTGCCTCAATGTTCATTTGTTGTTGTGATACCTCAATGCAGCGCTGGCAAGTAGCTCACCAGTCCTGCATTAGTGCATCACACAACCCCGCATGAATGCAATACTGGTGTTTTAAATGTTCAAATATGTTTGGACCTAGAACCTTGGATAATTCGCTACCTCAGACATTTTTCTTTGCATATTCCTGACAGGAGGTAGTAAGTGCAACCGATAAATCGACTTTCAGGATCCAACAAAACTGGCATGGACCTCGATCTAATGTAGACCTCACAGTCCCATGAATGTGTCCCTGGTGGTTAAATGACCGACTACAGGACTACCTTTTTGCCACCAACGCACCGTCACTGTCAGAGACCGGATCCTGACCTAACCTGTCACCGCCCACGCAATGCATTCTGGGCCGCTGTGACGTCACATCATGTCCCAGACGACAATGACGCCTGTCGTCATGGTGACAATGAGACAGGAGAGAAAAGCGCGGGAGGAGGAGGCGTCTGATAAAGAGTACTTGTGCTGCCCCCGTGTGGCCTGCAGGGGAAGTTGTGTGTGATGGAGGTATGGAGGGAGGAGGGAGACTACAGTCCACTTGTTCTACTAGCACCTGCTACACACCGCCATGAGGAAAGGGACTGGTAACCCTTTTACTCTTTAAAGACGGTATGTTGCTAGAAGGTGTCATGATGCACCAATGCAGCTTCTGCGAGTAACTCCCCTTTGAGAGGGCCTCAACCCTGTATGGTTAAAGATGGTGTATCAGCTAAATATTTAGAGATTTTTTAGTTTTATCATATTACTATTGTATATCCTATCCCATACATCTTCCCTAACTTTTAAAATGATTGACAGTGTCTTAGTCTATGATATGAGCACATGCAGTGCGATCTTTTACTGTAGGTCGACACTAAAACTGTCTATGTTGTGGTACTGCATGGCTCAGTGCTTTCTCTACCAGGCTAGTTACCCCTGTACTCACCTGGCGGAGTGACTGAGTCAGTGAGGTGTTTAGCAACATTATTTTCTATCTCAAATCATGCATTTATACACAAATATATTTAACATTGAGCACTGCATATCAGCTAAAATAATAACAAAACCCTTGACATTAAAATTATATCCATTTTGAAGAAAAGATTTGGGAAGTCTATTAGCTGATACACCATCTTCAACTGATCCACTCCTGAAGAAGGGTCAGCGCATTAATAATTCTTGCCGGCGCTATGTTGGCGCATTATGACGCCAAATGAACATGACACTTTGAAACATCACACAGTCCTTAAAGGGTGAATATGAAGAACTGGGCCCTCACCCAAGGAAGAACCCTTCTGACCAACCATCCTCAACCCTGGATGTATCCTTTCTCGACCACCCTGCTGGAACCACCATTGTCAAAAGGGCCATGGAAGGGGTCACTGCCTACTGCCCCTTGCTTGGTCTGCAATTTCGATGGTTGCTTCCATGGATTTTTTGGATATCAGGAAATGAAAGATAATTTTCAGTCGCTCATTTTTCTTGAAATATCTAATCTTAACCAAACTGATTTTGGATGAGGCCAAGTGTCAAGGCTACAGTAAGCCTACAACCATAAGCTACCTGGTTACATGATAACTTAGGTAATGAACTATGTTATGTGTGTAGAAGCCTCATATATCATATTGACACAGGTCTGGCCTGCCCCTTTTCCTGAAAACAAAACCCTTTTTCGGGTCTAGAGTATTCTCTCAACAGTGACTGTCAACCCATTCCCATGCCAGTAACTGGAACAAGAAGGCAAACACAAAGGAATTTGGTGCTGTGCTTCTCTTCTTGATCAGGGGAGTCAGGACTGGAGCAGAGAGGAAGAAATATTTACGGCAACAGCATACATCTGTAGAGTGTAACATCTGGAACAAGAACCTGCATGGAGAGTGTTAACCCTTTAATGACAGCATGGTGCATCAATGATTCATGTTCACTTGTTATCATGATGCCAAAACCGGAGTGTATCAACCATGTAGGGCGGTTTTGATGGATGAACACAGCTCTGGTGAGTAACTCACCAGTGCTACATTCAAGCATAATGCCGACCCAAAGGTGTTTAGACACTCCCAAATGGTTGGCATGATGCACCAATGTAGCACTGGTGAGTTACTCGCTGGGGCTGCTTTGCTGCATCATGATGGCAAATGTAACCCTTTAGCGACATGTCATCCTTAAAGGGTTGCAGAGTTAAAGCGGCACGTACCGTTGATTGTGAAGCGTAGCAGGGAGAGCTGCTCGGTGCCTGCCTGCTTGCCTCTCACGCGGCCATGAGTCGCTCCCTGAAAACAAGTACAAGGAAGACACATTAACTGATGAGTATGGTGAGTCAATTGTGAATTGATTGGTTGATTTCATTTGGTAACCTGGTACAAACAGCATCATCATCTTATGGCTAAGAGTCTCTGAGCAGTATATAGATTAACCCCGTACAGATGTCACTTAAAGATGACATTTGTCGTCATGATGTTGTCGCCTCAGTATACAAAGGTCGTAAGTGGAAAATCCATGTTTTGAGATATAAGCAAAATAAGAAAAATCAATGTGGTCTTCAGGCTGTAATTTCTAAAATATATGTTATATTGCCCCCGAAATTGGCTGATATGTAAACTACAATAAGTATAAATATATTATATAAATGGTACTAAAATATCTTAACTAATTCCTTAGTAAATATGGCAATAATGAGGAAAAAATGGGGAAAACTAGGTCACTTACGACCTTTGTATACTGAATAGCATGTATACTTTTGTATATTTAATCAGTAAACAAAGGTGGTAAGTTATTTCTTTCATTCAAAAGTGTAAAAAAAGTTCAAATAGTCGATTGATTTAAGCCTAATGCTCACTAGATGAATCTTTAATATTTTTAGTTGCTTATGTTACTTAAAAAGAATTATACACATTTTGCTGTTGCCTAGCAACAGTGAAATTTCTGCTAAAATGAGGAATTTCAGCCATTTTCCCCTTAAATTCACCCCCTTTACATTTCAAAGTTAACATGTTTTTGAAAAAAATATCCGAATGTACACATACAATAGAAATTATGTAAAATGGTTAGAAAAAAACAACAAAAGACACTGATTTAATGATAAAATACATTGGGGTTAAATTTTTCACATCACTTACGACCTTTGTATACTGAGAAAAACATCACTTTGTCAGTTACGACCTTTGTATACTGATCTATTACCCCCCAGAAAAAGGTCATATTTGAAAAATTCCAAAAAAAAAAGAAAATTTATTGGAAAAATATCCAAGAATAAAAAAAAATCTTATTTTTTCACTTACAACCTTTGTATACTGAGGCGACGATGTATGATACACCAATACAGCCCCTGAGCTGCATTCATGCATCATGACGACAAAGGGTATAGCGCATTAAAGCATAAAGGGTTAATTGTTAATATTTGAGACAGTTCCTCAGTTGCATATAAAAAATGTTACATGAGGAAATAATATCTAGTTATACTTGTCGTGAAAAGGAAAGCAAGTTATTGTGCAACAATTGTCTTGGCTGTACAATGATAAGTTTTCAAACACTGTTCAAAATAATGATCGTCAATAATGGCATACTGAATTTAGTGAGGCCAAGAGTTTCATGCAGGCATTATGCCGATCCTGCATGAGCCTTAAAACCAACCCTGCAAACAGAATCTCAAGGGGAACTTGTGCCATTCTTGTGTCAAAACTCGAGAATTTAAAACGTTTCTTGAATGTTTTTTAAAAATATTCTTTTGTCATATTCTTTGTCATTTCTTGTAGAGAAACTTGAGAAATACACATATTTATTCTACTTGTAGAATTTCTGGTTATTTGTACGAGTAAAACAGCACCATTGTATGCGTCTTAATGTATATAGAGGTGCCCTATACACCTCCCTATTCCCAGGTAACACCATACTTGAGACGTTAACACCAACAAAGCCTGTGTATCCAGGCCCCTCCTGACGGCCCCAGACCCCCTACTCACTCCCACCCTGGAGACTCCACTCTGTGGTTGTCATGGTAACCAGGTGACTAGGGCCACTGGAGGAGGGACTGAGAGGGGAAGGTCACCTCAAGGTCACAGCAGGAAGGTCCCTAAAGGGCCTTAACAACGGGAGGATGACATTTCAAAAATGTACAGAGGCCGCCCGTTGAAAGGCAATGGCCGCCAGAGAAGGGGTCAATGACCGGTACGGTGTAAAATCCAAATTTGATTGTGATTGCCGCCACTCTTGTGTGGTCCTCCAAATCTCACTGCATCAACTATTTAAATCCTGCATGGAGCACAACAATTGCTCAGGACGTTCCGCTATCTGCCCGGGAAGAGTTTCTGTAAGAACGTAGCCCTCTATTCAAATTTAGTTTTCATTGAATTGTGGTTTGGTCATAATGTCCTGCTCCATAAAAAATGGTACCTTGCATGGTAGATGGCCTTCTACTGTCGACGCACTTTTCAAAGTTACTCCAAAATGGTTTGTATCTTTTACAAGAAAAAAAATCCTGCCTGCGATACACTTAACCCTTTAAGGACTGCATAGCATTTTCTTTGTTGTCATGATGCATAGATATGGCCCTGGAGAGCGTACTCACCGGGGCTGCATCATGCATCTTACCGCGCCTTTGGATCTGCATTATCCTTGAACGCAGCCCTGCCATGTAACTGGCCAGAGTACTTGAATTCATTTAAGCAGCAAACAATCGTCCGGGCTAGAATTTCAGAAGAAAAGATTCCCTAATGTCAACCCAATTATCCACCACGCCTTCAACAGCGGAGGTGAAGACAGTGATTTGAGAGCCCAGATGATGTTCCCTTGAATTGTGGTAAGGCCATAATGTCTTTCTGAATACAAGATTACAGCTTATGAAACTAAAACTATCCTATTACTGCCATGCTATTTTTTTTTAGATTTCAAATTGGTGCACAAGCCGAATAAGAGGGGCGGTTACAGCGGTTATAAACGCCGCTCCTGTAGAATACTTAAGCATAAGTAATTTATTTTTGCAGATCAAATTTCCATTTTATCCGTAAAGTAGTCCATCTTGCTGTCACCTAGGGCATTTCCTGTTATAGACTTCATTGCAATGAAAATGCAGCTTGAAAAGGGCACCTCTCACAATTCATGGTCAATTCTTACGAAATAGCATTGCATAGAACTACATGCACATATTCTCATTCCGTAAGTATCTAATTTTGAGAATATAAAAATACATGACTATTATAATGACCTAATGGGGGCATGGAAGTGACTATATGCGCAACGTCATTTTCATCAACCAGCGAGGGCTTCATGGACTTTACTGACCTTAATACGGTAGAGACATTATGAAGAAAGTGACCAACTATACAATGTAGTGGAATCAGGGAGATTTTACAGAATCTGCCCTCACCAGAAGAATAGCATCTCATACATTTGTAGCGATCTTTAAAATATGGAGCTTCCTAGAAAGCTGATCCTGGTATATTCCCCAGGCTGTGTAATATGATCTGGATGGTGTGTTTAGCTGGCAGCCACGTCCTTAATGTTTGTTGACGTCACTTACCATATCACCATGGTTACACAGAGACAGGACACACACAGCCATATCTGCAGGCACTGGTGTCACTCAGTCTGTAACAGTGGCCCTTTTAAGGGCAGCATAGTGCTTTAATGCACTGTGTCCACAGAAAGGGCCTGGTGGACAGATCAGGTCCCAGCGAAGTCCAGAGGACATAACTGTCTACATTTTTCCTAAATAAAACATTCTACCACTACTACTACTACTGCTGCTGCTGCCACGCCCTCAAAGTCTTGGCATGATGTATACTTGCAGTCCAGGCAATTTATTTGCCGTCGTGAAAGTAACACAGGAATTTATATATATGTATCTGAACATGAGTTTGGACGTCATCATTTACCCCAGTTTCCATTCCCTATTTACATCTTCCAACCAACTGCTCTAGGATAAGGTATGTCCCCATAGAGGACATATTATAGGGGGGGTCTGCACCAGTATACATTTTCTTAAGCAAATTGGTTTATTTGATTTTTGCACCTGTCTTTTGGCCTCTGTCCATAGAGATCAAGGACATAGATGAAAGTGGATGAAGTAAGTGGAGAGTTAGTTTGACCAGGGTCGGCGCACACCTGTACTAGGGTAGATTCACCATGAGTCGGACACACACCCTGAGATGGGCACTCAAATTTGCAGTTTTTCATGCATGATAGGACATAGTGGTCATTATTTCGAAAGAATAGCACTTAGATTTTACAATTATTCACAAATAAGGATCTAAGAATGCTTGAATAATCCCCATATCAAGTGTCTGTCACAAACTCAGGGCGAATCTACCTTACTCACAGGTGTATACACAGGGGTGTACTGATAAACTGTATACAGCATCTTTGGAAACAAATCCCTCTCTTTCCTCAATTGGTACATTATGATGACTCCTCAGGAGTGTACCAAACTCTAAGGATCATCATGAGGCATGGGCTTAGGTCTGGCGAGTTATCCCAGGGTGTCTGTACAAAAAGGACTATATGCTTCAATTCTGGGATGGAGATATGTTGTTTTGCCTCCAAACTCTTCATATGCTCTATATACCCCGGCACATATTTTATGCCTATTTTAGTGCATTTTAACACCCATCTTCCTCCGGCGCTTATTCAAGACAGGCCCTTCCTTGAAACCCGCGCTAAAATGTGAGAGTACGGCGCAGGGGCATGGCAACCGGACCACTTTTGACCGACCCCAAAAAAGGTAAATAGCGGTCAAAAGGGGGCAAAATATCCCTTAGTCCCCCCTACTTTGAAAGGCTTACCACGCCCCTGTACGGTAATACACGGTAAACAGTTGGCTTTTATAGGTACATGTCTACAGTAGAATGTTCTGTATGTGTATAGTTTTTAGTAGAGCTGTAGAATCTGCTGTAAAGCTACAGTAGATATATTTTGGAAAACAACAGTAGATTATACCTGTGTTGCTCTTTACTGTGTATATCTAAGCACTATGCCGTCCTTACAGGGTTAAAGCCTTCTTTGTGCCTCACCCTGTGAGGCTGGAGGATACAGTGTTGAGGTAATCAGTACACAGACCTTGTGAGGTAGCTGAATACAGATTGCCGATACAAAGACCGGTGTCTTAGATCAGATGCTGCCCTTACACCTGGTCCTTATACACTCAGTCAATACAAGGCCTTTGTATGGTCCAGCATCATAACACACCAGGGTATGGGGCTACTAAGGGGTCCGGTGCTTTTTATTCTATAAGGCATTTGCCCTTTGAGGACTGCATATTGCCTTTAACAGAGATGCCACACAGTCGAGGAAATCTTATAATTGTGGTGGATTTGATATAGGAATTAAACATGGTTCAATACAGAAATGTAAGCCAATCTCCACAGCAAACATCCATCAGGGCGACCCTTCGGGAGTGTATCAACACCATAAAGTTAGCATAATGCATGCATGCATAGCGGGTTACTCACAAGAGCTGCATTCATGCATCATGATGACAAAAAGGCATAGTGTGTTGAAGTTATCTAGCAGAGAAATACCACTGCGGAAACATTCACATGGCCATCACTAGCAGAATATTGTTGTTTATATGCTAACAGAGCAGGCAGTAGTGGACCTAGAGTGCTAAACGGTAGGTCCACATACATAGACACTAGCCCGAACAAATACCGTATTTGATGTAATAAGCGTCCTGGGCACTTAAAACATATTCTGAGTGAAATAATCTGTCTCAAATATAAATTTTCATAAGTGCACCCAATGGCTGTCATATACCGACCAAATAGACTGGTTCACCTCAGTGGTCCAGACAAGGCTTCTACACACCCCTATCCCTTCACACTTGGCTTGGTCCTAAAACCTGCACAGGTACGTTTGTATTAACAAAATCGGAGGAACACATGAAATAATCTGGAAAAAGTGAGAGGGGGATTAATGATGGGGAGGGCGCTTATCACGTTGAATATGGTAGGTGGCGTAGAGCACCAGAATAGAATAACAGACACAGAAGGCATATATTAGTTCTGGTCTCACCATGGTCCTGCATGATTTACGTTCTGACGACTCAGCGAAAACACTCCAGTGTTTGTCCAGTAGAGTACTATAGGTCCTCCAGGGTAGGTCTGGTATGGTGGAGTCTCCAGGGTGTCTGTATAGGGCTGATGTAGAGGCTATAACTCCATGTTAGGGCAGACTGGTGTGGGGTGGAGTTAGGGAGTTAGCATGTAGGGATGAGCCCCTGGAGTATAGACACCCATAGTGGGGGTATATATTGTTAGTGTTACTGATCATACATCCTTTTCTGTACCTGAGAGCATCTTTCATAAACCTGGTTGGTCTGTGAAAAGGAGTGACCTGTCATTATGTTTAATCCATGTGATTGATAAATCACCCTATAGATGTATCTGTGGTATATCAAAAGTATCACCCTCAACCATCTGGAATGTTGCAGGCATACGAAGGTCTAACATGTGTGCCTGATGAAATGTTACGTCCAAATTCCTCTACACAGAAAAGTCATTGATGCATTCTCTCTAAACTCCTGGATGGAGTCCTAATTTTTTGTGTAAATTCTTTATCACTTTACACAGTGTTGGGTGTAGACATTACAGCTGAGCCTGGTCTATGTAGACTTCACTTTGAAGGCTAAATCCACTTTTAAACTGCATATTTCATATAGGCATACTCCAGACCACTATCCGGGGAGGCATTTTCATTCAGACTAATAGCACTATTAGTGTACAATAGGCAGAGAGGACGAGTCGGTAACAGACACATTAGAGGACCGTCTGTTACATGGTGTAATTGTTGTCTGTGTCAGGCTGCATAACCTGCATGTCTAATACACGTGTGTTGTAGGAAGGTCATGTTAAGCACCGAGCACCGACCAGTCCAGTTTCTGAGGTTTTTTCACCATAATCTAGAAAATGTATGTAAGCTCGTTTATCATAATCCAACTAGTCTTTGGTGAAACAAGGATGTCAGGGGGTAGATATGAGTGAGATGTTGTTTCTTCCAACTGATGAGGCACATTGCATCACATGCCCCTCCCCTATCCTCTAGACTGCTGAAGAATCCATCACCTTACATGTGAACATGTTTACTATAGAGTACGGAAACTGCATTTAAGGTCAATGATAATAATCCGAATGGTTGTTTTTGTAACAATGATGTAAGGCTCTGATTGTAAACCAAATGGCGGTTGTGGAACAGCCGTCCAATGAGATAGAAACAATATCTCTATATAGATCTGTGGTGTCCTTTTTGGTTGATGAGACATTCCATCAAAACCTCCTCTTATATATAGATCTACACACACGTGATAATATCCTCCTGTTGCTGGTTGCTCGTAGGCCCCATAGGGACTACACACTAATCCCCTAAACCAGCACTACTCCCCATGAGCACCATGCACCACGTGGGATGGGTCTTATGTATAGCACTAGGTAACTGCATGAAAAGGTCCATGATGTTAATCCAAAAGGCTGTTGTGTAACCAGGGCGCCCCTAGAGAGAAATGTATGCTGTCCTTTCTAGTCGCCGAGACACCTCATTATGAAGGTCAGTGTCCCTAGTACAGAGATGCCACACCCTTGTTCACAAGAAAGTAGGAAATCCTAAACTTTTTGTTCAACTTTCTGTAGGAAACTGGCTCAATGGCAACAACGAAATTCCATCCAAAGGTAGGAATTTCTTCAAAAGTAAGAGAAGTGGCATCTTTGCTATTTATGATCCAAATTGTTGAGGAAGCTCTAGGCAATATCTGCCCTTTCCAATAACTGACGCACCTCTCTCTGCTGTGTCCACGGCTATGGTGAAGAAGCTGTATCCATTAGTTCTCCACCACTGGGGGTAACACTAATTATTAAGACTCCCTATACACTACTCCATATAAGCACGAAACTCCCTGTGGGGTGAGTATATATAGACAGCCCTGTGTGCAGGGGGTTGGTATAGCAAGTATACCCTGTGTATAGTAACTTTTTCACAGACTACTTCAGCTCCTACTGCCTCCCTCCGTGAACTACAGTGTATCAATACATATAAGCACCAAGCTGGGTTGGCTATAGATAGCACTGTGTACAGGGGTGTTTGTATAGAGTCTAACCATGTGTATAGTAACTTTGTCACAGAGCTCCTTCAGCTCCCACTGTCTCCATCAATGTACTACAATGTACACCTATACCAGAGTGGTTTCCTCCTAGGTGTAGCTAACACCGACCTACTGCAGGGAAAAGGCCCCTTAATATACCTTTAAGGACAAAATAATGTTTAATATAGATTTGCTGTGATAATGCACAAATGCAGCCCCGGTGAGCAACTCACCAGCACTGGATCATGGGGGCAGCCATTTGGGAGTGTATCAACTCCTTAGGGTCGGTGTGAAGTATGAATACAGGCCAGGCGAGTTACTCACCAGGGCTGCATTCATGCATGATGCCGACACAGGGGGGGGGGGGTGTATTAAAGCAGTCTGCTGCCCTTGCAGGGTTATAGAGGACAGCTGGTACCTCGTGCTCCTACGTCCACCACCAGGAGGAGGGGGGGGGGCGTGTCGTACAGGCCTGCACTGCACTACACATACACACACAGAGTCAGCCTGACTACGGACATCGTCTACAGAACAATCATGTTTCCATAGTTAGAAACAGATATTCTTTTAACAACAGGGTGGGGGCAACAGATTTGGACTCCTTGGGAGGGGGGACCAATACATTTAAGACCCCTGTTGAGGGAGGGACCAAAAAAGAAGCCACTCCTTTTTAACAAAAAAGCTTTACTATATAGCTAATAGGGGTTGGCCATACCTAATTTGAAATCACCGGGGGGGGGGGGATTCACCAAACCTCCTATATATTGTCACATAATTCTGCGTTCTTCTTAGAGAGTGCTGCACTCTTGGAGTCTCTCTTTCAAGGTTCAAGGAGTCCAGCACTGCTAGACTCTGATGCAAATTATGAATGTTGGACTATATAAGGAAACGTCAAGCATGCTAACACATCTAAGAGGAGAGTCCCGCATTGCATGACTCTCGTTGCACTGCTTGAGAACTGTGGGAACATCGTGGTTTAGGAGACAATATCCATATTAAGAGTGATATATTGTGTCAGTGACTGATAAAAATCCTCAATATATACAATGGACAAATTCTACGGTTTTGAAATTGTTAGATAAAAGTTGTAAACATAAAGTGATATGTAAAACCATTTAATGAAATGTCCCCCTGAATAACATGGGATGGCTGATCCAGGGAGGGAAGCGTTTTTGTAAAGTTCTGAACTTCCCAATTTTTGGCCGAATTTTACATGATAAAAAACGCAAATCTTGCCGCCAAAAGATCGGGGGGGGGGGGGGGCATGGCGCCCCAAACCTCATCTAAATTGCCACTAATGTATTTCAATAGTAGATAGTTTGCCCCGGTTGTAGGTAGCAGGGATTTAAATGCTTGATAAATGCACTTCAAGCGAAAGCGTCTGGGAGAGAGACGGAGCTTATTCAAAAACACAGCAATTAGTTTAATTGAATGTCTAGACAATCCATAAAACCATATACATGGTTTGAATACATCAACTAGGCTCACTTTATTTAAGCTGAGCATAATTTCTAAAGTGCTATCCAAAGTCCCAGAGGAAGCTTTTTTCGTAAGTTTGATATTCGCATGTCTTTATTGACAAAGTAAATGTGATTGGAAAACCACATTAAAGATACATCGACTTGCAATTTGGTAAATTGAAATTAAATAATTTTGCTAATGTACTTCTATCTTTAGATAGGGAGATCTAGACGGTAATGGTAACGGTTGCAAATAGCGGTCACCTCTAAAGACGTTGGTATGCCTTTAGTCCCATGACCTTTACTTTTCTATCAATCAGAATTGATTGAATTTCTCTTATTACGGTTCTCATGTGGAAATCTTAAAAGACACAATGGCCTGAGGATTTAATCTAGTTATTTTTGCTTTGGAAAATAATATTTTTCTTCAATTTCAATCAAAAGCAAGTTTTCAATATGATATTACTTTCGAAAGAAACTAGGATGAATGAGAAACCCACCTAGGATAAATAACCCTTTTGTCGTCAAGATGGATGGATGCAGCACTGCACTTATAGTCTAAATGACCCGGGGCTTAGTATGTACTGGCTATCTCAGGTTAGTCATAGGGATATTGGTCAGATTGACAAACTGATCTTCAAAAATGACTGAGGCAAAACTAAGCCCTCATCCTAAAAGGAATGGAATGACTAAGGTGGGTTGGTCAGTATTGACTATAACTGATAGTATTAACTAACCATGGTTGGTCGTATAGGAAGTCAAAAAATGGTCATTTTGGACTAAAAGTGTGTCATAACCCCTAAAAGGACAGGACGTTGCCTTAAATCACTATTTGTCGTCATGATGCACCAACGCAGCTCCAGAGAGTAACTCGCCAATGCTGCATAAGTGCATTATGCCAAACCCTTGGGAGTGGATGATGCCTATAGATCGGCATGATGCATTCATGCACCATGATTCACTCACCAGGGCTGCATTCATGCATCATGAGTCACAGAGCTGCATTTATGCATCATGAGGGCACACCATATTAAAGCATCACGCGACTCTTTAAAGGTTAAAATGTTGGGAAATCCCACAATCTGTGCACAGCTTCTACTCCATCTTGCCTCACGACGCGCGGGAATCTATTTCAAACAAAATAACCGTTAATCTGTATTGTCCGTTCTGACAGGCAATTAGAGATCCCTCATCAGAAATACAACCAGCGTCCTGTGAGATCAGGCTGGAGGGGACAACTGAGACAGGGGAACCCTTTAATCCTTTAAGGACGGCATGATGCCTCAATGCATCATGCCCTTGGTCGTCATGATGCATGAATGCAACCCTTGAGAGTAACTCGCCAGGGCTGCATTCAAGCATCATGCATATAACCTTCGGGGTGTAAACACTCTTAAAGCCGGCAAGATGCATCAATGCAGCACGGGCGGGTTACTTGCAAAGGCTGCGTTGGTGCATCATGACGACCAATGTCATATTGTAGGGGCATGTGTCTGCTAAGGGCAGGATAGAGCTTCAAAAACCTTTCAGATTTGTTGTAATATCAAATGCATGAATGATCCTGACAGGATTGATTTACACCCGATGGCTCGGCTTGATACACCAATGAAGGACAGGCAAGTTACTCGCCAGTGCTGCATTCATGCATCATGACGGCAAATGAAAATAAATGTTGAGGCATGATATCGTCCTTAAAGGGCTAGTACTTGGATAACTCAAGCGTCCCGCAAACATCAGATTGAAATTCTCTCCACGACCAAATTAAGGCACCTCAAACTGCAATCTGCTGTCTCTCCGGTTCAAGTCTACATCCAAGGAGTGGAGTTTGGATTTTCCAAGCTCCACCCCCTTCTTCTTCCTCCATTCCTGTTACATTTCTCCTTTTTCCTGAACTTTCCACAAATGTTATTCTATAGCGATGTAGCTTGTGTGGAGTTGTTCTTGCGACCACGGTGTTTCCACTGACACCAGCAATCTCGTGAGATCTTGGCTCTGCTCTCGGAATGTAGTTTGTTCCTGGGAACCTATGGTGTCGAGGCGTCTGGTATCCAGCAAATTATCGCGAGAGATTCCAAGGACAGAACTAAGATGGCCGCGCACATGGAGCCACCCGAATTATCACTATAGATTCCTGCTTTCTCTGACCTTCCCAGTGGGCACAAGATTCATTTCAACATTGGACCAATGTAATCTAACTGAGCATTCCCGACGTGGAGGGGTTGGGCCCCTGGAATTACCAGACCCTAGGCTCAATGCCGACACTGAGGGGGTGATCAGGGTCCTACCATAGTATTTTCACAATAGTTTCTACAAAAACAAGTTCAGAATAACATTATCTCCACCCAAAATACTGCCCCATTGAGACAATAAACAGCCACTGGGCAGTGACACTGCCAGTGATCAATTAGATCACCTGTCAAGTGCCTCGTTTTGGTTAACAAGGGTGTCAATGGGATCAACCTGCCCAGCCTACACAACGGTAGAACAACCAGTCCATCAACGCCTAATGAGCACACAAAAACTTATCAACATTGGATAACATTGATGAATAATGAATCAACAGCTTGTCAATGTTATTCGGTGATCTGTGTCTGCCGTCAAGTGGGCGCCAAAGTCAGGTGATCGTTGAAGTAACGTTGAATTAACATTGAATTAGCTTTGGCAACCAGTTTATAAATGTTGTTTCAATGTTCTGTGCCCACTAGGTCATGTCTTAGAACTGCTTTCTTTGACATTCACGGTGGGTACGGGATTTAGTTCAATGTTGAACTAATGTTATCAACTGGTTAACGTTAACGTTGAACAACATTATTCTATTTTAGGTCAAAATAACGTTTGTTGCTTCAATGCTGTGCGTCCACTGGGCGTCCATCAACCACCCACCAGGTGATGAGGGAGTTGTCACAAACTTTCCCACCTCAGCGTCCGTGTGGCCCACTTCCGGTGTGCGCATGCGCCGTAATGAGGTCCCAGCTGTCACGTGATTACTGCCGAGATGACACCTGGCGGGGGACCACCAGGGGAGCTGTCTGAGTGGGGGGGGGGGTAGCTCTGTGTGTGTGGGGAGGGGGGGGGGCAGATGGCTATACGTGTGTGGGGGATGAGTTATGAGATATTTGATCCTGTATAAAGAAGATGTGTGTCTATGAACCCATCAAAACACATATGTAGTGGTATAAATGTATTTATAATTTCTGCTGCTATATAATTATTTATACATGTAGTTTACTTTCTCTTGGGCATCTTTTTTTGTGTGTTACTTGTATCTATCTAGATGACCAAAGTTGTGTTTACATGTGTATGGGGACTGGGGGCAGATGGCTATAGGTATTGTGTGTACACAGTGTGTGGGGGATAAATTATGATATATTTGATCCTGTATAAAGAAGACGTGTGGTCTGTGTAGTGTGCCAAAGGCACATATCTAGAGGTATATAATATATATATATATATATATATATATATATATATATATATATATATATATATATATATATATATATATATATATATATATATATATACATATGCATATATACATGTAGTTCACTGTCTTGACACTCTTGTGGGCATGTTTTGTTTTGTGTTACTTGTACTCATGTCAAAGGGTCTGAGTTCTTACATGTCCATGTGTTGTATAGTGGGTATATAGTATAGGTACTCACACGGACTGTGTAATAAAAAGGGTCAGCGTACTCTCCACACAAGATTCAAGGGTCAGCCTAACCCTTCTTTTGCTTGATACTTTCATGATTCAGGCTAACCCAAGAAAGGGAGTCGCTTGAATATATTTACCCCTCTAAGGAACCATTAGTGTGCTAATAAACTATCCCAATTTATCATCATGATACATGTCGAATAATTCACCAGTGCTGCATTCATGTCAACTCTGCGGATTTGCCTCACTCCGACATGATATATACCATCACAGTGCCATCAAGCAATAAATAGACATTCAACCTTGAGTCCACTAGAGTCCACTATAGCCTAACCAAGTTAGTCATTTTTATCTCCCTATACAACCAACCTAGGTTAGTTAATATTGCCAGTCTGGTCAGTACTGCCCAACTCACCTTAGTCTCCTGCATTTCAATGAGTTTTAGGCTAATTACTTTTGAGTAAGGCATTTAGTCATATGTGGACAGTCGAGGGAAAAGGGTCCTCCAAAGGTTAAACTCAATAATAAAATTGAGATCATCAGCTTTCCAGTGATATATTTCATTAGCAGGTACCACTTCTAGTTTTTGAGAACTGGCTCCTTGAATATGTGTGGGCACTGTCCAATCTCAAATGCCAATAAGCTCTATCTTACTTTGTTTTAGAGATATCTCTATCTAATTAGCATAATTATGAAAATTCCCAAATATCCAAACTTTTTCAAACATTTGGTCACAGCTTTTGATCTTAAAATGGGATTTACATTCCGTTTTCAGCATAGAAATCTTTGTGGGGCCTGTAATCATTAATTTATTGAAAAACTCAATTTAGAATGAAAATTATGTTTCCATGGCAACCAAGAAGTGCAAAAACATCAATTTAGGCCCAAAAACGTTCTTTTTACATTCCAAATATGGAAGGTTTTCACTAAAGTTGGAATTTTCTAAAGTAGCTTATTGTATTCTCCATCAAAAAGTAGTATAGAACAATTTTTATGATATTTTGAACATTGTTGGCTTTATATAGTCCCCTGGTGGCCAAAGTTGGTACTAAAAATTCCCCGCGGAGGTCCCTTTTCCCTTGTTGATCCACATATGTTGTTTGCCTCAGGCATTTTTGAATAGCACTTGGTTATGCCTGACGAATGTTCCTATGACCAACCTGGGATAGCCACTACAGACTAAGGGCCGGGGCATTTAGCCCCAATCAGGGCCAAGGACGCCCTCACGTTCCTCTCATGTCAGCAGTTCTTCCTGCCTTGTACAAGAAGCCATCTGAGGCACTTCTTGTAATATCCGGCCATCCCGAGATTTTCTTTTCAACTCTTTTTTCCCATGCCATCATCTTAAATCTTGCTGTAAAAGCCAAAGAGGAGGCAGTTGATGCTTACCATAGCTCTTTAAGGGGGGAATAGTGTTTTAATGTTCTATGCTCTTTGTTGTCATGATGCATGAATGCAGACCTAGCGAGTAACTTGCCAGTGCTGCCCACATGCACCATGCTGACCCTTAAGACGTGTATCAACCCAGTAGGGATGGCATGATGCTTAAATCCAGCCTTGTTGAGCTACTCGCCATGGCTGCATTCATGCATCATGAAGCCAAAGGGCCTGTCACATTCAAGCACGATGCGGTCCTCAAAGGCTTAAGGTCTTCTCGGCGGCTATGGCCCTTCAGTAAAGAACTCCTTAGCCCATTATGATGCCCGTCACACAGAGTGGAGCCTGTAGGGGCCTGTTTAGGCCTGCTTTAGGCCTGCTTTAGGCCCACTTTACGGCCCTGGATGCCTCCCCGTCCTATAACCATCAGGTAGCTTCTCCAGGTGTAGGCGCTAGATAAGTCCAATAAAGGCGCGCTGTCTTTACGGCGTCTAGACAAGGCATTCAGCCATACTTACTGTGTGATATATCGCCCACCTTAACCCTTTAAGGGCTGCATAGTGCTATATTGGGTTATGCCCTTGGTTGTCATCATGCAGGCAAGAATGCAGGCTTAGCAAGTGTACTCACCATGGCTGAATTTGTGCATTATGCCGATCCTTTGAGAGTGCAATAACCCCATAGGGTCGGCATCCTGATTGGAAGCAGCACTGGTCACTCGACAGGACTGTATTCATGCCGATCTACACTGCCATTAAAGGGTTAGCGTTTGAAATATCGCCCACTGATCATGCACAAAGTAGCCATTTATAGGGCTATGTAACAGACCTGGATACGTAGCGCGCTATGATGCTAGTGTTATTATCGCAGAAATTGGTATTCCCTCAGCAAGGCGAATCTTTCTGAAAGCCAAGAGGAATTTTAGGCAACACAAAACATTTCAAGTTTCAGTCTGAAAACTTCGACTGTTTTCTTGAAACGCAAAAAGCAATTCATGAACATATGCCTCAACTCTAAGTGCTGTGTATTCTCAGATTGCTAGGTTGACTCCCAGATTGCTAGGTTAACTCCCAGATTGCTATGTTGAATCCCAGAATGCTGTGTGGAACGCACTATCAGTTTTGAATATGCTAAAATGACATACAATATAATTACGTTTTACCTATGCTTTGTAGGCAGTATCAGGAAATATTCACGCTGTACCTATTTCCGTGGATTTGTAAATCAGCGAAAATATGTACAGCGCAAAATATACTATGTGTACAGTATACCACAATAATATCTGCAATAATATCATTCAGCAGCAGCAATGACTGGGTCCCTGTGCAGTGGTAGCTTTCTGCACATCACCCCCGGCCGCGGGCCCTTGTTTATCGCTGGCCGCTGATTGCCGTAACGGCACAAACACATCAGGAATGCATTGGTATCGGAAGAACGGGTAGGAACAGAGTGAGTGGGTGATGTATGGCACCGTTTTCACCGCGGCCAGAGGTGTGGTAGTGAGATGGAGAGAAGGTACCGTAAATCCTCATGGAGAAGCTGCGTCTAGTACGCGAGTCAGACCGGCGGTGCAGCTCATAAGATCAGACCAAAGTCTAGGTGCGGCAGTTTTTATATGCAAGTTATTATAAGTATGCTACAGTTCTAAATTGGCAATTTTCACTGAGGCTCATAGGACTTGTCAAAATTAGGGGTGTGGCTAATACTAGTGTTAGGGTTATACGCGATATTTTCCAGTACTAGTGGATGGGGTGGAGTCTCCCTAATGTATTCTCATTGGTACTGAAGCTGTCTGCTGTCATGAAAATCCTCCCTGTTAACTGTAAACCAACATTCTGGTGCTCAAATTGCTGTGGTCAGCTAGGGAGGTATAGGGAGGCGGGCAAGCAGTGTATGAGAAGGGCCATTTAACCCAGGCCATACAACTCAGGACTGCCCAATTAAGACTGGGCGATAAGTCGGCCCCTTCAGAGCCCAGTTTAGGACTGGGCCATAAGTCAGCCCATTCAGAGCGCAGTCTAGGACATGGCTATATAAGTCAGCCCATTCAGAGCCCAGTTTAGGACTGGGCCATAAGTCAGCCCATTCAGAGCGCAGTCTAGGACATGGCTATATAAGTCAGCCCATTCAGAGCCCAGTTTAGGACTGGGCCATAAGTCGGCCCATTCAGAGCCCAGTTTAGGACTGGGTAATAAGTCGGCCCATTCAGAGCCCAGTTTAGGACTGGGTAATAAGTCGGCCCATACAGAGCCCAGTTTAGGACTGGGTCATAAGTCAGCCCATTCCGAGCCCAGTTTAGCAGTTTTAGGACTGGGCCATAAGTCGGCCCATTCAGAGCCCAGACTAGGACTGGGTGATAAGTCAGCCCATTCAGAGCCTAGTTGGCCCCTGTTGACGTTCAGCCTTATCCTGGTGTATTCCACTGATGTAAATTATGACGAGATTTCCATTGCTTAACAACTATAATCCTGTCATGTGAGTTGTCTATGGAAATGAACTGAAATCAAACCGAACTTGAAAGTTTAATTTCCTGTTCTGCTTCCTGCACACAAAAAGGCCATGTTTTCCAGTTGGGTGTCACAGAGGGCCTCACCGGGACTTGGGAAATGTTAGTTTTAGACCATGATGCGCCAATGCAGTGCCTGTGAGTAACTCGCTCATACTGCATTAGTGCATCATGCCAATCCTGGGTAGGGATGATTACATTATTGCAGTACTGGTGAGTTACTCGCCAAGGCCTGCACTTGTAACGACAATAAAGCACTATGCTGCATGTAAAGGGTTGACACTTTAAGGACGGCATGATACATTGATGCAGCATGCCCTTGGTCGCATGATGCGTGAATGAAGCCCTCGCATGCCAACTCTACGTGTTCACCCAGGCAAATATCAGCCCCAGCCATTGTCGCCAATAACACTCTCATACAAGGGTCAGACACTGCTGGACTATAATAGATGGGTCAAGGGCCATTCTTGTACAACTTGACCTATCTATTATAGTCCAGCAGTGTTTGAATTTGATATATGAATGCTTTAGGCGACATTGGTTGACGCTGGTATTTGCCTGGGTGTCGATACACTCCCAAAGAGTCGGAATGATGCACCAATGTAGCCCACGCGAGTTACTCACCAGATCTTTCGATGACATGCCGTCCTTATTAAAAGGGTTAATAAAAGTAGTCTCCTTAGCGTAACATGATTTTATTTCACTCTAATTAAACTTGACCCCCCCCCCCGTAATGCGCGGCTGTTAATAGAGGTCACCCAGAGTAATGAGGGGTCGTTGACCTTTGGTGTGACCTTCATTGTTTGCCTCTTGTGCCTAATTTGACCTTCACTGACACCTGCTGTCACGAGTGTCAGTGTCCGATGACAGTGCCACCTGTGGGCACTGTCAGATGTCTGCCTGTCACACAAGTATGATGTATAAATATATATTCTCTGCTTTTCTGAAATAATAAAGGTATTTCATTCATGAGATGGTTTTTATAGTTACAGTACCAAATAATGTTATATAACTCCCTGTTTGAGGGTTCGGTTTCAGGGTTTGTGCTCTAGAATCTGTAATAGTTGTCTGATTTACGAACAACTGTAATAACCGGCAGATAGCAAAAACAAAGGAGGGGGGAAAATGGTCGGAAATTGTTTTAAGACTTTGATTAAGTGTTCATAGTTTCATGAAGAGGACGACCATGTCCATGACAGAGGCAAGAGGAGGGTTCCATGGCTTTAGACAGCCTCCCTGTAGTCAATGTCTAAATCTCATAGATCCCTCGTGCAGGTATCCATCCCTTACACAGGGGCGGCGGAAGGTGGATAAAGTTGGGGGGGGGGGGCAGGCCCAAAAACCTAATGGGTGTTGGTTGGAGGAAGTCACAAATAGTGGTCTTGGGGCCGCAGGCTTCGGGAAAATTTAAGAATTTCCCTTTAAAATTGGCACATTTCGAGTGGTTTGAATGATCTTTGGAAATTTTTGAGAATTTACACTTAAATCGATGTGTTCTGATGGAGTTTGAGCTTGTCATTAATTTTAGGAATGCATTGGTATCGGAAATTTTTTTTTAGGAATTTTATCTTGAGACTAGTGTCTTCTAGGGGTTTCTGAGTTTGTTTCCCAAAAGGTTGGGGGGGCCAAAACATACTTTGGACCCCCCATCTTTAAACTTGGGGGGGGGGCCTTGGCCCCCTGGCCCCCCCCTGTTCCGCCGCCACTGTAACAAAGACGGTGACGGGAGACGCATTCAACAGGGAAGCCATGGTGGGAAGCCAACAGGCGGGAATACAGGGATAAAAGCATGCTCCCCAAAGTGGCAATGTATAGGGCCAATAATCCCCCCCCCCCACACACACACGACCCCGGCTGGACACGTGTCCATCAGGTGCTCCTCCAAGGTCAAGGTCAAGGGCCGCCATTAGCGAGGTCATCCCTTTACCTCTTTGGGTGGCAAAGTGGGGGCTCGTTCGGAAAATGGTCGCTGCATGTGTAATCTATGTGGTACCTGTGCTGCTATAGTGAGGGGGGGGGGTGAAACAGGGCATTTGTTTAACCCTTTAAGGACGGCATGGCACCTTAATGCATCATGCCTTGGTCGTCCTGCATTGGTGTATCATGACAACAAATGTCATCTTTTAGCGATATCTCTCTTTAGAGAGTTTGCCTTTTTTCTCTAGGATCCCTCTCAGCATTTAATAACATACGTATTGTATGCAGACATGTAGCGCCCAACTTATGGATCCTCTGACTTCTACTATCTGATTATTCCCACATCCCTTTTCATGTTAATTTCTGAACGCTCCCCTACTCAGAGGCCTAATGCCCCTAGCATCCCCCACTCCCCCTGCCTCCTACCACCCCCTCCGTCATCAACAATCCTCTGTGCCCTTACACACCCCTCCCCGCACACACTTCCTAACACACGTCCTCATTCCAGCCGACTGCACACATAGGAAAAGGTCCATCCATCCAAAGGTGCCGTTTTGGATCATTACCTAAATCTAAATGTATATTGGCTTAGACATATTGGTCAAACGACCCCCGACGGCCATCTTGGATTCTAGCATATATGTCTTCGGGTAATCGCTGATCTGCCCCCTGTCTAGCCCAGAACAATTGTCTCAGGTGTGAAGTAAGGGGATTAGTCTTAGAATGCTAGGTGGAAGTCGGGGGTCTTTTGCCCAATAAATTCGTGATCGGTCTCACCCGTTTATGAAACGTGCATGGGTTCATCAGACTGAGCTTGACTCGAAGCAATTCGGCAGGGCGACATAGGCCATGTTGGGACTCTTGACGAATAGGAATATCATTAAGAAATCGTAATTCTTTTGTCAGAATGCACAGAGCCCCTTCTCCCCTTTGGAAGAGCCTCTTTAGGAATGTCCAACACAATGCCTTTGATACAACCTATATACCTTATACACACAATGTATCAGCAGCTATAGTCTGATAGATGGTGACCTTGTAGACTACTCCACACCCTCCATCAAAACTCCCTCACCCCCCCCCCCCCTCACACACCTACTCAGTATCGACCTGCGCGCCCCCTGCCCAGCTGTGGTCAGTCACACCTCCTCCATTAACACCCACAGTCACCCTCTTCATTCATTTCCCGCCCATTTTTCCCGCCGCGCTTTTTCTTCTTTTTTCCCCCTGGTGGCGGCCAGTGACATTAATAGACGCTGATCCCGAAGCTGCATGACGGGAAACTGACTCACACTCTCCATGCAGACAACGTCAGCTTTTGATGCCGATCCCATATCACATTCTCCAAGCAGATTTCAGCTTTTGAAGCCGAACCTATACGAACCTCTATCTCTCCAAGCAGATCTAGATGTCAGGTTTAGGCATAATGCCTAAAATAATTCACAAGGTTTTACGGGTAGGTTGCTATGATAATGATACATTTATATGCGCAAACGCATAGCACCCATTCTCTTAAAATGGCGGAATCTAGGCAAAGGCACGTTCGAAAGCCGAGTCTCTGCTGGAAGACTGGCTTTTGATGCAGATCCTGTCTCACACTGTCCAAGCAGATATTGACTTTTGATGTTGATGCTGGCTCACTGTCACTCAGACTCTCCAAGCAGATGTCAGCTTTTGATGGCGATCCTGTATTGCATTCTCCAAGCAGACATCGGTTTTGATGCTGATCCTGAAGCACACTCTCCAAGCAGATATCGGCTTTGATGCTGATCCTGAACCACACTCTCCAAGCATAGATATCAGCTTTTGATGCTGATCCTGGCTCACACTCTGCAAGCAGATAGCGGCTTTTGATACTCAATCTGTCTCAGACTCTCCAAGCTGATAACAGCTTTTAATGCCTGGATTCACGCAGTTTTATGGGTAGGTTGTCATGGCAATGACATACAAACTTGCAGCGCTCAGGTAGCCTACTTAAGATGGCGGAATCTAAGTAGAGGCATGTTCGAACACCAGGCCTCTGCTGGCTTTTGATGCTGATTTTGTCTTGCTCAAGATTTCCAAACAGCTATCAGCTTTTGATGCCAAGCATACTGAGCCCAGATCAACTCTCCAAGCAGATATCAGTTTTCCGAAACCTAGCGCTATATCGTGACAAAACCCCTCAGTAAATGTGCTACATATTCTGTTGACCGTGGCTGTTCAGTTCTATGGTAAGTCAAGTAATCTAAAACACACCCTATAACATCCACAGTAGGCGTCATGCAGACAGTAAAGTTTTATCTCTGCACCAGCAAGGTGGTCAATGTGCAGAGGCTGATGGTGACAGAGTGGGGTCGTCAATAGCTCCCGTCACCACCTCATAAAGGCCGGCTTTACCGTATTGGGGTCAACTACCACATATACCCAATGTTAATGCTACATGGTTACCCTGTAAGGACGGCAAGGTGCCTTAATTCACTGTGTCATTTGTTGTCAGGATGCATGGATGCAGCTCTGGGTGGTCTATTCTCCAGGGCTGCATTCATGCATCACGCATACCCCATAGGCTTGATACATGAATGCAGCACTGGTAGGCCCTACAAAGGCCTCCATTGGTAGATCAAGAAGGGAATGTAGATCAAGACATGTTAGTCAGCCTTGATTAACAATCCCTAAAAGAATACCAAAAGACTACATAAGGGAGTGATCATTTTTTAACAACAGGGGGGGGGGGTGTTTTCTTCTGCGCAGAGCGTGCGAAAAAAATTTCACCACCCCCCCCGGTCAACGAGTCGAGATTTTTAACCCCCCCCCCCCCCTACGGGTCGGAAATCGGCATGCGCGCGGGCCCTTTGAAGCATAGTAACGCGCTGGCTTTTTGCCCCAAAACAGGTTAAATTTTTTGACCCCCCCCCCCAAGAGGGGTTCAAATTTTTTACACCCCCCGGTCAAGGGGTCCAAATTTTTTGATCCCCCCCAAACCAATCCCCCCCCTGTTGATAAAAAATGATCACTCCCTAAAGCATGCCAGACTTTCAGGGGATTTTCCCAGAAAAAATGCAGATTACAGTATGGAGCTACAGTGGTAGAATTAGAACACCACCCCGCCCGATTTTTGAGCAAGATTCACATGTTTAAAATGTGAAATGTGGCCAAAGAATTTGGAAGGACCACTTTTTACTAAATCCTGGATCCGTCACTGCGCTACATTATATCAGGAGTCAGGAATGCATAGGTATCAGAATCATTATAACATTCTGCTTGGAGAGTGCCGTTCCCAGTGACAAATCATCTCCACCCCTCCCTGCCGTCCGTTCTGCGCGCGCACCCTTATTTCCGGTCACGTGCACCTGGATCTGCCCGCCCCCAAAGAGAGGCCGGACCTGATAAATCCGAGCCCGGCCCCGACGGGCGACATACGGGCTTTCTGCTATGGATTCTAGCACTTTATGGACAGCATGATGCCCAAAAATCAATGTCATTTTGTTGTTATGATATTTTATGAACCCAGTCCTACAGCGAGTAACTAATTGGTACTGCTCTGGTGCATCATGCCGACTCTATGGGGGCGTATCAACCCAGCAGGGCCTCCATGATGCACTAGGTTACCTTCACGCATCATGGCGACTAAAGGGCATTGTGCATTAAAGCACTATGCTTCCCTTAAATGTCTAGCAGGGTCTAGTTTTCACTTTTCCACCATCAAACCAAAAGTCATGTTTTCTGTCTTATACACGGATGTAAGACGTGGTGACGAGTTGGGAGCTGCTCATTGGAGCAGATGAAACAGCCTCCTGCCGCCCTGCACGGCCTGCTACCACCCACAGAGTATATGCTACAGCAATGATCTTGGTCAGGGGGCAGGAAGGGGCAAAGAAAACAAAATTGCATGGAAAATCCCCGTTTTGGGCTGTCAAAGGAGGAGAAATGTCCCCAATTTGAAAGCCCTACTGTTGAGATTTTGCTAGTCATAAATCCCATTAGGCAGCAGTAAAACCCTTTTAGTTATCAGAATAGAACGGTCGTAGCAGTATACCCTTCGTCGATATGATGCACGAATGCCTACAGGTATCCTACAGCCTAGGTGAGTGACCCGCAAGGGCTGCTTTCATGCATCATGTTGACCCTTATGTGGGACTGATACAAACTCAAAGCGTCGACACAATTATAATGTTGCCTTTTAGCGATATGCCATCCTTAGAGGGGTACATCAGCGACAAAGGATTCACGTCTGTAATGGCTATACAAGATAATCACGGTATGAACACGTCGTAATTGTAGATTGTGCTGACTTGTTTGACGTTGACACTGATACCTGTGCAGTCATATCAGCCATGATACCAGATGACCTTGACATCAGTCGGGTGGAGGCCGACAAAGGGCAGACATTCTGGCATATTATTATTGGCTTAAGTTTCACGTTCATTTCAGGATATCATGCCCACTTGGCCGCTCTTTGGGATGCATCACGTAAATTCAGCCTTTAGTCCCTAGAGCTGCATTCATGAATGCATTATGATGACAAATGGGCATAGTTCATCAAAGCACTATGCTGCCCTTGAAATGTTAACAGTGTCGCCTAAGACTGTGGTCATGTGTATATATTATCTCTTGCAAAGCTTTTAATATCCTAAGTGGCATGGTTATATAATAGGGACCTTTAGCAACCACGTAAAAGCTCCTAAAACTCAGACGTAGCAGTGCTGAAGGCATAGGATATGTCTGCGTTTATGAAGCTACGTCGGGTTTGCTAAGGATCCATAATAAGCAGATAATGAAGGTATCTCCGTAAAGAGAGTCACTAAATCCCCAGGGGTAAAGCACAAAGACACCGGTCAAATAAGCAAGGCTCTGTAGTCACCCCTTATGTCCATCCTTGGGTCATTCTGCGACGATCCTAATGTTGATAACCTCTCATTTAATACCTCGTCATCAGATAACCCTATCTCACTTCAAAGACCCCTGCAGTGACAGAGTAAATACAGGACAGACCTAGTAGAATAGATGTGGCATGAATTAGTCATTCTGGATAAATAGTCCAGCATTCATGATTAACCCTTTAACGACGACATAAGACAACATTTGTCGTCATGATGTACTCACACAGTGCCAACAATTAACTCTGCTGTGCTGCATGGTGCAAACTTTGGTTATCATTCCCGTGGGATCGGCATAATGCTTGGATGCAGTCCTGGTAAGTTATTCGCCAAGACTGCATTCATGAAGCATGACGACGAAAATCATAGCATATCAAAGCACACACTCTGCTGTCTTTAAAGGGTTAATGGCCATTTGTCTAAACTAGGTCGGGCCGTGTGGGACAGATGGCGTCCTGTTGCCATGGTGACCTGTTATTGACACCACGTGACCTGAAGACGCCCACAATGGCGGCCATTAATTAATGACATGTCTACCCGTACATGTCCCTGTGTGGGAGGCAGATAAGGGTGCCGAGCGTCTAGAAATACCTGACACACCGTTTTCTGGCCAATATTATTCCCTGCACATGTTTTTTTTTCTCCAGGGAGGAGTCGCTGTTTTACTATACACGATTACTAATTGGGGGATGGGGTGGAGAGAATTAAAATTATAATCATTTTAAATTTTGAAATTGAATGACAATGGCAACCCTTCCTCCTATTCTGAGCTGTGCCTCCTTAAAAACGCAGGATGGAGATAATTGTGCCATGGACATTATACTGCCCCTTCATAACTACATGACCTATTTGATGTTTAAACAAAAAGCATCTTTTCTGTTAGCCTGTTTGTGACAGATGTAGCTTGACATGGTATAGCTGCATGGAATAGCATGAAGCCCTGTGAGTGTCAAGGTGAGGGGTGTCGTTGGGGGAGGGGTAGGGGTCACTTTCACCACCCCATGCCCCGAGCCCGCAGTATGGGGCATGGGGGGGGGGGGCGTGTAGTAACTATTGTATCCTATTGCCCCCATCTATATAATTAATCCTGCACTCTAGAATGCTACAATGTACACAGATGCACCTCTGCGCTCAACCTCATTGAGAGGTAAAATGCAATTAGCTACAGCAGGCATAATTAGTCTTCAGGGACTGTTCAGGGTTTTCAAGACAACAGCAGGGGGGGGGGCAGAGATTTTGTGTGGAGTGCGCCAACATTTGTGAAGTGTGAGTATGATATTATGATTAAGGAGTAGCTGCGTATATGAGTTTTCCAAAGTTGGGCCATTCTGATCATTTTAATTTTCCACAATAATAAAATATTGGGTGTATTAGTGTCAATTACTTATACAAAAGAAATATACCTCTCTGATGCAAGAATATACCCCTATTTGATATATAGGGGGAGGCTCATGAAACTGCTTGGTGAGCCGGCGGTACTCTCGTTCCCAAATCCTTCCGAAGGAAGGCTCTGGTAACTACCAAATGTTGGGATTTTGCTGGGTCTGGGCAACCCCTGATGGTAGCTTGGAACCAGCGAACAGGAACAGGAAATGGAACCAGAAAGGCTGATGGTATGTCTACCTAAAACTACCATCATACATTCTGGTTCCATTTCCTGTTCCTGTTCGCTGGTTCAAGCCTAACAGCAGGGGTTGCCCAGACCCAGCAAAATCCCAAGTTCAAGGTCATTTGGCTGTCCCCAGAGCCTTCCTTTGGAAGGATTTGGGAACGAGAGTAAGCCGGCGGGTGCTTGGTGAGCAGGCGGGTGCCTCACAGGCACTGTTATGAAACCGACATTTAAACTATTACTGTTAGCTTATCACCCAGAAATGCAGTCAAGAGAAAGGCCTATCCAGCCATAGGCCCTACCTATCATAAGTGACTGCAGCTAAGATATACATTACCAAGTTCATTAGGATTAAAAAAAATTATATCAAAAACAGGGTAAACCCTATGAATTAATGAATGCTTTTGGTTGCTTTTAGGTTTGTGATATCATCCAATATGTTGCTATATGATATCATGAATCTTACGTCCATGATGATATAAAAGATATGGAAGTAATCAGAGGATGCTCTCACCTGTTCCTAGACCACAACATCATCTGATTGGATGATCATGTTAATAGGGTCTGTCAATCATACCAGCCTGGCCAGTTCTTCAAATGCCCTTCAAACCCCCCAACATAACTACCTCCCACATTCCTACCCCCTCACTTGGCTGACCCCACTGGTACAGATGGACTCTAAATGTGGAAACCAATTATATAGGAATCGTAATAGGGCAATTTGGTTATCTGGGTTCTAGGATAGATAGATAGAAATTCCAAAGGGTTTAGATTTGTGTTTTTCATGTTCATAGAAGAAAGAAAATTGATCATTTAGGGCTAATAATTTTTTCTGGAATCCCTAGTACCGTGCAATGCCTTGGGACATGGAGCTGGCCAGGTGGTAGGGAGAACCACCACGCCATCTAGAGTTTTACGCCAGAACTAAGCCCAGCCTCCAATGACTGCGGCCTCTCTGTGGCCTGGTTGACCCAGATCCATGTTTATCATACTGTACCACCAACACGACCCTGTCTCCCAGCTCTCCCAGGTGGTCTAGTGGTTAGGATTCGGCGCTCTCACCGCCGCGGCCGGGGTTCGATTCCCCGTCTGGGAAGACATGTTTTTCACACAGACAGTAAAGGAGTAGTACACTGAGAGAGGCATTATACACAGGCACTGCAAACTAGATGTAGCCCATGTGAGATACCCGCCAAGGCTACATTCATGCAGCATGACGACAAAGGCCACACTGCATTAATGCACTATCAGCCTTTAAAAGAAAACACCACCCTATGTTTATGATGGAATCAATCAATATTTGATTTAAAGGGGAGTAAGCAGACTTATCTGTTGCAGCCCATGACGTCCGCATTGGAGCAAATACTTAGTTCATCCCAGTAGTGCCTAAACTAAAGCACTGTCACCCCTGTCAGTCTACACCCACATGCCCCTTGTAAGTTTCATGATGTTTCACATTTCAAATATCTAATTAAAAATAGTTCGTTTACAGTCTCCAGGCTTGAACAATGTAGCACCAGGTGTACGCCTATCGGGACGCCTATTAGGGACCTTTAGCAACCACGTAAAAGCTCATTAAACGCAGGCGTAGCAGTGCTGAAAGCATAGGATACGTCTTGGTTAAATGAGCTACGTCGGGTTTGCTAAAGGGTCCCTATTTGCCCCCCAGTGACGTCATGTGCAGGTGCTGTGCTCCCTTCTAATATCCCTCTAATAGCTCAGGCTCTACTAAGGGAGTGTTCATTTATTAGTTAAAGGGGGGGGGGGGGGGGGTTGGTGGGTTGGGGGGGGGGGCGTGAAAATTTCGGAAAAGAAACTGACTCGTTATAACTTGCTATGGTACTTACCCGTTCAGGTGCCGGGTTGAGGACGGACACGGGGGCTGAGGACGTGATGAGGGATCCGGTAGCACCCTGGTAGTACCTGAAACACACCCGTGTAACCGCTACACGGGGAGAGGGGAGACATTATCATTTAAATATAATACACGTAAAAACATCTAAATACATACACACCCTTAAAGGGTAATACTTCTCACTGTAAATCGTAAAATTCTCTGGCAGGCTTGTTGAGTTTATATAACACCTCAGTTATATTTAGAATCCCCCAAACAGAATCCACCACATGCAGGCATATCCCAGCCCTGTGAGCCTGTATTCCCCAGCACCAGTGGTATAGTATTGGGACTAGTGCTACCCACTGTACTGACTGCCACCAGTGCTCCCACAGAAAACGGTATACTCCCCCTTGAATAGGCCACATGCTATTGTTTTGGGTAAAAAAATAATATCTATACACAACGATACCACTGTGCACACAGTGTGCATTCCTAGAAGCCAATATGTAATCAGCAAATCTAAGAGGGTGCTATAGTTTTATCATTCTTTTATAGACTATTTAATTCCAAGCAAAGCCTGATCACCTGGTCCCACTGCTCACTGCACCCTTCACCCATACACTGTAAAAAATGTGTATGGAATTTAAACACTTTCACCCAAACATATTGATGGCAAAATCAAGATTCAGTGAAAGTTTTAAACTTTAATGTGTTTGGATAAATTTATGTGTTTAAATTAGAAACACTTTTTACAGTGTATGTCTGAAGGCTTAGCATACTCAGTCTACTAGCAGGCCTTTGGTGGGCATGGGGACTTCTTTACAGCCACATCTGAAGGGTCACTTGGATTGGGGTCAAAATCACCTGGGTCACATACTAAAGCCCTCTGGTGTAAAACTTGTGAAGTAAAAATCGATCTGGAATTTGAGTAGCACAGTTTAGTGGCAGGGTTATGAATTACATGCTCTACTCCTAGATGTCCTACCCTTTAATATAATAAAAACATACTATACAAACATCTACACACACACCCTGGTAGTATTTGAAACACACCCTTGTAACAGCTATATGGTTATATAGGGGGAGGGGGACATCATTATTATTACATAGTATATGTCTTTATTACACGACCTAACGTTATTTCTACGATCCTGTATAAGAACAAAGAAGGCAAATCGTACCACCCGGGGGTACTATATATCGCTGATGAATGTAGGAAAGTCTAGACTGAGGAAGATAATTGGGGTTTTCCTAAGTGGAGTGATAAATAATCTAGGTTTATTTTAATCCAATTTATGTCAACCTAGGTAACAGCAAGCCTTGACCACCATTAAACAAAATTACCAAAACATGGCAAGTGGTGCTGCTACTATCACTAATACTGTCAGTATCAAACTAAGTAAGAGCCTTGTGGGGTCTGCTGCCAATACAGTGCTGCTGCTGCCCCTTCGTGGTATGCAGGTGAACTACAGTAACATGGACCAGGGGGCAGCACCCGTCACACAGGGAGCACACATCTGGGCCAAGAGATGTGTGCTGTCCCAGCATCTGCTCTCCTTCTCATATGAACCACCTGATTTGTCTCAAGGGTCATGTTTATGTTGCTTTGATACAACAATGCAGAGTCGGTGAGTAACTCGTTGGTGCTGCATAACTATAAGTGCATCCTGCCGACCATTTGGGAGCATAGAAACTCCATAGGGTTGCCATGATGCATATACATGTATCATTGATGAGTTACTCACCAGGAATACATTCATGCATCATACCCACAAACGGGAATAGTGTATTGAAGGACTCCGTTCCTCGTAGGGGGTAACTGCCCTTCAAACGAGATTTGCAACTTAGGAAAATCTGGGGAAGTCACCAGAACAGCAGAAAAGGCACAATATGTTTTCAAGAATATCTTGTGCCTTATCTGGTGTTTTGGTGACTTCCACAGATTTGCCCCTGTTGTGAACGTTCAATTCCTAGGTGCTGTTTGGAGGGTGACCTGGTATATGGCTTGTGAAACACTGTGCTGCCGTTAGAGGGTTAACACGTACCGTCACAGAAGTTGTGCTCCACGCTGTCTATGCACCACACGATGTCGCCCTGCTGAGACACGTTGGTGCCGCGGTTCTTCTGGTCGATGAAGTTAGTCGGACTGTTGTCGTCTGCAGATAGATAAAACAAAACATGAATTAGAGTGGGTAAGATAATAGACACGATTATCATCAAATATTGATAGTTTAGTGCAAGAAGTGTGAATTTAATAGTTATTTTATAGAATGTAATATGCTAGTAGTGATCATAAGGGCTGTGGCAGGCACTTCTGCCTGGTCCGGGCAATACAGTGATATACATTAGTATTTGGCTGCATGGCCTACGACAGGGCTACATGTACCCTCCTGACTTGTTGGCATTGCCATGGGAGTTACTCACCGATACTGTATGTGTGCATCATGACAACAACTGGTACCTTAAAGCATCATGACATTTATAAAGAATAACATCAGGGGGTAGGAGGGGGGGGGGGACTCTGACCTGTTGGACGAGTCCAACATCGGCAGTCACCATAATGAAAACCCCTGTGAGGCTAATAAGATTTTCCCAAAGTCTAGGTGTGGATAATAGGCGAGTTGGGGTTATACGTGAGGTTTTACGGTAGCCCCAACCACAATAGAAACCTGCCGATCACGCAGCCTCTTTCACCCTCGGCCTACATAAATGAAAACTGGCCCGGGTATTGCCCGGTGAAACGCTTCTTTATGGCAGACGACATTTCTGTATTGAGTCACACAAATGCAATGAGAGTTTGGCGCCAGTGGCAATACAGACATTTATCTATCACATCTAAAGGTCTGCGCACGATACCATGACAAAAGGACTGGGTGGAGCTTTACCCTTTAAGGACTGCATACTGCTTCAATGGAATATGACCTTGGTCCCGGGCTTGGTCGTCATGATACATAAATGTTACTCTGGTGAGTAACTCGTGAGTAAATCGATAGTGCTACATTCATGCATCATGTCGATCCTAGAGGGTTGATACACTTCCGAAAGGTCAGCATGATACACGAATGAAGCAGCAGAGACGCCAGTGTTGCATTTGTCGTAAAGGGTTAACTGTTTTATGGACAAAGTGTACTTTTATATGTGTTATGGCTCCAGGGAAGCACTTTCATACTTAATCCTTTAATAACAACATCATGCCTGAATGCATTGGCCTTTGGTCATCATTTTTGCATGAATGCAGCTCTGGCGAGTAATTCGCCAGTGCCGAATTTAAGCATCATGCCAACCATATGGGGTTGAGAAACTCCGAAGGGTCGGCACGATGCACCAATGCAGCACTGGCGAGATATTCACTGGTGCTGCATTGGTGCATTGTGGCGACAATCGTCATATTTTAGCAATATGTCGTCTTTAAAGGGCTACCGTATTCGACGTAATAAGCGCCCTCCCCCTAATAAGCGCCCCCCCCCCCCTTTTGGGGGATTTTAAAACTAAAACAAAGGCTCAAATTTCACGATTTTCGAGACAATCAAACTCTTCAGTACTAAAACTGCCATAAAAAATAATTTTATAAGCGCCCAGGGCGCTTATTACGTCGAATACGGTAATTCTTACATTAGTAGACAAGGTAAATGTTGACCTCCTTCTTCAAACAGGTATACATATTTTACTGCAGTTTCCTTTAGATAAGTTTCAGTGGACAAAGCTTACTCGTTGTCTTTATCTAGCCTAACTCGGCCATGTAGGTATATTTTCCTGCAGACGCCCCAATTTTCACAGTGACAAGTCACTCCCATAGGTTTCCATGGTAACAGATTAGCCTCCCAATCGCCCCTGACAAGCCGACATGACGGTTGCTAAGGCAATCATGTTGGCATGGCAACAAGGGTTTCTTGAGTGGATGAATCGATGAAAGGGATTGGCCGCCAGAAGCAACTGGTCGTTTACGGTTACCATGGTTATTGTGCAGGCCTCTTCTGTTCATTTAACCCTTTGAGGGTAGCACAGTGCTTTAATGTGCTATGTGAACTGTCCACCTGATGAATAGATGCAGCCCTGGCGCTTCCCTATAAAATATGGGTGTTGCGGAAACATGTATTTAATGAGTGTTCTAGACCAACACATTTGTGGCAAGTGTGTAATGTGTTACAAAAATGTGTGTTAAAATTGGCTGCAAAAAAAGCGTGTAAATATAACACACCTTTCTTAGAAGGTAGTGCTGCATTTAAACAGCATGCCGATCTTATGAGATGGATACACTTGTGAAGGTCGTCATGATGCACCAGCACAGTTTTGGCGAATTTCTCACATTGGCGGATACAGGGGGTGGCCGAACGGGCCTTGCCCCCCCCCCCCCCCAAAAAAAAAAAAGAGGAAAGATTTCTGTCTAAAATGTGTGAGAATGCACCATTTCAAATCTAGACCATCAACTTTTTCTTGTGGGACATGCCCCCCAGATTCCCTTTGTATGGCTGCTGCAACTCGGTCACGGGAAACAGACAGTTATTCCAGATTGGCCAGGTTTGGGCCCCCCCCCTTCTAGACAATCCTGGATCCGCCACTGTCTCACGGGCACTTTATTGGTGCATTATGTTGACAAATGCACTTTAAAGCAGCATGCCGTACTTAGAGGGTTACTTCAGAAGGACAGTGCGCACTGGTGCAGGTCGTGATGTTGAATTGCTCCATAAAGGCCTTCCTGGGTCTCACAATTATTGGGGGCAGCGGCCTGTGCCGATGGTAGTGCTAATCCACCGTATACATCTTCCCAAGCAGATTTGTAGACTTATTGCTGTGCTACATTGCAATGAGAGCTATACTAAAGATACCTAACCCTTTAATAAGGGCTGATGGTGTATTATTGCAGTATGCCCTTTGTTAGCATGATACACTGTCGAAGGCTTGGCAGGATGCATTAACGTAGCACTGGTGAGTTACTCGCCAGCGCTGCATTCATAGGTCCTACATCGTGATGACCAATGGCATTACAGCAGAATGTGGCCCTTAAATGGTTAACTTTCTTTTTGTAAGGCGTCGATTTTTAAAATGCAGGATACATCAAATCCTAACCATTTCTTTATCAGACGCGTTTGAGATATGATATCGTTGATATTCAATAATAAGTTGTACCACGGGTGATTTTATATGAAGAATGTTATGTGAGAAATATATCCGAATAGGAAATCTAGAGATGAACTATTTCGCCGTCTGAGACGTGGAACCTCAGACGGAGGTCAGAACGAGGCTCCCCTAACCACGTGACACATCACGTGACCACCAGACGCTGCATGCTGGGTAATCCACTTTACTTCCGGTTCACTTCCCGACCTCTGTGCCTGGTCACACTCTCCCAGCACCGTCTCAAATAGGACTCTGCCCAAGGGATGGGATAATGGGAAATCTGCTGTGGAAATAGGGAGGAAAATTGGTCTACTTTGCTGCTCTCCTATCCGACACACTCCACACATCAAAAACAGTTCCCAAGAATATGTTCAATTTCGACCATAAAAATATGACTAATACTTCTGTAACTTCTAATATATATATATATTGCTTTAAATATTTGAATTGATGCCCATGTTGCAAAATTCTTTGTTTTATAAAAGTATGGTACATTTTGTATAGACACGTTTTCAGGGATATCTGCCACCTTTTGGGAGAGACGAAGTAGTGCCTGTACAAACAGATGAGAGAATCTGCTGGGAGATTGTACTGGTCTCTTGGAGGGGGATGGGGTGGGAGAGGATGGTAGAGACAGGCGCCTTGTGAGGTTATGGAAGCTACAGGCGGCGTGGTATGGGGGTTAGGGGACAAGGGGGTAAATTTCCCCAAGAGACCTAGGCCTGAACTGTCAATGCTCTGATTAAGTAGCAGGCATGTTGTCACCTAAGCTAAGCAGGCAACTGTCAGCAAGGCCTATATTGATGAGATTTATGGTCCATGACTATAGTTTAGAATGTTCCATTTTGGATGATAGGTTGGATATTTTCTAATATATCATAGAAATACAATGGCAAACCACTCTAGAATTGAAATGGAGGTGCTGTAAACAAAATGCAAACTTAATATTGTGATTTCATTATAAGTGTAACGGTCGCGGAAAAATCATCTGGAGAAAGGTGGACTCGAACCCACGACCCCCTGACTCCGAAGCCAAGTGCTCTACCACTGAGCTACTTCCCCGTCTGACAATCTAACAGCGCCGTACGTTACTGGGTCGGTTCGGTAACCACTGCCCTTACACAGCTCCCCCAGCCTCTATCATGCCCCATAGCAGCCAATGATAGAAGCTCACAGTGCCGAACCGATCCAGCCAATTTGTTGACTTGACTCCATGCTGAACTCCAACTGCCCGTACTGGGAACCAACTCTTCACTACCTGCTCCTCCAACTACCAACCACCAGCAGGTGGCCAATCCCCAGCAAGTTGGGATGCTCCAACCGTCTCAGTCAACCGTACCAGCGAGTGCACTCGCTTTCTCCACCAGTGTAACGGTCGCGGAAAAATCATCTGGAGAAAGGTGGACTCGAACCCACGACCCCCTGACTCCGGAGCCAAGTGCTCTACCACTGAGCTACTTCCCCGTCTGACAATCTAACAGCGCCGTACGTTACTGGGTCGGTTCGGTAACCACTGCCCTTACATAAGTATCAATCTCTTCTGTGATTCAATGGAAACAAATATAATTGTATGTACTGTTATATTTTTTGAGATTACAGAATAAACTCATGTCAATATATTTTGATATATTACAGGATAGATATATATCCCCAAATTATTACTAGGTCTGGTGAAGAGAACATGGCGCAGTTCATCGCTGTCATATTTGTTTTGGGCATTGATTATAGGCCAGTCAGAGGTCTCAGTGTATTTCCATACGACTTGGAGATACTACCAATCAACCCTAAATGACTCCCGATCAGTAACTCCATACAGAGGTTTGGTGTGGTGTCTGTAAACTCCCACACTCTCCCGGCACAGGCTTGGTGGGGTGTCCAGGGGTAATTGATGGCTATTTGTAGTACAGGTAACGATAATGAGGTGTGACATAAACAGGGAGGTTTTATAGTCAGGGTTAATGACCAGCCTCCCAGAGGTTACTGGTAGCCAATCAGGGAGGGCCTTGCAGAGTAGCGACCAATCAAAGGCCTGTTCACAAACTGTTCACGTAAAGGGTTACATTAAATAGAGGTAATTGCCCTAATATTGCTCGGACATCTTGGATTTGCAAAACTGTACGACTGGGATTTCATGGAGCGAAGATAGTACCCATGCAATGAGATAAAGTGTTTGTTTTTCACTGTGTATCCGCCAAAACAGTATTATTAGAAAATCTGACCCACAACCTAGATGGAACAAAGTCCAGGAGTCACTCACTATCCTGCAGTTGGCCAACAGTTCTGGCATTGATCCTTCAAGAACGACATGATGCCAGCTTTATAAATAGTATGTTCAAGAGTTAGCTTGATGCCCCAATACTGTGCAATGTTCAATGCTAGCAACTGGCCATCGTTGCTTTCATGCCAAGCACCCCCCCCCCCCCCCCCATTCTGTATTAGATTCGGCATGATACATAAATGCAGCACTGGCGAGTTACTCGCCACTGTAACAATCAGCATCAACTCACTATGCTGCTCTTCAAACCTAAGCGTTAAAGTTCTCACGACAACAACGTTGCTCAATACTCACTGCAATTGCATAATCGACTTCATGCCATTGGGAAAACTGCCTTTAGATTCAATTTATTCAGAGATGGAATGGCTATACCGGAATATCAGTGGTGACTTGAGCATCTCCCAGGAATACTTGAAAGACTGCCACTACGCCACAGTCTTTTCACCCCGACCAAACCTCCCTTTCTTTGAAGGGCATTGACTAACGCCCCTGAATGACAGCTTGTCACCTCAAGGTCATGTGAATGTCACATGAAGGTCAGATGGAGGGTAGGGATGGGTTAGCACATGGAGGGTACCCTCCCTCCCCTGTCACACACTGACTGAGACTGGCCTCCAGGAGGTTATCAGGTCAATTAAGGTCATTCAGTCAGATCTTTGACCAGTGAGTTGTGACGACATTGTCTCAGTGAGGGGGGGGGGCAGGAGGACTGGGATAGTGTCAGGGGGCTAGTCGGACCGCAGATAGTGGCGCTGGTGATGGGGCTAGATTATGAAATATTCAATAGAGTCCAATACACTACAGCCTGGGAAAAGGGGAATCAGACTTCAGTGAATGTGTACCATACGGACAAGGACCGGAACCTTGATTTCAGTGACCAGTTTCAGCCATGTAAATTCGGCCTTGGTCCATTGTCAGCCCGGTCAATTGGGCATTGGTCTCGGTTTACATTTCAAGGCCTCATCAGCTGAGCCTCTATTTCAGTGTGCCCAGTTTCAGCCCAGTCAATTGAGCCTTGATTTCAGTGGGAAGACAGGCACTGGTTGCATCAAGCCGACAATACAGGGTTAATAATAGTACCAAAGGGTCATCGTGTAATGTACAACTCGCGAATTACCACTACTTCATTCGTGACAAAAATAAAGCCTTAGGCAGAATATTATACTTAACCCTTTAAGGATGCCATGTCACTAAAAGATAACATTTGTCATCATGATACACCAATGCAGCCTTGGGACGTATCTTACCCCTGCTACATTGGTACATCATGCCGAACCTTCAGAAGTGTCTCAACCCAGTAGGGTCGGCATAATGCTTGAATGCAGCACGGGTGAATTACTTGCCAGAGCTGCATTCATGGCTCATGGTGACAAGGGCATGATGCATTAATGCATTATGCCGTCCTTAAAGGTTTAAAGGGTAGGGATATGCTGTGCTGGAGGTTGTGTGCAGAGACTATAGGTGCACACCTGGGGGCCCGGTTTATGAGCGCCACAAAACAACATCCCCGGGTCTAATGTCGTTTAAATCTGCCACCCGCTCATAACGCCATATCTTTATGACATCGGTGGGCATAAAGCAGGTGGCGCCACCACGAGCCAATATCATAACGCATATATATGATCCCACCTACCGCCTAAAGACAAATGCAGCAAGAAGGGGGACCTTTCAGAAAAGTTATTGATAAACATTTCTGACGAGCGACTGACAAAGATAGGAATATGACCTCAAAATCCCATATTGTAATATTATACTATTTGAAAGATATTTGTCCTGTGAATCAGCTGAAAGGGTATGACACCAACGTCCCCATTACAGACAGCATTAATCGTTGTGCAGACTCCACTAAAAGCAATGTTAACACAACTTTATTATGAAAAAGTCAGCCTTTCTTGCTGCATTCGTCTATAGACCTCCTGCACAATGTCGGTCTAGGTACTAACCATACACGTGAAGTACCAGGGCAACGGGTACAATTGTTATATGTACACAATAGCAGTAATAGTACACATAACAATGACCTCACGTAATGTCCTTGAGTTACGTTGTCATATATGCACACAGATAATCTAAATGTGCGGTACCTTAGTCTGTAGTGGCTATCCCAGGTCAGTCACAGGGACTTGATATTCATAAATGACTGAGGCAGAGCAAAGTATGACTTATGCCTTTTTCAAAAGACTTAGCCTAATACTCATAGAAAAAGGGAAGAAGATGGATCTCTACTGAATTAATCAGATGGCAGACGTAGAATGTTGTAGTTGGAGGAACTGAGCACTTACTGTAGGGTTTCAGTCATTCCCATCCATTTCTCCAATTATGAAAATTTACCTATATTCTCACATTTAACATGTCTATAGATGTCGACAACATCCAAAGTGAAACATACCCCTTAAAGAACATTCAGTGAGACCTTGAGGCCCCCACCATAACACCAAACATCAGACTGATTGGGGGAGTAAACTCCCTCCACATAAACTAAAACAAGTTTTTACTTCAGGCTGTTGGGTTGGGGGGGGGGGGGGGGGTTACGGGACCTCACAAAGCTATAAGTCAGAATAATAACTCTGTACGGGGACTAAATTTCCCCGGGGTGCGGCGGTCCCTCATAGTGCGTGTTTGCGGACAGGTCTATTTTCTGGGGAGTAAACAGGCTGCGCTGTGCTTCTACTGTATTAGGCACTAGTGGGATACTATTGTTTCTACCTTGTGAGATACCTTAGAACTATAGCTGAAACTGATGGCCAGCATGTTCTAAATCTGGAGTTTTAGGGGCCATAAGCTTTTGAATTGGTGATTACAAAAGCGTAAAATAGGCTGCAGACAATACCTTGCTCTCATATCCCCTATAGGGCAGCATAGTGCTTAAATGATGATTGGTTTTGTCATCATGATTTTAAATACAGCCCTGGCGAATTACTTGCCAGGGTTGCATTCATATTGGCATGGTGTATTACAGCACCATGCTGCCCCTAGAGGTATAAAGGCCACATTCAAAACCATTTTCTATATACTACTTATTGTGTATAGGTCACATAGAGCCATGTTTCTATATACTACTTATTGTATACATATATATGTCACATAGAGCCATGTTTCTATATACTACTTATTGTATATATAGTTCACATAGAGCCATGTTTCTATATACTACGTATTGTATATATAGGTCACATAGAGCCATGTTTCTATATACTACTTATTGTATATAGGTCACATAGAGCCATGTTTCTATATACTACGTATTGTATATATAGGTCACATAGAGCCATGTTTCTATACACTACTTATTGTATATATAGGTCACATATAGCCATGTTTCTATATACTACTTATTGTATATAGGTCACATAGAGCCATGTTTCTATATACTACTTATTGTATATATAGTTCACATAGAGCCATGTTTCTATATACTACGTATTGTATATATAGGTCACATAGAGCCATGTTTCTATATACTACTTATTGTATATAGGTCACATAGAGCCATGTTTCTATATTCTTCTTGCTGGGTGTATGTGGTAGAGATGGTACAAGTTAGTTGCTGTATACTTGTTACAGGGTTGTGCAAGGTGCAAGCCAAGAATAATCATCATTGCACCTACTAACGCGTATCCATAGGCGCTACTGACAGTAGGGGGGGGGGGGGGGTGCCTAATGAAAGGCATGACCATACAACCCTCTCTGTACTATACAGACAGGCCGATTCCTTTGTGTCACCTCGTGTTAATCATAATTGTATATTAAATATCTTCAGTCTTCTGTAGATAATCTTAAAATAATCTTAAATAAATCAGACAACATCGGCGCTGGTAGAAGCACAACCACCAGGAGGAATAGCAGCGTCAGACATAGGGGCCTGAGACTAGCTATTGGCTTATAAGAGCAAACAGGGACAATTGTGTCCATTTATCACAATCGGAAACAATTTGCCCATCTTGCAGCTAGACACCAGTGACCCCTGTATGTCAGCTTACCCCAGCCACTCGCCCCCTAATGCCCACTCCCGATCAGCATCTGCTGACACTCATTCTGCGGCGGAGGGAGTGATCAGAGAGGCCTCTCCGTGTGGTTCAAATCTCTACCAGAGCTACACAGAATATCGTAAAAGATCAAAGATTATCCACCGGTGGTTGAAGATGGCTGTGTCCAAATTTTGACCTGACAGGTGGCGCCCTCTCACTACAGAATGGCAGATCCGGTCCCCGCTATCCCTGACCTCTCTCCCCAAACAGGAAGTACCCTGCCCCCCCCCGGCCCCCACGCCCCCCGACACCCACGGCGCATGCGCATTGATTGTGGGGCCCCATGTGGAGGTGAGGGGTGTGACTTTGCTGGTTTCCGGTCGATAGTAATGACGGCTCGGTGGGACCCGCCCCATACCAGCTACAGCAGTGTAGTTCTACTGTAGCAACATGTAGGGTAACAGCCTGTCAAGGCAAGCTGGTCCCAGCTAGACCTCTGTTACTTACCATCATCGCTGGCACCTAAGCTTCTAATTGATGTAAGTAGTTCAAGTAGTTCCGGCACACTGTGTGCTGTGATGTTATAAATGTAGGTGGGTATCGCGGAAGGATCCCCCAAAATACGGGGAGGTGACGCGGTAATGGCTCTTCAGGTACCTTTAACTTTTAAATTTCACATTTGCAGGACTGGATTGTGTCTGCGGTCATGGAATTCCGGCAATTATGCTAAGGTAATTATCACCATGGTTACAGAGAGGTTGTTCCCTTGGTCTAAAATACATTCTACAAGTGGCCTTATTGACTCATCTTCAAGATGGCGCAGGTGTTTAGTAACATATTCCACTGTTGGTACTCACGCCCTCTGGTGTCAGAGTAGTGAAGAAGCAACGCTGATTCCCCTCGTGGCTGTATTTTGGTAACAAACTGGATTTGGTGACCCTTAAATGACCGCCCCTCCCCCTTTCTTGTGTCAGTGGATTCCAGGTCGTAGGTCAAAGCGGTGACTTTTCATTAGGACTATCTGTGATTGAGGCAGGAGGGTTTCTGTCGTGTAGATTGGGGAAGACATATTCCCACCAGACATGCATATAATATATTCCAATACCATGAAACCAGCTTGGTCCGATGTGTATTTGAGATCAAGAGGGAAGTTCATCCCTTCCCAACCCAGCCCCTCAAGCCAAATGCAGCCATGGCGAGGCTATCCCAGTGGGCACTGTACATTGAATCAACATTAGAAATTAGTTATCAATGTTGATTCAATATTGATTCAACGTTTATTGAATGTTGAACTGGATTTTGTACCCACTGTGATACTCCCCAAGCCTACATCCATTCGGGAGTGAATCGGCCCTTTAGGTTTGGCATGATGCATGATTGCAGCACTGGTTACATGACAGGCTGCATTCATGCATCATGATGACCAAAGGGCATGCTGCATCAATGCACTATGCGACGAATAACAGATTAACGTGGCTCGATCCCTTGGTAGTTCAGCAACACACCACCAGAGGGTACCTCTCCAAGACTGTCACATAGTAGTGGGCAAGTTGGCAAAATCCTTAGAGATGGTCTGACCGAGGCTAGAACTCTCGACCTTAGCGTTGTGTGACAGGCAACAACCCACTGCGCCAATCTCTCTGCTGTGGAAGCTGCACTCATAATCTATACAAATAGGTGTCCCAGTTTATTCCATTTCTTTTCCATTTTTTTTTCAATCAACCAAAACCTTGAAAATATGCCCCGGAGCATATGTCCAAAATACTTTTTCAAGAAAGAAAACATTAAGACCTATGCTCTGACAGAATTATATAGGAATTTAGCTACTTCACAATATGATTTTATGTAGATACTTGGCAAAACATTATAATCCTATCAGATGCCACATGGATTTAAGCTTCAATGTCTCATAAAATAGCTGGGGACCCCCCCCCCCCTATTTTCTCAGCTTCTTTGGAGAGTATATGCTATTATGGCCTTATGGCAAAGACCTGATGAAAATCTAGCTACTCTTAGACCAAATGATCGGCCCACCTTAAGCAGGTACCACAACAAGGTTAATGTGGCACGGACATGTTGACCCTTTAAGGACACATGCTGCTAAAGGGGTGCCAATGCTGCATTGGTGCATCATACAGACCCTTCCGGAGTCTCAACCCCATGGAATCGGCATGATGCTTGAATGTAGCACTGGCGAGTTACTCGCCAGGGCTGCATTGATGCATCATGACGACCAAGGGTATGATGCATTCATGCATTACGCCGACCTTAAAGGGTAAATGTGGCCCAGATATGTTAATGGTAACACCCCCTGACATCACATCTCCCGCTGGTGGCTGATTCCACCTTGAGCACCAATCACCATAGTAACCTCCCCATCTACCAGATTATGCCTGATTTAGAGCCCCACTCCCCCAGGGGTCATCCCAGCCCGCCTAGATGACCCCTAATGCATGGAACCCCAAACCACCCAGGCCCCTAACCCATCTCACCCTTTCAGGGCTACACAATAGTTCAAAGCTTTGAGCTTGTTTGTTGTCATGACAGTCTTGTCGAAATGCCATCGGCACATCAGCCTTTTTGGTGCATCATGCTGATCCCTGGGGAGTGTATGAATCCCCACATCATGCAGGGATGACAAGCTACTCACTAACATCAAAGTGCACTGTAAATAGTTAGTGTAGGTACAGAGTAGAATCTACTGTAGAATGGCTTTACAGTAGAATCTACTGCAAGATTACAGTGTGTTTAACCAGACTGTCCCAGAGTGGTGGCAATCAAGGCATCTCGATCACTGACCTGCCGATACCCAGGACCCCTGACCTACTCTAGGCTCCTGAAGGTCAATACCATTGACCTTGCAATAAGGGGGCTTTCCCACAAGGTCGTTAGATATGCTCAATATGGTTGCCTATCTTATAAGATTACCAGGGAAGCTTGGAGAATCATCCCGGGAATTATATCCCCACTTTCGGGTTGGTCTTTGATCTCGGTGGTTAGGAGATAAACTGGGAATATAGGCCTACTGAGTCATGATATCGGGCTGAATATCAAGGAGTGATCTGATTGCACGAGAGCTCATCCTCTGTTTACATATTGATAACTCCCTATTTGTGAGGTTTTTAATACTTTCGTGTTTTTTTTGGTCCTTAAGGATCCAGTCCTCCAATGGGAGCTCCTATGATACACCATCAATGTCTTTATCATTATAGGTAATAGCAGGGTAGTGTTCTATATTGTCATTCTTATCTAACAGCTATTACTGTCTTCAGGAATCATTGATTCCTCGTAGATCCAATCATGAACAATATGCTCCTAGAATACATCATCAATACCTCCCCTTTGTCTAACCCTCTGAGGGGAGTATAGTGCTTGAATAAATGAAGCAGTACTGTTGTCATGATGCATTAATGAGTGGATTGCCAGTGCTGCATTCATATATCATGTTACCATACAAGCTTGACACAATCCTGAGGAATCAGCATGACGCACTTATCAGCTTACTGCATCAATTGGCGATTTACTCACCACACCATGACAATAAATGAACATAAACCTTGAGGCACCATGCTGCCCTTAAAGGTTCAATATGAGGCTAACACAAAAGGCAATAGAAAGCCCACGTGGGTACTTTCCCATATCCCGTCATTGTATTAGTATTACTTATCGATACCATTGATCAGGAGGCAGGAGGACATTGTCCCTACCTTGTACTGATACTGCAGGCAGTAGGCAGGCATCCATCATAGGGCTTATAGAATAGGGAGACATATCTTAATCTATAGGACATCCAGTGGTTCCAGGCTGAAACTGAAAATCTGCCTTATTATTGCATAACATGTTAAATAGATGGTAGGATCAAATCGATCAAAACCACACTCTAAAGTCAAAGACATTAAATTTTGATTAGATTCGGGTTACTATTCAGTTAATTATCTGTTATAAATCTGATATACGACAGACTGACCCACCTTTAATAGAATGGGCCTCATGGTCATTATGAACGTTCCCTCTCATCTAATCAGATCACACCCCATTATTTACTGCAGTATTTCAAAATCACAGATGGTTGAATCCCAGGCCTAAGACTCGTAGATAGAGTGTAGATAGCCTGCCATATTGAACTGCCTTCTCTAACGACCTTGTGGGAACGCACCCTTATTGCAAGGTCAATGGCATTGACCTTTAGGGCTGAGAAAAGGTCAGCGGTCCTTGATATCGGCAGGTCAGTGATCTAGACGCAGTGATTGCTGCTACTCTGGGACAGTCGGGTTTAGCACTTGGAGGGCAGCATAGTGCTTTAATGCATTATTCCATTTCATAATCATGATGCATAAATGAAGCCCTAGTGAGTAACTCGTCATGGCTGCATTCATACTAAACCTTAGATTTGATATGCTTCTAAAGGATTGGTATGATGTAGTATCACTCCACAGGTATGTAAGTCAGAGTTATGTAAAAAATCTGAAACCTGGGAACTTAATATGTTTTACTATAGTTACAAAGTTCATAATGATTTATCATGTCTTTTGTGTCTTTAAATACAGTAGACATGTATTTCCTTCCAGAAAAATATCATGACTAAGTGTACAGGGACAGATATCTCCTGAGTAGGATGATTTATCATGTCCATGGACAAGATATCTCCTTCTGGGCAGAAGGGGAATATTAGTTCCCTCGTCCACCACCAGTCAGCACCACCAGCATTGCCTCATTATTAACCAATCAGAGCCCAGAGATCTATTTACTTCTTGAATCTAGCTTTCAGATTTTCTATTTTCTGAAATCTTGTCTGAACCTTGTCTGAATCACCCTATGAACATAGCTATAGAGTGATTATATGACTCCAGTAAGGAATGCGGAAATGAGAAACATAAGTACAATAAATCTATCATTAAACAGTGCTTCAGAAAGGAGATGTATGTGTTATAATAGTTTTTGAGGGAAAATTCTGACATTCATCAATTTTCTGAAATCAGACAAAATTCTGAAGACTTACATCCCTGACTCCAACACTGGTAAGGGCCACATGGTCCTTTAATGTATCAAGCCCATTGTTGCCATTATGTATGAATGCATCACTGGGAGTTGACTCACCAGTGAGTCATCCAAGCATCATGCAGACCCTACAGGGTTTATACACACCTGAAGGGAAATAATGATGTACCGATGCAGCAATGCAGCTACTCCTTGGGGCTGAGATGGTGCATTATGACGTCAAAAGTTGCCTTTTGACAACATGTCATCCTTAAAGGGTTAAAGGGTTGAATTGGTTAGTGGCCTGGTAGAGAGCCCCAGGGGTGGGTGGGGGGAGTGGGGCTCTAAATCAGGTGTAATCTGGTAGATGGGGAGGTTACTATGGTGATTGGTGCTCAAGGTGGAATCAGCCACCAGCGGGAGATGTGATGTCAGGGGGTGTTAGCATTAACATGTCCGGGCCACATTAACTGGGGGATTCACTTGGCTTGTGGTGGGTCCGATGGATGGGTAGTGTTAAAATTTCCCTCTAGTTTGGCAAGATTTTATTGATGAGAATTCCACAAGTAATATTATGTCTCTAATATATGAATGCTGAAAACTTATGCTAACAATTCCAATTACATTACAATAGGTATCATTTACATCATTATCACAAATAGACACGTTTCATAACTGCCTACAAAAAAAACAGGACAAGACAGAACTGGCAATGACAAATCATTTGCTTCAACATAAATGACTTGATTCAAATAGGATAAAAATACCACTGTCACCAACTTGTAAAGTGGTGGGAATTGGACTGTCTTTGGATTGTCGTGAATATATATTCATTCCTTAGCAGCTACTCAGTGAGTTCTACCGTAAATCTTTGCATATAAGCCGAACTCGTGTATAAGCCGAACCCCGACCGGCCATCTCATTATGGTAACTTTTAGTGCTCTAGCATAGTAGGAAAAACTCATATAAACCGTACCCTGACTGTGAGCCGATCATATAAGCCGCACTGGCGATCTGACTCGCATACTAGCAGCGGCCTCTACGCGAGAATTGACAATAGTCAGAAAATTTAAGATTTAATCCAAAGAGCTATTTCGAAGAGAGCCAATTCCATCAATGAGAACAAATCCTTCAATTTCAACGTCGCATTGTGTGCACACAATAAGCATCTTTTATCTAAAACAAAGTCGGTGCGTCTTAAATTATAGAAACAACTGAAGCGCGAGAAAAGCTTTAATTCGATTCCTTAAATCGGAAGTAATTTGAGTTATCTATGAACAGATTCAACCTTATCAAGGATAGCGCGGGAAGGCCCAAAACAATGGGAAACCCAATGAATCTTATCTCAGATCAAGTCCCCAATAAATCACCCTAAGACCAGCCCCGACCAAAAATGGGCTACCTTGGGGACCGGTCCACCCGCCGCCATCTTGAATCAATACCCCAAGTGTTCAATTAACCCTTTAACCCTCTAAGGGTAGCATACTGATTTAATGCATCAGGTCCATGTGTAGTCATGTTGGATAAATGCAGGCCTGGCGAGTGATTCATTCAAGCATTGTGACGATTATGTATTAAGCATGATACCCTCATGAACAGTCAACCTGATGCAGACAGAATCGCCAGGACTGAATTCATGCATAATGCCTACAAAGAGCTATAGAGAATTAAATCACTATATGCACCCCTTAAATGGTTAAGGGTGGGATATTGCCTTAAGGCTTCATGTTCATGTTTCGTGCATGCAACAATGGAGTGCAGGTGAGCGAGTAACTGGCCAAGGATGTGTAAGTGCATCACCGTAGCCTTTGGGAGTGTATAAAACCCTTTAGGTCGGCATGATGCATGACTGCAGCCATGTCCGAGTTACTCACCAGAGCTGCATTTATGCATGAAGCCAACAAAGCACTATGCCGTCCTTACAGGGTTAAGACAAATTGGAGTAGAATTGTTTCAGCTCTGACCCCGGCGCCAAACGCTACTTGGCACTCGGGGTACGTAATCGGATCTGGTCCCGCGGGCCGCCCCTCCTACCACCGTACACTAGGGGTGTGTAGCGGGTGCTTCACTCGCCGGGTACCTACAGGGTGCTTACACTATGCAGGGTAGCACAGCCATCTTGGCTGTTTGAGTTGCCATGTATTAGTTATTCCACTTGACTGCAGATTTAGTAGGCTACATGTGATTGCACTTGATGCATATATATATATATATATATATATATATATATATATATATATATATATATATATATATATATATATATATATATATATATATATATATATATATATATACAAAAATGTGAGTGCCACTGTCGCCAAAAGTGGCAGTCTACCTCACTGAAGGATAGATATTAAATGCTGCTTGCCCAATACAGCAGTGATCGCATCTATGGATGATCGAATCTATGAAATGAATGACCGCATCTATGAGGTGAGGGAGAGGTGAGGTGAGGGAGACCTCTTATGTATTATAATATACGGGAGAAATAATTCAAACTTCCTCAGGCAAAAGAGTGGGAGTGGGCCAGTGGATGGGTGTGAGTAGTATAGCGGTATGGTCCTACCTATCAGGCAGTACTCGACACAAACCGATCTCCCTATACCATCACTCAAAGCCAGAACTGCCCATAAACCTAAAGTCTCACGAACTATGTAATGATTAACCAACTAACCATATTCACTGAAATGCTAACGTGTACGTTGTGATTATGACTGGGAGACTGTGGGCTTATACATATTAGAAATAAGCCCCCTGTTGCCATATTGCCAGTCAGGACCCGTCCCTACATCAATGGGGGATCACGGGTCGGGTAGCAGTGTTGTTGTATTGGCGGGAAACCTGGAGCGGGCACGTTGTGGAGAGTAGCTCATCTATAAATAACTCACCCAGGCCATGTGCTGCTGTGTGTGGGGAGGGTTTACGGTAATGACCTACTTCCCTGACTGCTGTGTGTGCCGGGATGGACGGGACGGGATCGGCCGAAATAGTAGCTCAGTGAGAGGAAGGGGTGGATGCTGTGGAGCTTGGGAGTGGCGTAATATGGACCAGAGTTGCCCTTATTAGGCTTAAACCAAACATCAAGGCGGGTTTAGGTGAAGAAATAACGCACTTGAAAATGGAGTTGAAATACTTTTCATGAAATAGGCCTAATCAATCTACAATTTCAAAATGAATAAATCAGATTCAGAGGGATGGGAGTTGGGAACAGTATTCTTTACGGGGTAGCAGTAACATTACAGGTAACTCCAGGCGAGTCGAAATCCTAATCATAAAAGATCTAGCTTTCTACATACCAAAACACAAAATAAGACAAAATCTGAAATAAGTTCAAGATATTTTGGGCCAGCTCTCATTATTTGAGGAGGGAAACAAAGTTCACGCGAAATTAGCTTTTTTTAAAAAGTTAGGTTGCACCATTTAAGTTTAACATCATAAGGGGAGCTACACTTTCAGGAAATGACTCCATAAGTCGGGCGCTGTTTAAAATTGTTACTATCAGTTCTATGTGTACTGAACTGCCCAGTTATATCAGACACAGGCCTGTAGATTCACCAGGTTGCATTCACGTTTTATGAGACAGAAATACCGGCAGTGCCTTCCCATACCGGATGTGAGAAGGCTCCTAAACACTCACAAAAAGTCACGTGACTAACCAAATGGGGGTTTAAAAAGGCGGCCATGATGATCAATAATCCGGGTCCCGTTTGTCAACCTGTCTCCCTGCATGTAGTCAACTCCCCCCTGAGCGACCAATCACAAAAACAGTCTTATCCAACCAGTGGATGTAAAACGGGGCATTTCATTGGTTCTCCAGTCGGGATAAATTGTACTTAAAACGGAGCATTTCATTAGTGATACATTCAGGATGAATGGTATTTAAAACAGCGCATTTCATTGGTCCTAGATGCAAAATGAATTGTACTTAAAACGGGACATTTCATTGGTCCTAGATGCAAAATGAATTGTACTTGAAACGGGACATTTCATTGGTCCTAGATTCAAAATGAATTGTACTTGAAACGGAGCATTCTATTGGTCCTACAGCTATTTAAAACGAGGCATTTGATTGGTCTTCCAGGCAAAATTAATAGTTCTTAAAACGGGGCATTTCATTGGTCCCACAGGTAGAATGAATTGTCTCTAACCATATAGGGAATCAGGGACCCAGTAAGGACGGCATGATGCCCAAAGGCGTCATGTTTATGACTGGTGCATCATGCCGACTATTCGTTGGTGTATCAACCCCATAGGGTCAACATAATGCATGAATGCTTCACGCTGAGAACAGAGCATAGTTCATCAAAGCACAATGTTTCCCTTGAAGGGTTAAAACGCAATGAAATATTACAAGTGCACAAGTCTAATGAAGTGAGAATTACCGATCAATATTGACCATATCATACTATTCTAGCGTTGGTATGCTCGGTTCATATTAAAAACGTTTAAATGCACAACAATTTACATGACTACTCTGGCATTCTAATAGTCCATGTAAACATCAGGTAAACTAGACACAACAACAAAAACTCTAACAGTAATTAATGCCTTGTATCCCCCCCCCCTCAACTCCCACATTCCTCACACTGACCCACAAGTCAGGTGCCATATCACGCCGCTGTAAAATACAACCAGCCCTTTAAGGGCTGCACACTACTTTAAGTAGGGTGTTTCATCGAAAATAGAATAACAGTTTCATATCAGATCTGTTGCATTTACCTGAAAGCTCTGAATGTAAGAAGAACAACAAAAAAAGAATTATGTCAATCGGACAATTATTAAGCGTAGCAGACACATTTGAAGACGGAAAAGTATAGAGAATAGTGAAAGTCAAAGCCCATACATTTCTTATTAAATGATAGGCACGAAATAAGCCTTATTAGCTCAATACTTTTCCGTATTCAAATGGGTCTGTTACGCTTAATAATTGTCCGATTGACATAATTCTTTTTTTGTTCTTCTTCTAACATTCAGAGATTTCAGATAAAGGCCACAGATCTGTCATGACACTGTGATTCTCAATACTAAAATAGAGGTGCATCCATATTTTACCCTGGGCTGTCTCCAATTTTTGACTTTCAGCTAACCTAAACACACATTTGGATACCTAAAATGTGTGGTAATAAAGTGTACTTTGGGCAGAAATTATATGGGTAGGGGGTTGTGCTGAGATTTGCTAGTTTTGTTCAAAAACACCTATATTTTCGGAACTATTTGGAGTAGAAATTCCGCACAAGTGTTGAAATGACCACAAACATGTGTAGAGCATGCTAAGAAACTAAGATTAACTAACGGATGCAAAGCTAATGCAGCCCAGCTGGTTGAGTGAGGGTAGGTTGTATGGGGGCTTGGCTGCAGTGCAGGGCGCCAGCCGCCTCCAAATTTGACACAACTTTACTTTACATTTCATGTCATAGCATCGCAGCCAGAAATGCTGAACACTGCATATTAATGGGTGTGAAAATAGACATTTCTGCGATTCCATAGCTGTTTGAATTGTGAAAAAGTACCCACTAGAACTTACTCTAATGATGTTGGAAAGACAAAAAACGGCAGCTCGCGATCAAACTTACGCGAGTTGCGCGAGGCGTGGAACACCCTACTTTAAGGTCCTTGATCGTCATGATGCATGAATGCAGCCCAGTAAATCATTGAACTACATTCACACATTATGCCAAAGCTTATGGTCCCGCAGGGTTGGCTTGGTTGCAGCCCTGGCGAGTTACTCGCATCATGCATCATGCAGACTATAGGGCATGATGCATTAATGCTAGCTCTACGTGTTCCCCAAAGGGCTAACACCCCATCCCCAACCCAGAACCTAGAACACCATTCTGAGTCACAGGACTACAGATGAAGTCCCTCTCCGTGCAGTTCATATCTGTAGGAGAGGCGTCACTCCCCTCACACAGTCGTGGTCCGGCACAGACACAGCTGCATAAACCACCATACATTAGCCACAAGTGGTTAGAGAAGACTTTATCCAGTCTTTACCAAATCCTGCCGGACAGCGGCAATGTCCGCCTAACATGGTTCTGGTTCAGCAAAGTGACCCGTGCTGCTGGACCACATGTCCTGTACAGTCTGGGTTTTCCAAAGCTGAAAAAAAGTCTTCAAATATTCCAACTAGACCTGAAGTTATTAGTCCTGGAGTACATGCTGACATTTTGGACAAATCAAAGCAATTTTTCGTCATCATTTTCTGTCAGAAATTAGCATATGAACCTAAAAAATTTAGACATGGCTATCCCGTCTTGCAGAAACCATCCAGTCTAGTCCTGTAACATAATTGGTAAGTAAGCTGCAGAACTAACCGTCGAAAAGGTTATCACAAAGACTGCTTAATCGGTGTAGAGAGTTATACCATACCAGTGGCACCACCCCTGCTTACAGAATACAAAACACCTCCCCAACACCCCTAACACCCCCACGCCCCCTGTCCACAGGGGCAGTGATTAATTGCAGCCATTTGTTTTGGCGATGAGTATTTTATGTGGAGGCGGCCTACAGGTTGAGCAGTAGCTAACGTGCTCACATCTCCCCGAGCTGCTCATATCATTTACACTTTAACCCTTAAGGACATTAATGCATGATGCCCCTGGTCGTCATGCTGCATGAATTCTGCCCTGGCGAGTAACTCGCCAGTGCTGCTTGGGTCGCCCTGGCGAGTAACTTGCCAGTGCTGCATTCAAGCATCATGTCAACCCTATGGGGTCCGGACACTTCCCAAAGTTATTTGCCAGGGCTGCATTATGTCATCTTTTAGCCAGATGCAATCCCTAAAGGGTTAAGGAGGGCATGTAATCTCGAGGCAAGCGAGTAACTCGCATGTACTGCATGTGCGCATCATGTTGACCGATTGCGCGTGTGTCAACTTTATAGGCTCAACATGATGCATGCATGCAGCACTGATGAGTTACTCGCCAGGCCTGCATTCATGGATTACGATGACAAAGGACATAGCATATTAAAGCACTATGCAACCGTTAAAGAGTTAACTGAGGATGAGCTGCTTGGTTACGTGCGGCTTATAATAAGTGTTCTACTCAGAGCTGACCTACTTTCTGTGACCCCATAAGGTCTACCCCTACAGAGGTAGTCTTATCCGTCTGGATGAACGGTGCATGCCAATATAGAGCAGGGCAGGGGCGGTGCATTCTGCAGATATCACACTTAAAGGGTTAATGGCTTCACTTCCTAGATGAAGATAAGTATTGTATGGACATGATGCTGTGCCAAAGTCGAAGAACTTGTTCCTATTGTCAGAATTGGCTCTCTTTGAAATCGATTTTTGGATTAAATCTTAAACTTGTCTGATTTGATTTCAGTGTTAGATGTGTAAAAGTAAACCGACGCAGTAGCTGCTAAGGCATGGATGTATTTTCCCAGGATGTTATTCAATGGCTGCACTTCGTCATTGAAACTGACATGCCCAAACAGGTTAGATATCAGGAGCAAATTGGACATGTTCGCTTCCAGAAAATGACATTTATCTCATATTTAGTTTAAAGGCATTTTTAGGTGGAGGCCTTTTGCTTTTCTGGTTTGGTAACTACACCCTCAGAAAAGTGAGAGTCATTGTCGCTAAAACTACCCTCACCTGAGAGTCAGGTAGTGCCTGACCCTCAGGTGAGGGTAGTTTTAGCGACAATGACTCTCACTTTTCTGTGTGTGTATGTAATTTTCAAATCCTGCGCAGCAGGGTAGAAATAGCTAACCCTGTTAATACCCCGGGTTAATACCAGTGCTTTGTTGACACATGGAGTCATTCAATACCTCTACCCTGCGCCAAATCAGTACTACAATATCTACCATTTTGTCACTCTAGGTTTGATATATTATAACATAAGGCATACACTAGAGTAAGTAGTAGTTATAGGACGTGTACCAATCTGTACGCAAAATACAGTGAAGGAGCCTTACAGGCTCCTTCACTAAATACCCCTTCAGATTGCTACTTTATACCACTAGCTGTATGCAGTGTACAAGAGGTGTGAAATGCTTTGTTCTCCGTGCCCGCTGTGGTATAACATGGTAAAGATGAGTATAGTGTCTCAACCACATCTGAGACGTTAAATATTTCAGTGACTTGAAATATCAATTTTAGTACGCTAGTATCTATAGTCCGTGGCACCAAGAAAGGGACTATTGAATTAGGCTTGTTTTCTATGTGAAATAGCATGTAGAAACAATTCTAATGGGCACAAAATATTTCTCGATGAAGAGCTAAACATATACACATGAGAATAAATGTTTACAATCAGGGAAATTGTTCATTCACTTGCTTGTAAAGTGCAGTTTCACGAAACTATTGGTAAACACTCTTTATTGCACACTAGAAGTATAGGGAATATCATCAAAACTTCCCCAAAATGCTGATTTTAAGCAATTTTTGAATATTTGGATCTCACTTTGTGGAAAGGCTCACATTTGCATTTCTTTAACCAGAATGTTCTAAATGGTACCATTGTGAAGAAAAAATTGTTCCCTCATTTATTTGATGACAAATTCCATCTCTGACAGTGTATTTCAATATCTGTAGGTGCTAAGGCAAATCAAAGTCAGCAAAAATACAACATTTCAGAAATGTTTCTAGGGTATTTACAAATTTCACAATTACCCACATTTCTCCAGAGAAACATGACATTGTCATTACCTTAAACTACAGAGTCTTGGCTAAAAAACGTTTTTTACATGAACATGATGCGACTACTAGTGCCAAAGTAGTGGATCATTACATGAAATGCAAAAGGGCAAACATAGTTTGGTAGTCCCTTTCTTGGTGCCACGGACTATAGTGTGACAGTTATAGTCAACTGGGATTCTTAAATGTCATGTCAGATACCCATCACCCTTACACTCACCCTTTAAGGACCGCATGCCCTTTGACGGCATGATCACTTAATGCAGCCCTGGTGAGTCTACTGGAAAGGGTTTTATATTTTAGGTTTACTATGCTTTAGTATAGGAAGGGCCATATTCAATGCTCCCCATTGAATACAATGTGTCCGTATTCAATGGACTAACAAAAAGCTTCATCAGATGGCTTTAAATCCAAAAATAAATGCAAATGCCAACTACATTGATACCTCTCTGATGTACTTTCCTTCGTGGGGCTGGGGCATATTCCACTCAGCCTGTGGCTTTTGGTGATATGGCACCAGCCCCCACTCGTGAAATACGAGATAAGGTATCGATGGGCATTGGCATTTGTCTATGTATTCATACATACTTGCTTGGAGTGTATCAACCCAATAGAGTGTGAATGATGCTTGAATTGAGCACTGACGAGTAGACTGACCAAGGCTGCATAGATCTATGTATCAGGATTAACAACGGCATGGAAAAAACATTAAATCACTAGGCGGTCCTAAAAGGGTTAAGTACCGGCCTGCCTGTGCACATGGAGAGTGGTGAGACGGAATTAGCCTGAAATCTAACTCAATAATACATGGGGGTCTAATGGAGGAGAAAGTGATTAGACTGTAGACCAATATAGCAAGAAAGGGTGTTTTCTTTCATGATAAAGTTGTGTTTACATTGGGTTTAGCAGAATCCTCCCAACATTGTCTGTATTGGCTATGCTCCCAAAACTCTCATATCAAGAGATTCTCAGGAGAATTATTCTTGTAATAGTGTATATCAGAATGCCAGATTTTGAGGTTATATCTTTTCTTGAAAGGCACCTCTTCTTGCTGCGTTAGTCTGTAGATAGGACATGATGCCGTGATGTTTCTACGTTTACACCCACACACTGCAGCTCATATTCACACACAACGTAAGAGGTTAGAATACCGTGAAACATCAGGCCGCGGCTAGTACGCACGTCAGATTGTCAATGTGGCTTATATAGAATCAGGAAAAGTCCGGGTGTGGCTTATACACGAGATTTTAGATGTATACTACACAGTTGCCATAATCAGATTGCGAGTGTGGCATATAGGATCAGGACAATGTCTAGGTGTGTTTAATGCCAGTACTTTGAAGGTCTACATTTAGCGATGTCATGCTGTACAATAACGTCCCACTTAGAGGAGTTATTTATCAGAATTAACTTCTACTGTTACTGATCCTTCGTCATCAAGACAGTAGCATACCCGCTAATGGAGTTAACCTCTTTTTACCCTTTAATGACGGTGTGATGCTTTAATGCATCGTGTCCTTTGTTGTCACGATGCATGAATGCAGCCCTGGCGAGTAATTCACCATTTCTGCATTCAAGCATGATACCAACCCTATGGGATTGAGACACTCCTGAAGGATCAGCATGATGCACCAATGCAGCACTGGCGGTGAGTTACTCGCCGGGGCCTGTATTGACACATCATGATGGCCAATGTCATATTTTTGCGACATCTCGTCCTTAAAGGGTTAAATGAGTAGCCAGGAGCCTAAATGCTACATTAGTTCATCATCCACTAGCTGATACACTCCCAACGGGTGGCCATTATGCACCAATGCAGCACCTGATTGTGATTGCATTGGTGCATCATACGGCAGATGTATATATGAAGACGTGAGGCATCTTGTCTTTAACTCTTTAAGGACGGATGTTGCTAACTAATATAAAAGATGACATTCGTCGTCATGATACACCAATGCAGCCCCAGCTGCCATCTAACCGGTGCTGCATTGGTGCATCGTGCCGACCCTACGGTGGAGTCTCAACCCAATAGTGTCATCATGATGCATCACTACAGCACTGGCAAGTTACTCATCAGGGCTGCATATAAGCCTCATGACGGCAGAGGTATCTTGCTTTCCTTGAATGGTTAAGGGGATGTAGTGGAAGCCTAAGTGTGTAGGGTATATGATACATGATATGAGTTAATGGGTTTCGTCCACCAGCAGTTGTTAGCTGCCTGGGTACATTATCTATGTATAATACAATATGTCCCACCAGACCCGTGCCCAATATCCGCCAACACATGATACCCTACTTACACACAGGCCAGCTATATGGCGCACAGGAGCCATAAGGGTCAACAAATTCATATCATACAGAGCATTATATTATAATCATCACCACAGCATTTTTCTAGCCGTAGTACAGAAAATTGACCTGCTTTCCAAAGTCATCCATCCATTCTGCCTCTTTTCTGAGTACCAGTGGTGGATTTAGCAAGGGGCGCCCCCCGTCTCTATCTCAGCAAAGTTTACATCAAATTACATCAGCAAAGTAAAGGTTGAGACACTACCAGAGGGTCAGCATGATGCACGAATGAGTAACTCGCCGGGGCTGAATTGGTGTATCATGACGACATTTGCCCTTAAAGGGTTGTGTGAGCATGTAGGAATAGACATTATGGTACAGATAAAATCAACCGGAGGACAAGCACATGTATGTGATACATTGTAATCGACTTATTAAAACTTATTAAACTTATTCTTTAAAAAAAAATGCATTGGCCCTATAGCAATCTAACTGGTGTGGACTTGTTCCCGGAATCTCTGTGTGTATATAGTTACGGCTGTAACTCTCAGATGGGGCCGAGGGCTGTCTGAGAGTTACGGACAGAAGGGTCAGTTTTCTACTGATTGTGCATATTCTTACCAATCATGTAGATTTCTACACCCAATCAAGACACACTATGAGTGGCTGTTTATGCTACTGAAGGACTTAATTGGGTGAGGTGAAATGTACAAACTGGTAATTATAGGCATGTCTAGACCAATTGAAGGGTGTCATCAATGCAGTACAGGCTTTCTGCCTTCAACAACTATGCTCTTCAAAATCCTCTAATGTGTAGAAATGATTCATAAACTAAAAATTCTAAAAACATACAAAGGTGAGGAATATGTTGAAGATGGTCACTATGCAGTAGCATCTCTCTAAATACCATATCAAGCACAGGGGGATGCGAGGAAAAAAGTCCTCGCAAAACCAGAGCTTTTCCTGCACCAATATGCTATACCCACAACGCTATTGGCCGTGGGGATGTAGCCTATACTATGTGTATACTGACACCGGTAAACTCGTGAGATGTTGGTTCTGCTCTCATACTGCAGCTTGTTCGTGGAATATCATGGTGTGTGTGAGTGTGGTTACTGTCTAAACCTCACGAGAAATTCCGAGCTTGAAATTAGCATGGCCGCGCAGACCGAGCCACCAGAACTAGAGCATTAGAATTAGAGCAGAATTAGAGAATAGTTGCCCGGCTCTTGACCGTTGAGCTGCCTCCTACGTCATTGGTACGCACAGTACTCCCTTAAAGACGGCATGATGCCTTCACGCATCATGCCCTTGGTTGTCACGATGCATGAATGCAGCCCTGGACCTACAGCTGCCTGGCCCTTGACCGTTATTGGTACACTGAGCAGCTCCAGGCACCGGATGAGCAGCTCAGTGGCAGAACGAGCCGCTCATGGGTTTCTACTTAACTCATCTTCTACATAGAAACCCTCTTATCCACCCCCAATCCATCACCTGACGGGGACTCTCCCCTCAGTTAGTCGGGTAAAGGGTTACTCAAGCCAAGAATATATACAAGTTCTTGTTATGGATTTATTCTTGGCATATTTTCATATAGTTATTAATAGTATATGTAAGGCACAAGAAATATATGGCCACATGATTATGTATGCAGAAATTAATTATCTACCTGGTGTGCAATTTTGATTTTGCAAACTCTAATCTACCGAAAAGGTAGTTCTCATAAGATTCTTGGATAAGTATGTATACCATTCCTCAAAAACAAAGTTATGTTAACTGCATCCAAATGAATTCTTTTTTTAAGCAGAGCACACTGAGTAAAATGGTCTACATGGTAACCCACTTACTCCCTAACCCACAACCCATCTGTCAGAGCTACTCCACCCCACAGGTCCCTTTGACAATGACAGTCACCCTCGTATATCAATCACCTGTCACTGTGTCTCTAAATCGACCAAGTTGACAGTCTATGAGCAGGTGCAATCTATGACTAGGTGCAATCTATGACTGGCTTGACAGAAAGTTTTTTTTAGGACCGATGTTGATAGAAATGGGCGGGAAAATTAATATATGTTTTAAGACTTTCTATTACTAATATGTTTCAATCTTTTACACATCTGCCCTAAATATGTTTTTTTTCAAGCCGGTAATAGATTGCACCCGGTCATAGATTGCACCCGGTCATAGACTTTCAACTTGGATCAATTTGGTGAGAGATAGGTCACTGGATCTACATGTCAGGCATGGTGTAATACGCATACAGAATGAATACTAAAATGATTCAGAAGACGTATCAAATGACAGGTGCGACCACCACCAGACACATTCCAGGCAATTCCAGATATTGCTGTTGATAAACCTTGTATCCTTGGAGCCTTGTGATTTTTAGGTTTGAATTTTTTTTCTTCCACAATATTAAAGGTGATTAGAGACAACCATAGATAAATCTTTTGCCTTTGATCCGGTTATAAGCCATATGCCTTTTAAAGGTTTTGAATCGAATTTAAAATAATCAGAATTCAAAAAGGATAGTCTAGGTAATATGAGGCTTTTTCTAGAAGAAAGAGGCAGCCCCATCCTTCCTCAAAACATGACAGAACCCAGGAAAGCCAAAGTGTGCTCTTACATGGAGCAGAACACAACGTCCATCCATCACGATACCCTCGCCACTCTGATACTGAGTCTGTACTCACTGGAGGAAGCTATTATCTAGGTCACTGAATGAGGTCACAGTGACCTGATTGATAAGAGAGTGTTTAATTGGATAATGATTTGGTACTTCATATACGGGACTAGCGCATTAGGCTATGGGGGCCGCCATCTTGGCTCAGAGCAATGCATTGTGGTTAGGCCCCTGACTCCAGAGCAGTGCATCATGGGTGCATTTCTTATCACTACCTTTGTTCTAGGTATGAGGGGAGGGGATTAGCCTCATAAGGAGATGGAGTTTAGCCCCCGACTACCTCATGTACCAGGATGTGCTAGTCCCATATATAATCACTATCAGGTACAAGTGCTGTTCTTGAGGGCCCAAATTAGGGCATTTGAAAAACGAGTTGAACATGTCTTGGACTATTCTCAACTTTGAATTAGGGCTTGGTGGAATTAACCCCACCAATGGTAGCATATGACACATGCCCATTTGTTGTCATGGTGCAGCCTTGACCTCTCATGGATGATTACTACGATCATTTAGGGCTGATATGATACACCAATGCAGCGCTGCTTACTGGTATTGCATTGATGCATCATGATGAAAAATGAAATGTGAACCATGAGGCACGATGCCATCCTGAAGGTGTTTAAGGCAGAATATTATAGTCATGTGTCTCACACTTTCCCTTAAAGGTCCAGACTCCAGAAAGGATTAAGACTCACTTTACATACATATATCCAACGTCCTAAGATAGAAAATTCCTATATACGAAACTAGGCATTTAACATTATCAGTATCTAGTATAGCAGCTATAGTCAAGTGGGATTTTTAAAGATACAATATCAGTTAAATCGCCCCAAAATTAAGTTATAAAATAACATTGCAATTGCTTTCATTAACCATTTTTCTTGTGCTTGACATCATTTTTCATAGTATTTAAACACTTTCCTTATTGTGATTTGCAGATAGGAATAAGCTGAATGTAGTGGTCATATACAGGTTGTTCTGTTGTGATTGCAGGCTAAATCCAATGGTGTTATGATGCACCCCTAACAGGTTTTGATTTCTGTGAGCCGACAATTATTCATTTGTGCCAATAGTTTGAAGTTATAATATACTAAATGATGAATGGGAGCCTTCCAACTTTCCATACCTGCATGCAATTATATGCAGCTGACATAGTAGCTTTAAATATCATGCCATATATCAATCACTGTGCATTAAGTACCATGGTGGGGCTGTGAGTATGAGAGAATTAGCCTCAAATTTAACTCAATAATAGATGGGGTTCTAATGGAGGAGAAGGAGATTGGACTAGACAGGACGTGATGTCATGTTGTAGCCAGGGTTCCCACCCAATAGCTTCAACATTAACACAGTAGCACAGGTTTTAACTTGTAAGCTTCATATTCATTTATCGGCATCTTTCAGAACTGCGTGCAGCTATTTTGAGTTACTTGTCAAGACCATTCATGCATCATGGATAACTAAGAACAGTCAACAACTAAGCGGCCCTTAAAGGGTTAAAGCCATACAACTCAGTACCCCAACAGTAACAGTCGGAGTGAGGCATGACAGGTACTCTTTATACGGCGGCCTGGGGGTTAAGGACCATGGCCTGCCATGAGTGGTAAAATTAGCCTCAAATTCAACGCAATAGTACATGGGGGTTCTAATGGAGAAGAAAGGGTTTAACCCTATTCCGCACTAGCTGGATGTCCACTGTACAGCGCCATGTTTGACTGGTCCCAGTATACATCCTTTATGTTCCAATTACTAGCTTCAGCAAATCCTGTAGATGGGGGTGCTCAGACTCTGCGTGGAAAGTGGAACCACTGCATTCCCTGCATGGTAGGACACCTCCACTCTTTTTGTTACCTGTCCAGGATAGTGCCGTGGTACTTAACCCCCAGGCCGCTTTCTCTGTGCACAGAGAAAGTTAAATTAGTCAAATTACTGGGATCCTGCTAGTGAGGAATAAGCCTCATGTTCATAGGGGAGTTTATATTGCCAGACTGTGAGAGAGTCTGGGAATGCTAGACACTCATTCAAGAGTTCAGTAACGCTCATGTAGAAGAGTCGCTGACTCACACCTGAGAGTACAACTGAGAGCATGACAGTCAATATAACTGATCTGTATTCTTTTTTAAGTCTTTGCTTGTAAAGCAAGTCTATATTGCATCTTCATGTCATAGTATAGCTCACCATAATTATTAATACATCATACCTTACTTACGATCTGATCTACATATATATATAATAGTTGGCCTGTCAGCAGAGACCTCCCTGGGGAACCAATATGGATATACACACCCAGACCTTCATTAATATTCATGAGGGAATTCCCTCAATTAATGATGTCACACTGTAGTGCCACCTGGTGTGTCTGGTGGTGACGTCATACTGTGTCATATGACGTCATACAGCGTCATATGACGTAGATAGTGGATGTGTATATTGTCTGGATGCAGACACTCTCAGGGGAGAGGTAAGTCTATGGTTTCAGTGACAGAGATATGATATGTATCCTATATTATTGACATCTGCCAATCTCATCAGCTAGGGCACTCTCTTTACGAGCTTAAAATCATCCCCGATCTAGGCTATCATACCATCGCGATAAAGGCTTAAAAGCGCAGGTTTGGAAGGAACGCTGGTCTTGTATAGTTGTCGGACGTGGCGGGTTCTTGAAATGTTCCTTAGCTTTCCTTAGGCACTCAAATAGTATTTCATATAAGCGCTTACCCTGCTAAATCGCAACAGTATGGTAAATTGATAACCTGGTTGATATTTTAATGCACAAGGTATCAGCCTTTGATTGCCTGTCATTTATAAGTACTATCGTGGACAGTAGCGGCAGAAAGCGGCCTACTGAGGAAGAGACTCCTTGGTAAACCTTTAAAGATGGTATATCAGCTAATCGACTTCCCAAACCTTTTCTTCAATATGGATATAATTTTAATGTCAAGGGTTTTGTTATTATTTTAGCTGATATGCAGTACTCAATATTAAATATATTTGTCTATAAATGCATGATTTGAGATAGAAAACAATGTTGCTTATTCACCTCACTGACTCAGTCACTCCCCCAGGTGAGTACAGGGTAAACTAGCTTTGTAGAGAATGCACTGAGCCATGCAGTACCACAACAAAGGGAATTTTAGTGTCGACCTACAGTAAAAATGATTGCACTAAATATGCTTATTTGATAGATTTAGATGTATCCCATCCTTTTAAAGGTAAGGGGGTATTTATAGCATGGAATATACAATAGTATTATGACATCCATAGAAAATTGACGAATTTTAGGGGACAACCCATCTTTAAGGACAGCATGATGGATAAAGGCTTCATACTTATTTGTTGTAATAAAGCACCAATGCAGAGCTGGTGAGTAACTAACCAGCACTAGATCATGCCAAACAGTGGGGAGTGTATCAACCCCACAGGTTGGGCGTTAGGCATGCATGCAGTCAAGTTGACTCTCCAGGGCTGCATTCATGCATAATGACGACCAAGGGCATGATGCATGAACCACTCTGTGGTTCTTAAAGGAAGGGCACAGGCGGCAGTGCGTAGGATATATGATACATGATATGAGTTAATGGGTTTCATCCGCCAGCAGTTGTTAGCTGCCTGGGTACATTATCTATATATCATATCCCAGTAGACCTGTGCTTAATACCCCCTAACACAGCACACCCTACTGACAGACTGACACACAGGCCAGTTATACAGCTACAAGAGCTGTCAGTAGCTCCAACAAAGGCATTATGATGCACCCATAGTACACAGAGAAAATGAAATCAGTAAAATTACTCGTTTTCAAGAGTCAATCATCAATGTAGAATAAAGGTCAAATGATGCATTCTGGAGTCTCTTGTAGCACTTGGATATGTTGCTGAAAAAGTTTTTTTTAACTGACTTTTAACGGATAATATCTCAAAATCTAGAAAATAGCTGATTAAAAAAACTATTTAGTTTAAAACTGACATTTAACTGACTTTTAAAGCAAAAGGAAATGTGACTGACTTTAAATTAACAGGGAACCCTGCTCACAGACACAGAAACCAGGTACTGACCCAGTAGCGGTCTGACCCCTCCCTCCTCCGTCATTGGTATACAAGGCAGACAGTGGATGAGCAGCTCAGTGGCTGAACGAGCCGCTCATGGGTTTCTACTTAACTCATCTCCGACATAGAAACCCTCTTACCCAACCCCAATCCATCACCAGACGGGGAACTCTGCTCTTACCTGATCGGGTAAAGGGTACTCAATTAAAAGATAGATTTACATTTGTTCATGAATGTGATGAAACAAGGCATTTTATTATCAACAGAGTCTATGATTATCTGTTGATGCTTTTTGAATTCCAATATTCTTATTTCTATTTTTCATTTTCATTTATTTTTCTATTTATATTTAACTGCAATAATCAGGATCAAGTTCCTGTATTTTGATTCCTATGACGGTAAGAAAATGTTCGGTTCATCCTCCTCTCCCCATGTAACTCTGACACCGACCTATCACACTGTCTATCAATCAACTATCTAGGTCACTGCATCATGTTGATGGAAACAAATCACATCGAGAATTAAACTCCAGTTAAATGGGGTTTAACGGTTAATGAATTCGATGCCTGATGTCACCGATTCTGTCTTGTGACAAACAACCTTGCGTTGAATCTGGCCTAAGTTCATATGCCTTTTAAATGGTATGAGTTGGACTTTGGGAAGCAGATTTCTAAAAGGGTAATCCAGGTAATATGAGACCTCGTCTGGAAAAAAGGGCCGGTCTTTCCAGAAAATATGACAGAACCCAGAAAAGTTAATGTGTGTTCTTACACGGAAGCTCACTACAGTGTCTGAACGAGAACAGCACATCATCCAATCCATCAGCTGATCAACAACCCCAATGTCAAACCTAACCCTTCAAGTGCCCCTAGTAGTTTAATGTGCTTTCTCCTTTGTCAGCATGATTCCTGAATGCAGCCATGGTGATTGTGTAATATTCTTCAGGGCTATATTCATCCACTATCATGGCGACCCTACACGAGTGAGTGAAGCCCTTCTAGGGCCGGCCTGGTGCTCAAATACAGCCCTCACAAGGTACCCGCCAGTGCTGCATTTATGGATCACCGTGATTAGGGGCAAACTACAATAAATGGCTATGCGACCCTTAAAATGTTAATTTTGTATCTGCTGGAGGAGGCAATTATCTAGGTCACTGAATGAGGTCACATTGGCCTGATTGATTGGGGGAGTGTTTAATTGGATAATGGACTAGTACTTTACATACAATCACCATTAGGTACCAGCGCAGTTCCCTTCTGTTATTGAGGCTTCTGTTAGCGCAATTGATAAACGTGTTGAATACGATTCTGAGGCCACACCAAAAAGATTGCCCGCACCATTTTATTCAAGGCCGAAATCCACAGACAAGAGAAATAACTAAAATAAAAAATTAAAATTCGCCAGTCCTCACCAATTTGGTATGATTCAACAAGGCAGTCCTAGAGAGTGGCACCGTAAAAATTTGGTTGTCATGTTTGTAGGTGTACAGTAGATTGTAGATGAACAGTAGAATCTACTGTAAATTCATTCTACTGTATATTCTACTGTAGTTCTACAGTATATTCTACTGTGTATCTACACTAACCATTTACAGCGTAAATGTGCGGGGATAACCCACATATTGCAAACGACTCATTCCCTAATTCCTATAGCCCGCACTGAGGATTAAATTATGTCTAATTTGGTACTGTATTATACATCTAACTATAACCTGGACTTAAATTGCAATTGTATATAAACTGCAAAGGGGATCTGATTCGTGTATATCAGGAACTAAACCCTTTAAGGACGCATGTCATTAACAGATGACATTTGTCATCATGATGCACCAATTCCACAACTCGCCGGTGCTGCATTGGTGCCTCATACCGACCCTTCAGGTGTGTCTCATTCCCATAGGGTTGGCAAAATGCTTAAATGCAGCACTGGCAAGTTACTCGTCAGGGCTGCATTAATGCATCATAGCGACCAAGGCATGATGCAGTAAGGCATCATGCCGTCCTTAAAGCAGTATGTACAGTCCCCACTGCAAAGACTCAGTCTCAGTAGCAATCAGCTCTTTGTGGTTGCCTTTTTGTAGCCCGTAATTCTCTCTGTTTGTCCGTATCAACACGAGTTCCCAAAGCATGAAATTAAACCCGGATACGGCGCTCTGTCTCCCTAACCACCCTTTACCCAGAGAAACCATGCTGCTTGCATCAGCCTGACTCTCCTCTCAACACTCAAAAAGTAAACTCGTCTGCAGACTCTTCTAAGTGACAAGAGAGTGGGTCCTCTAGCTGTAGTTGTCAGATAGAGGATACACTTGGTATGTGCCAGCCCAAAACCTGACTCATGCCAGCCCTAGACTCGTCAACCAGGGTCTGATTCAGGATTTTCCCTGTAGGTGGCATCAGTATAACATGCATTCTGTATAAAGTTGGGGAATGAATTGCATAATTTCTATGTTGATTTTAATCATATTTATGGGAATACACATTCATGTTATGGAGAATCCTGAGATTTATCTATTGGGGATGCAAGAAAAGGTAAAGGAATCAATGTTTTGATATAATTGAGACAAAACAAATATGTGTAGGGCACAGACACCTCTTTTGTGGTTATTTCTATGGTACAATAGCTGCAAGTTAACTCCCATTGATATGACATCCACATATGTGTTAGCAGTCTGTAACTAAAGGGTAGAAATACTCTCAATATAGACTTGGGGATATGGCAGGAATTCCCCTAACCTACATACCTCTATGTTTGTATGAATTAGCTATTATAAACCTGAGAAATAAAGACAGACATGGACAACAATTATGCCTAGGCAGAACCCAGTTAGCTCCACCTGCAGTGAAGTAGAGGTTATAGTGCACAGGTTAACCCTCTAAGGGTTGCATAGTGCTTTAAGGTGCTATGCTCTATGTGATCATAATACATGAATTCTGCCTTGGCAAGTATACTCGCCCAACTGTTGATTCATTTCCAAAGGTGCATGAATGCAGGCTTGGCGAATAGACTCACCAGGGCTACATTCATGCATCATACTGACAAAGGGATTCAAGCACATTTAAAGCAGTTTGCAGCCAATAAAGGGTTAACTATTCTGGGTTGTCAATTTGACAACCTTAGACTTGTCACTTGGAGTGGGCCACTGCCTGGGCTAACATTGTCAGTTAGATGACCCTAGTCTTGTCTTGTGGGATGGTAACCGGACAGTTCATCGAATAGACAACCTTTAACTCGTTTATTTTATGACCGTCACTTTAAAGACCCTAAACTCTTCTTATAAGACAACCTTTTGACAAGTTTGGATCCCTTCATTTTATCAGTGAACACGGGCAAAACAAGTGCAGCACTGGTGCTGGATTCATACCTAGATTTGCACAATCTAACAAAAAACACAGTAAAAGCAAACACACTTGTCGTCCTTCCACATTCAGACGACATTATAAAGGACATTAATCTTTGGTGAAATAGACATGTTTAAGTGTAGGCCTCCTAATACTCATGTTGTCGTCGTTGTTGAACACGTTCTGAATAATATTGTAGACTGAAAAATCTGTGCACATTCACTAGAAGCTTTGCCGCCATCTACACAAGAATTCAGCTTGCAATGAAGAGGGAGAGAAATATCACGCCCTTTTCGAAGACTGGTAACCCCCTCTCAACGTTATGGCTGCTGTTGAGCTGGGTGCTGTGTTTGCTGGTGGTAATGTGCTACAAGTAGCCCTGAGTCGGTACAAGGTGGGAGGGGAGTCTCTGTTAAGGAGACCGGTGAATGTAGCACAAATTAACGCAGCCACCCCGCGTATCGTTAGCAGCAATTGGACGATGTTTCACAGCCATCCACTTCTTGTTACTCTTTTTCTATTTTTGATAAGACCATCTTGGACTTCCTATACGACCAATTATGATTAGTTAATACTATCAGGTATAGTCACTTGTAACTGACCCACCGTAGTCATTCCATTCGGCCCTAGTCATAATTTTACTGTTTTGCCTCAGTCATTTCTGAATAGGCTAGCAGTTCGTCACTCTGACCAATATCCTTATGACTAACCTGGGATAGCTGCTATAGGCTAAGGGTAGTAAGGATCAGAGCATTTAGAATATCAGTGTGGTGCTTTTTTGTCACAGTGTATGGTATATGGTATAACACTATATCCCCAGTGTAGTGCATGTTCCCATACCATTTACAATAGGATGGATAGCCCTGTGGGAATGACTTACATTATAGTTACCCTCCCTACACACATACCACCAGCCTCCTTCATGTTAAATGGGCACACTGCATTGATACCTGATGATACCAGGGCTGAATCTGACCCCCACCCCCACAGGCTTAAACTGAACAGCATGCTTAGAGTTGGAGTAGATGACTGTACATAGCTGAAGGTATGATAGAGCTAGACTCCATCATGTTTCAACCCTAGATGACCCTTTTGAACCATGTCTTTTGCCATAGACAGGTGGCAACATCTAAGGTAGACAGATGATGGTAGACTAAGCAGTTCGCAGCGTGCAACCTAGATGGCGCTACTGTCTATGGCCAAACCCATGGTACAGTAGGGTCATCTAGGGTTGGAATATGATGGGTGTCTAACTTTGTCATACCTTGAAACGTATGCTGCTCAGTTTAAGCCTGTGCTCTCCCGGCTTCCACCGCCCTGCAAAGTATCCTTACTGCCTGTCATGTCACCATGAACGATCATGTCACCGCTGTCATAATTGACTTTACAGTTGCCTTTTTAGGAATTTTGTCAATTTCTTCATGAAATGAACACGAAGGAACACTCAAATCGCACCGCCTCATGAAATCCAGCTGACTCAAATAAATGAATGAAATTGCTCTCCGTTTTTGAATATCCTCGTAAACCTTTGTCTATGTATCCGATATTAATCTGGAACTCAAATATAAACAACCATAAGGCAAGCCTCAACCTATCCTTCAAGCTCCTACTCTAGATAAGTGCCATGGGGCACCGGGGTACAGGGCCCATGAAATATAAACTTCATATGCTCTATACTCAGTGCTCTCAAATAAGCACTTGTAGAAGCATTAAAGGCACTTGAGCTTCATAATCTAATGATTGGGGTCAGAAATGGTCAAGAATACAATGACGTCCTTTGTGGACGGCCCCTTAACACTGGAGCAGTAATAACTACCTTAAACATATTTTATTTCGGGCTGTACATATTTTCACGGATTTTTAAATCCGCGAAATATCTACAGGGCAAAAATTTAGTAGTATCACCACCATGTTTCAAAATCTGTGAATTTAAATCTGTGTGAAAACTGTACTTTATAGCAAATCCGCTGAGATTTTTACCAGCGAAAATATCTACGTTTACAGTATTCCCTGCCACAGACTACAAGTTAACACATGTGAGCATCATCCGTCATAAACCAACACCAATATAAATCACACCACGCAATTACTCCTCGGCTAATTACATGACATTGTATAATGGGACGCTGAGACCTCCATCTGGATATAGACACCCCCCCCCCCCTTCATCTACTAACCCTGGAGGAGGGTTTTAGTAAGCAGAAGGACACTTGGTACACACGTCAGGGATCATTAACCCTTTAATGGCGGCATAATGCATTAATACATTATATCCTTGGTCATTCTAATGCATGGATGCAACCCTGGCCAAAACTTGAGTAACTCACCACGGCTGCATTCGAGCATCATGCCTTACCTACGGTCGAGACATTCGCGAAGGGTTTGCATGATGCACCAATTTTCAATGTTGCAGGACAGGCTACATTTCGTATTTGTAACCATTTATTGCCTACTTAATTTTATACACTATGTTGACAATCATATTTCAGGGTTAGATACCCAAATAGATTTTATTTTAGTTCAGAAAAGCCAAACATGTGATTACATTTTGAAATGAATTTGGTCCTGCTACACTTTGCTGGACTGTTGGCATTTTAGGTGGACATTGCCACTGTCCTGCATGTCTGTCCAAAACTGGATGACAAAGCACATTCATACATCATCCTGATCTCAAAGGGTTAAACCTCCTGATTATCGCCCACACTGACTAATGGCACCAAGTAATGAGTCCCCTGCTGATCAGCCAGCACACTGGTTATGTAACAGGGTGGTGTGCCGTACCCATATTAACACCTGACAGAGGGCCTAACATAACTCACCCATACCAACAAAGGGTGTTGGACTCATCATGTTACATTAATGTCTCATTAAGGACGTTATTCAGCCCTGTAGGGTCGGCATGATGCTCTAACGCAGCACTGACGAGTTGCTCACTGGGGCTGCATTGATGCATCGTGACGACAAAGGGCATGGTGCATTAAGGCATCATGCCATCCTAGAAGGGTTAACATGTCCACATACTAGGGTAAGGGATCACGGAGTAGCCCATGAGGTCTGTGTGGTTTCATTGTTAGGAAAAGGCCATTGATGTACATTACAAGTCACAGACAGGATCTTATAGGGGGAGAAAAAAAGTATACCTCCTGGGGGTCTGTCTGCCCCCGGCAATAAGGATATTGGGTTGGGATTGCGACCAGAACATAGGACTTTTTGTAAACCTCATCGATCCCCAGTACAATAAAGGGAGTATCAAACTTCCCCCTTTCCAAATATGTTCCCATAATCCTAGATTCAATCTGCTCTTATCATACTTATGTATTTTTTTTCCTTTTCTATTTTATTATTAACTCGGCAGAATATTTATCTCACTGCGTCAGCAGGCATGTCGTTCTCCTTTATCGTGGCTATATAGATCTAAACTTGGTCTCATTCCTATGCTGACGGCATGTACGACTGTGGCTCCAGAGGGGTCCAAAGCGACCTGGGCTGTATTCCAGCCGACCTGGCGACCTGTTACAGTAATTTAATTAAGTGACCTGGCGACTTTTTGACAAATTTGGCAACAGTGTAAAATGGTCTTAAATAGCGACTTTGTGACCTGGGTGCCTTAATTTCGGCGACTTTCCTACCCGATTGGGGACCCCTCTGCACCCTCACTATTATAGATTTCCACTCTACACCCCCCTCCGTCCACACACACACTCTCTTAGAGGGCCAACTGATTGCGCATGTAGTAGTCTGCATATCTACCTGCTCCCATTTCCCCACTTTGTGTTTCTCACAGGTTTCTGAGCACAAAACACACTCAAAAACAACCCATGATTACTCACCCCCACAGAGAGGAGAGCCCACTGGTCACTTAATCCGTCATCAGCATTACATTAACACGGGGCAGTCGGGGGGGGGGGGGGGCTGGTCTGTGACCTCACCAGTCCCCCTGCCGTCATCTAAGGTCTAGTCAGAAGGAATGCCATCTCGTTTTCTTGTTCGCCGTAACAATACAGATTGTTGGATACACAATTTAAAAACCTAAAACTGTAATGTAGTATTAAAGGGTACACACGGACTAGAGTGGTGTACTTCTCGGATGTAGAATACCTCTAAGATGACCACCACCCTAACCCAACCTCATTCGGAATTCCAGGAAAGGTATAGTCCCCTGGTCCCGAACCCCGGGTCCCGAACACTTGCCATGGGCCGCAAGGGGCGTAGGAACACCTTTTGGAGCTAGCTGAGGGTGATAAGGCCTGAGGGCCTTTATCCCTTTATAAAGCACATCATAGTGTGCTAAAGCATGATTCCACTGGTCCTCATGATATAGTACCTCAATATAGTGCTGCATTTATGCATCACCCTGAAACATCATGCAGCCCCGCTGAAGGGCCAAATGGACGAAACTATGCCGTATCTAAGAGGGAATCTCGTAGTCCTCAGGACCCTGCCTTGTATTGAGGTCATGGAATTGCTCTGTGAGTTGCTCTGAGAGTTGCTGAGCCATCCGTCATCAGATCAGATTACTCCAAGTCACACGTGGAGCTTGACTCACTGCTCGTTACGGGGTAATCTAGGGGAGGGACAGATAAGGGGCCGCATCACCTCAGTACGGGCCGAGCTTTAATAAGGTATGGTTACAGTGTGTGTTTGCATTCTATCAATTATTAAGAAAGACAAGTAGTCCCATTTTAATAATTTCAGACCGACAATCAGGTTCTAGCAGTAACAGTACATACATTCATCTTTAATTTCGCTGTTTAGGACAGAATGACTGAAAAGTGTTCTGACGATGGGTAGGCCAACTGTACGGATATAGACCCCTGAAATTGACAGGGCGCCATAGGCATTTTGGGGCTTAGTGATTTTAAAGCATTTCTTAAAATCGACAGGGAACATGGGCACCGCCCCCCCTCCCCATCTATACTATAAGTCAAAATACCAAAGTACATGGTAAGCCTATTTTGGAGTGATCTGATTGTTCTACTGCAATACCTAATTATATTGTCACCCAGTCTTGCCCCTGTATGGTCCTATGGGGGACAGAAAAGGCAGCTAGTATTTCCCTCCCCACCATCCCCCGTCCTACAACACCTTGCACAGTGCGCACGTCACAGATGGAAAGTCACTTCCGGCACCAGGCTAGCAACCATCCCATAATAGTGGTGGCTGCGGCTGATTGCCGGCGACACCCGTTACATCACCGTGCGGCGACGGGTACCAGCGGGGGTGAAGCGTCACTGGGCACGTCATGCTGCGTCTGTGTACGTCATGTCATGCTGCGTCTGTGTACGTCATGTCGTGACGGGAGGTGGGGGTGCAGTTAACCTTTTAAGAACAGCTTTCTCCCCACACACCCACACCTTACCTCGATTACATAGGAAAACTGGCGTCCAACGGGCCTGGGTCTCACATCAGAACCAAACGGGCCACAAACACTACTTCTCTATAAAAATCCCTAACAATATGTGTATGCGCCATCATCCAAAAGATAATGCTTAAAGTTAGGTGGGTTGGACACCTCCTGGGCATTCCGAATAAATATTTGCTTCCCACGCCTTTGGTTGGTAACGTGCACTGAAAAAGTAAACTTGGCCCCAGACTTGTATAAGTGACTGTCATAAAATAAACAAGTTTAAGGTTGTCTAACCTATCAGCTGCAGGTTACCATCCCACAAATCCATCTCCAGACTCGTCTAAGTGACAAGGAAGTCTTCTAGCTGGAGTTGCCAGATAGACAACTAACTTGGTATGTGTCAGCCCAAAACCCGACATTTTCCAGCTCCAGATTCTATTTGTTGGATTTCACTTTTTCAGTGTGGTTCAATGCGGCACTGGCGATTTTCTCACCAGGGCTGAATTCATGCATCATGACGATAAAGGGCATCACCCATTAAAGCATTATGTACCACTTAAAGGGTTACTACGAGGAAGAGGGCTAGAGGTGGGGGGGGGGGAGAATTATTGTTCATCAATTAGTAGAGTAATCCTTGACATTTCCTGGCAATTGGAAATTAGGCAATGTCATTAGTTTTGTTGAATAATTGAATTGGTTGAACACGTCACCAACTAGCTATACACACAGGGGAGTGGTCCATGATAATCTGTCCGAATTTCCAATTTCTACACAACTTGTTTGCTGTATCTCACTAGCCGAGTGAAATGCCAGCCTACCTACTGTCGCGACTTAATTTGGCAAGGCCATCACACCTAAGATATGCGCTTATTCAAAATCCTATTTTAATGCATAGGGAAAATGTCAAGACCCCTGTACTCCGACGCTTATAAAAGACTGGCGCCCTTTGAATACCGGCGCTTTTTCACGACGGTACAAATAACAGTGATGTTACAGCAGCTAGCCTACCTGCCTACCCAGAAGGGTCATTCCCATATAGGGTAGATTCACCACTTTCGGACGCTCGTTGTCACTGCCAATGCAACCCTTTTCTCATTGAGTATAGACAAGCCCCTATTCCATCTACAGCTGCCTATATGATATCTATGGAAAGGGGAAGGTTCATACTTCATGACCTATGTATAGTTTAACGGTTCTAAAGTATTTTTCATCTAGTTATTATTACTCAAAAACTGAAAATTAGAAAGGCTAATTTCACCTGAAGTCGGACACTTTAATTTTCTTCTGTTTTTGTAAGGAAATAAAAAGAAAAGCACCTAATTAATCTAACAGGGATGATTCAATAGTCCCAGGGTATGATTCTCATTAAAGATATATAAAATGTTTCCATAGGAAATGTGTGTTTAAGTACCTTGAACCTGACTTATACCAGAAAAGTGTATCTTCTCACTTTATAAAATAATGGATCAGTACATTTTCATATTTTCATGGTAGAACACCAGATAACATTAGTAATATTCGATATATATTGTATTAAAGTCATAAATCTGATTACTCTATTATCTGTAGGATAAAGAAAACCAATTGGGAATTGGTGTCCGACTTTAGGTGAAATTGTAGCACCTCTTTTAAAGGGTCTTATATAGTTATTTCTGATAGTTATTTTTATCTATTTTCTATAATAGTATCCTGAATATATGTGCCTTATTGCCCAGGTCTTGTATAGGCAGCCTATGTATCCACACTCCTCATGATATAACATGATAGCAATGGTGTCCGACATGTGGTACCATAGCAATCTAGAGATTTTCCACCAGCTCCTCAATGCAAAACAGGGCCAGTTCAAGGTATCATTATATATGTATATACTATGTGTGGATGCTTGGTTTCACTTTTATCTTTAAGCAGAACACTTGAATTTTGCTTCCCTATCATACACATACATTAACTATATGCATTGTTATGATAATAAAGGCCTAAAAGTGTCCGACTCAAGGTGTGTGTCCGTCTTTGGGTGAATCTACCCTACTACTCACCATCCAGTGTATAGGTATAGAGACACATACATCTATGACAGCTTATAGAAGCCTACTAACAGCAGTCCCGAACGGTCGATATGATGCTCTAAAGCAGCACTGGCGAGTAACTCACTGGTGCTGCGTTTGTACATAATGACAAATGAACATCATCACAGAGTTAACAATATACAGTCTACCCTGTCCAATCAATATGCATGTCAAATTAGCATTCTCTCTCTGGGTGTGAATACATGGCGTTAGATGACACAATGGCACATATGCAGATTACCCCCCCCCCCCCCCCCCACTCCCGGCCCTCTGGGCAGGTATTATGTGTCATGTGACACTATAGTGGTCACAGCTGAGTGCCTGGTACCCCAGGGGGTCATGTCCCACTGTAACACCTTATTAGTTAATACCCCCCTCCCCACCTAAGCACAACCCCCGTCCCCCGGCCCCACACACACAGGTCAGCGTATACACTGCTCTCAATACCACCTTAAACCTTTAAGGATGGCAAACCTTCATTGGCGACATTATTCGTCATGATGCATAAATGCAACACCAGCGAGTAACTTGCAGGGGTCGATGAGTCAGCGTGATACTTGAATGCAACACTGGCAAGTTACTCGCCAGGACTGGATTCATACATCATGACGACCATGGGCATGATGCATTGCGGTATCATGCCCCATATAGTACCCTCTATGCACCCTGGGGAGTCCCCCAGTGATGACGTTATGGACTTAGCTGTTAATCTCCTAATGAGCCCCAAATGGCAGCGTGCCATAGAGATAGGGAGTACATTTGTATAGCAGGTAGGGACCGACGCTGCATTGGTGTAGCATGTGCACCCTTTGGGGTCCCGCTATTCAGTAATTGGCTACCCGCATAGGGTTATAGCCCCCCCTCCCCCCAGTACTGACCAACTCACCTTAGTCTTTCCATTCCTATGATTAGTAGGCTAAGTCTTTTTGTTTAAGGCATTAGTCATATGTTGTTTTGCCTCAGTTATTTTTTTATTATCAGGTGGTCATGCCTGACCAATGTCCCTATGACTGACCTAGGATAGTCACTACAGACTAAGGGCCGGAGTATTTAGATTATCAGTGCAACCACGTGTCTTACCTCCAGTCCCAGATAACATCTGCCTCCCGCCATACCCACAATGCACCGCAGAGATAGCAGCTTCCTGCCTGACAGACCAATCACAGGCCGCCTAACAACCACTGACAGAGCCGTCACTGACGGGCCAATCAGCGTGCCTGTAACAAGTGCCGACAGTCTCTCTTTACCCCACCAATCAGGAGGCCCCTAACAAGACCCTCAAAGAAGTTTCTGTTGGCTGACGGGAGAGACCGGAAGTTTAATTATTAGGCTGCAGCACAGGCCGTGCTTTAGTCGGTGCCAGCTTTACAACTACCGCACCATCTTGTTGATATGGTATATAAGTGGTGTAAACATGGAAGCCCGTGTGCCAAAAAGTGACAGCCTATTCCAGTTAATAACAAGTAGCCCTCTATGTATGTGATAAGATATCCATACAAATAACCTGTGCAAAGCAGTAGCTGTTGTGTTGACTACGGGTGTAAGTAGTTTAGGTAAATGGGGAACGGCAGCAGGTAACCCTGTAAGTAGTATATGGACATCGGGGTTAGAAGCGGGATAGGTCGTTTCTGCACTGAGTAGGAATATATGTTAAGCATGAAATCCCTCTGATTCTTTTGACCAAAATTACATTTAACACGGTCTATATTATGCTATTAGAAATAAAGGGCAGACTGATGCCTCAAGGCTTCATGTTCACTGTCGCTGTAATACACTATTGCTGCATTGGGGCGACAATGCCCTTTTTTGATAGTTAACTGACCATCTGAAAAACAAACAGTTCATTCACAACTCATTCACAAAAGTTCATTAACAAAATAAAACTCACCGAGCAGGAAGAGTCCGATCCAGTCGCTGGCACTAACTGGCTGGTGTAAATCCCATGACACGGTAATGCTGTCCCCGGACCCTAACGTATACTCAGTCCTGTCCACGCTGAGAGTGGACCGGTGTTGTAGGGCATGGTGGGCCAGGCTGGTGTCACTGTTAGCCCGGTCATGGAGGTTCAACTGTCGGACCGTAACGAGACTCTCTGAGGACCGGTCCCGGATCAGACTTTCAGCCTGCACCGCAAAGTCAGAACTCATGCTGTGCCGCATCGGGTTGTGGTGTGAAGCCGCAGTGGCCATTTTGGAATATTTTTATTATTCCAGATAACAATAACAACAAAAATAACAATGATAATTTTTTGCTTTTTGTTAGGATTTACATTGCACAAATTAAATTGCGGCAAATCCTTTAGATAGCAATGTGAAATTGTAATTTTTTTTCACATTTCACAGGTATTTCAAGTGATTTCCATCTTGAATCCAAAGCTGTTTTTAATTGGCCAGTGCCTGCCGCTTTCCCCATTCACTGCGGGGTAGTCTCGGTTTGCTGCGGACCTGAAGGAGATGGTAATCAGCGGCCATTAACTCACCGAGCAAATAACCACCGTTATGCAAATACTGCCTGACCTACTTTCCACAACCCTTATCCAATCACAGGCGGGTTAACTGCACTTCACAAAACACCCTCAGCGATTGGCCGCTGACACTTAGAGGGGGGTTCCGCAGTAAATATTAGCAGCGTGGACACAGGGCGGTGGCGGGTGTGTGTTTGCAGTGCTTGACCCTCCCCCGGCTGGGACAGTTTACGCCTCGTAATCCACTTGTATCCCGACGCCGAAAGCCACAGTGTGGAAAGTATTAAAGCGGCTTCACCAAATGGCCGTGCCAACAGAAGGCGATAAATCCCCCGACTTGCTGCAATGCCTAGAGTGGTAATCACTTGTATCGTTGAAATCCAATAGCTAAAGTGGTAACTACTCAAAGCGGTGCAATCCAGCAGTACCAGTGTTAAATGTGATTAACAAAGTGATATATTTGTAACAAAGATTATATATATAGCAACAAGCACTGTGGTATGAAATGGTACTCCTTGTAAACCACGTGAAGGCCAATTTATATAACACAGCAAACAAAACACTGTAATCCTGTGCACAAATCAATCATATCACACGTTCAATATAGCAGAAGAACGAGCCACCAGTGGTGACTTAAAACCAGTCCCTTCCTGGAGGTGACATATAGCTCCTCCCACCAGAATGTGGCAGTTGAGATAAGATCGAGGATCAGATTTCTAATCCTGGTGACTTAAACAGCACAAATGGCCGTAGATCCACTCAGACCCTTCACTATGGGACTCAATGCTGTAGATCCCTACACAGATATCCCCCTAACGTTAAGTGGTAAATCCTCCATCACGTTGTAGACGGGGTGATGGTGTCTCACTGAATAAGCTCCTCTTCATTTTTTTTAACACAAAAGAAGTATATCCATCACTGAGAGCTCCTGGAGGCGGCACACCCCTCTCCCGGCAGTCCCCTCTCACAGACTGACTGACTGGGAGCGTGGGAGCATCCGGGTAACTAATGTGCGCCACAGGAAGTCAGAGTAACGCATGCGCCGTGCGTCAGGATGTGGCTGTGAGGAGCAGCGTCCTTGTTGTCATGGCGACTATCTGTGTGGTAGGAGGCGGGATGGGGGGTAAGACGGGTGGCGCCTCGTAGTGGGGGCGTCCGGCGTCACGTCAACCCATGGTCGTCATGGTAACACGGCGTCATCTGTAACCAGGCACGGAGAGGGATGTTAGTACATGTTTATATACATGTGGTACGACAAAAACACGGGGAGGTTCTTTTACATGTGACATGCAGGAGATGGAGGGATGGAGCAAGGGGTGGGGAAAGGGGTGGCTATTTAAGGGAGTTGGGCTGGACATGGAGTAAGGTAAGGAGACAGGAAGGAGGAGTGCATCAGGCGCTCTGGGGAGGGGGGATGGGGCTGGCTAGCATGCAGAAGGGAAAAGGGAAGCAAGGAGGGAAACAATCATCGAAATATGGAAAGAAAAGGAAGATAATCAAGGAGGTTAGGGACCTAGTGCATGGCGGCTAACAGTGCATCATAAAGCGTGGTGAGGATTTACAGCATCACGATTAATAGATAAAAGCACAATGACTGGATGTTCTGAGAGAAAATTCGAGTATTTTATTCATAATTCCATTCTACACTGTGAATAGCGAAACCAAATATACGTCCTTTTATACTGTAAACTAAGAGCATATTCAACTGCCCATGTACACTTATATTGTAGTATACTGTCAAAGTAGATTCTACTGCTCAGCTATACATTAACTTCTAACAGTGTACTATGCCATTTAATTGTCTGGCAAAATTGTTGGTCCCACAAAAAATATTTTCACCCCACATTCACAAACATCTTGAATAAAGTAATCACGCCCCCGCGGGGTTGAATTCCTCACCTCCTTCTCACTGAAAGTTAATTGAAATCGACTCTACGATGAGAAATCCAATGCCAAATTGATCCACGATGTTAACCCTTTAAATCTAACGGCAGTATATCGTGCAGAATGCCTCTTCGTCAACCTGGTGCATGAACACAGCCTGGCGAGTAACTCGCTAGTACTGCGTTCTAGCATCATGCCAGACTCTACGGGGTTATTCACGAGTGCTGTATCAGTATAACTATCATCAGTGATGAAGAGTGAACATGAAGCAGTATGCGTCCCTTAACGCTTTAAGACCTAAACTGGGTTGACGTTCTTGGCCAGCAGCCTGACGTATTTACAGAGGTCAAGGTCGCGGATTTTCACTTCCGGTTCCGCTTCCGGTTCCGATTGGCGAACCCTTTTACCTACCCTGACCTCACCCTAATCTATGATAACTAACAAAAAGAATTCTGGTTCCTATTGGCGAACCCATTTACCCACCCTAACGCCACTCTAATCTATTATAACTACAAAATAAAATATATCTATTTTTAATGATTTAGGCGGCCTTGCACATCAGGCTGCTGGCCAAGAGACACCAGGCCTAAACTGCCCTACTATACTGACCCCTGGTGGTGGTGTTATAGTCCCCCTCACAGCGCCACCTGCCCCCCCCCCCGTGTGCCCTACAGACCTCTAGGGTGACCTACAGTGTGTCTGAGAGCTACATGGGAGAATCTTATGAAGTCATGAACTTCAAATCATATGAAGGTTGTATACGCACTGCCCTATGTCTATGAGGTGCCTCACCATGGTTACACGCCTGAAGCATTAAATAATAAACCTCACTTTTCACTATGCACGTACACAAACATTATATTTGATAACCTTGAGCAAATATTTGAGGAGAGCATGATATGCCTTAAAGCCTGTAAGTTTAAGGGCTGGGTGACGCCTCAAGGTTCATGTTAATTCATAGTGAGGGTGCACAAAACTAGCGCCAGCAAGTGACTGACGCTGCATTGCAGTACCATACAACGATACAGACCGTTCAGGAGTGTATCAAATCTGGATGCACAGTATAATACATAAATGCAGTCCCAGCGAGTAACTCATTGGTTCGCATTCAATCATCATGCCTACATAATGGCATAGTACGATGTATGGAAAAGGGGTCTTGACCTGACTCCACAAATTAAAGGAGCAGGTTGACCAGCACCTCCAGGACGTGCTATAGCCCTGGGGTCTGTCGTTAGGACTGACAACAAACCCCTCACCCCCCATAAACAGCCCCCTCCCACACACACACCTCCCCCTCCTCCTCCAGGGTATCAGAGGTTAACCCTATAACCCTTTAAGGACAGCATGTCGCTAAAATATCACATTTGTAGGCATGATGTACAACTGGAGCGCCGCGAGTAACTCACCTGGCTGCATTGATGCTTTTGAGAGTCTCTCAACCAAGTATACTGTCAGCATGATGCTTGTATGCAGCACTGGCGAGCTACTCGCCAGGGAGTAACTCGCACGATGCATTCATACAGCCCTGGCTAGTAAACTTTCCAGAGCTGCATTCATGCATCATGATCTCCGCATAAACACCCCGGCCCCTCCAGTTTCTCCCAGGGTGGCAGAGGTCAAGGGGTCATGCTCCCATAACCATACATGCCTCACTCTCCCAGCACAGGCGGCCTGAACCTCTCCATAAGCAGCCGTAAGTAATCATAACTCTGCTTGGAGATGGGGCCGCATATAATACCGCCGTCATACAGTGTGAGTTACGAGGGAGGGAAGGCTTTAAGGTAGCCACTAGTTTAACCCTTTAAGGTCAGTATAGTGATGTTGTAATTATTCCCTTTTGTCATCATAATGAATGGATGCAGCCCTGGCGAGTAACTTACCAGTGCTGCACTCATGGATCATGCCAACCGTATAGGGTTGATACATTCCCGAAGGGTCAGTGTGATGCATAGATGCAGCTCTATCGAGTTTCTCACCAGCGCTGTGTTGGTGCAGCGATAATGACGAGAAATGCACACGAGAGACCTAGCTGTCCTTAAGGAGTAAGGTACCCCCTAGCTCCTCATAAAGACACAATAATGTGTGCACTAAGTTATATATGTGTATGATATTACTGTATATAGTAGTGTTTGTTCCTGCTTTGCTTACACTGCACTGTAATAAGTAAGTACTGTACACATACGGCAGAAGTTGCTGCAACTTTTGTTCCAGTACCAATACACTTTATACTCACTGCAAAGAGTAGGTGCAGGTACACAGTAAAATCTACTATAACTTTACAGAATCTTACAGATTCTACTGGGCACTTACAATAAACTGTACACCTACAGTCGATTTGACAATATACCTACAAAAGAAGGCAACCAACAGTACTGCATTCAGTTTATCTCATCCATTTTATTTTACAATGACTTGAGACCTCGCGAGGCTTAATTTGACTTGGGAAGGGGTTGGCTTGATTAACTACTACAAGAATAGTATACTACTGCCACCTAGTGGCAGGAAGTTTACATACTATGTACTGTAAATGTACAGCAATACTGCTGTAGACCAAATTTACAGTACATAATGCTGTAAATATAATTATAGCAAATACTTCTGTCTTACCGACTACAGCAAAAAGTGCTGTAAATGTAAAGCACACATTATGATGTTTAAAGTTGGTACATCCGACATGTGAGACAAAAAATAGATTTCCTTTAAAATGAGTCAGAATGTTAAAGTAAAATACATTTGACTTCCTTACTGTTCCATTACACCTAATTCCCTCCGATTTTGCTCTGATTAGATAATATTGCCAAATATAATATTATGTCCATTTTGGAATAAAAGCGTGCATGCTTTTATTCCCCCCCCATCAAATATATTTGATTAACCTCTATTCTCTAAACACTATACTTTTACGGTCTTTGGAATAGATTAAAGTAAGATTTAGAATTTGAAAATAAAGCGGACACACCCACTTTAAATACAGTACTTCGCCTTTTACAGTGTGGCTGTACGGCGGTTGCTGACTGTGTATGAGTGTCAGGCACCCAGGGTCCCTGGGGGAGGGTACGGTGATATTTGATATGGAGATGGTGTATATGGCGTCTGACGGTGACTGGCAGGGGCAGGCACCTCAGGACTCCTGCAGTACACATAGCACCACACCCAATGTGCAATATTCTGTAACTCTAAGGAAAGAAGATGTTCTCAGATTACCTGAGCCTACCTAGCAAAACAAGACTGACCCCAGACATATTTTATTCAATTTGACAAAAGAAAAGGTTCGGCTGGTTCAGGGCTATTTTAGAGCCCTCTTGATGGTCCGTGAGTCGAGGCCTCATTCCAAAGATGACGGACAAGATCCAGGAAGCGATTTCTGGGTACTTTCAAAGACTCATCATGCGCTCAATGCAGCACTGGGGACGGACTGACTGGATCTGGGCTGGTGTCTTTCTAGATTCTAGCCCTCTGGGAGAGTATCAACCTTATTTGGTCAGCATGATATTTGCACGAGTGTAATACTGGAAAGTTAATTGCCAAGGCTACATTCATGCATCATTATGACAAAAAGGAATATAATGCTTCAAGCACTATGCTGCTCTTAAAGTGTTACATGGTGCCTGAATGAGCTTGGGACTTCCTTGGGATATAAATTATATTGCGAGCCGTCTTTGTTCCTGCAAAGCTATATATGGGATTATTACTGTGTGTAAGACTGCGGTGAATTGGCACACCCCAGGAAAGGGGCAATATCATAAACATGCCACAGATATATGGGACAACGTCAGGGGCTGCACAAAACGGGCCTGGTAGGTAATATTGGAAGGTACAAAGCAGTACCACATCTTTTGTGACAAGTCTGTTTGTCTAGATGATTGCTTCTTGTGTTTAGATTTAGTGTATTACGGGGGTGTTGGTGGAGGTAAGGATGAAAGCTTAACACTGGCAATTACCTGGAAATAGTCCCCATTTCCTATACTACTACGCTATACAAAAAAATCCCCACTTCCCTATACTACTCTATATAAAAGTAGTCCCCACTTCCCTATGCTACTACGCTGGATAAAGTAGCCCCCATTTCCCTATACTACTACGCTGTATATAGTAGTCCCCACTTCCCTATACTACTATGTTGTATAAATTAGTCCCCGCTTCCCTATACTACTATGCTGTATAGGGCACCTGGCCGTCGATAGCAGCGCCGCTTGTGATAAATTGAGAACCTGCAGTACGGGCCCTTTATTGGCCAGTAGGTGGAGCAGCTAACCAGGGGTTATGACGTCACAGGGCAGTACTGAGTCTATAGGTGTCCACCTAGTGTTACCTGCTTGAACTTCTAACCCCCGAACATGGATGCCCCCATGGCCTAACCCCTAGGAGCCCTATAAAGTAGTATCCACTTCCCTTTACTACTATGCTGTATAAAGTAGTCCCCACCTCCCTATACTACTACGCTGTTTAAAATAGTCCCCACTTCCCTATACCCGTACACTGTATAAAGTAGTCCCCTCTTCCCTATACTACTAATGCTGTATGAAGTAGTCCCCCCTTCCCTATACTACTATGCTGTATAAAGTAGTCCCCATTTCCTACACTACTACGCTGTATAAAGTAGTCCCCATTCCCTATACTACTATGCTGTATAAAGTAGTCCGTCAGGCAGCAACCAGGAGTGCCCACTAGGGGGCAGTGGGGCAGGAGGCGGTTGTCATGGTAACACGGTGTTTGTAGCCGGAAATGAAGAGCTGCTCATATACCCTGACGTACCCTGACGTGGACGTGTGTGGTGTACTAACAGGGTGTGGTAGGGACGGGGGCAACTAGGGTCAAAGGTCATCTTAGTTGTGTCCACAATGGGTGCTTGTACATTTATTTCCGTCCCCACGATATATATATTAGAGGATCTTTCTGAACTCATCCTCTTGTCACCTAATACCGGGTACATTTGGATATTAATGCATGTGGACTTCCACCCTGTCCCTTTGGCGGATGCACGATGTGCCCATAGATGTAGCTATTTATTGCTGTAATTGCATTTTCCCAAAGCCCTGTGAATTTCCCCATAAACCCCTAAGTCGCCGGGCTCTGCTGGTTTTACCGGCTGACTGGTTATTACCAACACAATGTCCGTATTGTAGCCGCCATGCTTAATCTGCAGCGCCAATATCCATGGTCACGTACAAGCACGGTGTGTGTGTGTGGGGGGGGGGGGGGGGGGGGTCCTGCTGTCATGCAACCCCCCCCCCCTCCTCCCCCGCTCACACATCATTCCCATTCTGAGGTAAAAATGTAGACTGGCGGATCTCTTTCCGAGTGGGTCAAACCAAGCTACCAGGAGATTCTCTCATCTCAGTCTAGCGTCTTCCAGATTGAGAGTGGATAAATTGTATCCTCTTGTAAACTGATTAAAATAGTGGCCGCTGGCCGAGGATCTTGACATTTGACTGATCTGTTTGTACCAGCACTACTTCTCTTCTGCTGAAACGCCACAGACAAGCCTGAATAGTTGCCTACGCCATGCTTTTTAAAATATTTTGAAGATTTATATAACTATGAATCAAATCAAATATCCAGAGGGATTCAACAAAACTTTAATAAAAGTTACAAAGTTATTAGTCATAATTATTTCCATGGTCGGAATTGAACATATTCATGGTAAATACTTTTGGTGTGTGGATACTGTAGTGCGTGATGAGGATAGGAGAGCAACAAAGTAGTACTGTTTTGCTCCCTTCTTCCTCAGAAAAAGATTTCCCATAGGCCAATCCGAGCTTTTGGGAAGAGTCCGATTTGAGACGGTGCTGGGAGAGTGGGTTCAAACCTGGAGTAGAGCCGTCACTCTCCCAACTCATTCTTGGTTCAGATTCCGAACCAGTTGCATAAATTATCATATCAGCTGACAGTGACTTAAGATGGCCGTGTCCGTACAGAGAGCTATTCGGCTCACGTGGCTCAAGCGGCTCTTGATACAGCATGCCCTGCCCCCCCCCCATCCCCTGCACCCCACTGGCCAACCCCTCCCTTCGCCCCCTCATAACCCTGAATACAAACACCGTCCCATGGCAATTACAGCTTTGAAGGCAGCAGAGCCACCCACAACCCTTAAAGCTGCCCTAACCCTTTAAGGGCTGTGTATCGTCTTAACGTATTCATATACCCTTTGCTGCCACGATGCTGAATCCAACTATGGTGAGTCTACTCGTCAGGGCTGCATTCATGTATCATACCGAGCCACAGGGGTGTAATCAGTATGACACCTTTCATGAATGACACCCTGACATAGGGTATAGATCGTTTATGTACTATGCTGTTATTCAAGGGTTACAACCTGTTGGATCTGCCACAGCAGGGCCTGCAGTGTTTTGAACTCCCATACGTTTGAAGGAGCAATTATGGTATTTACCCTTTCAGGACGGTATGATGCCTTAATGCATCATACCCTTGGTCTACAGGGTTGAATCACTCCCGAGCGGTCAGCATGATGCACCAATGCAGCACCGGCGAGTTACTCATGTCATCTTTCAGTGTGCCCCTGCCTTTTAAGGGTTAACGTGTTATTCTAAATGGTCTCTGTGCGCCTAAACCCCTGTGTAAATGTTATCATGAAAATGCCTTGCTATCTAAACCCCTGAAAGGACTCTAATTTATGCCTCAATCGCTGTGCAATATGTTATCATAAAGGGCCTTAATATGTGCCTAAACCCCCATAAAGTGTAATGATGAAAGGGCCATGCCGCCTAAGCTACAATGTAAAGGCTTATCTTAAAACCCATGTGTTACTATAGACCAATGCAGCAAGAAAATGTGACTTTTCAGAAAAGTTGCTGATAAAGTTTTTCAACATTTCTGAAGCTTGACCGACAAATCTAACCTCAAAATCCTGCATTCTGATGCATAATATTTGAAGGATAATTGTCCTCTAAATCTTCTGATATAAGATGTTAGCAAATATAGCTATTACGTGCAGACAATGCTACATGCATTCTACTGAAACCAACTTGAACACAACTTGAACACAAAGAATTCACCCTTTCTTGACACATTGGTCAGGAGATTAAAGACCTCATCTGTATTGCCAATAGGCAGAGTAATAGTTATAGTTATAGCAGCCCCCGGTGCCTGAGCCCCTTGTGGGGCTGTGATAAAGAGGACACATCCTGCTCAGCCCCAATCTCCCAGCAGATTCTCTCATCTGTTTGTACCGGCACTACTTCCTCTCTGCCAAAATGCGGCGGATCACCATGAGAACCTGCCTACGCCAAGCTTTAACATGAACATTTATACAACTAGGCATCGATCCAATTATTTACAGGAATGTATATAGAATGTATGCTTAAAATAACAAAAGTATTGGACATGTTTCATGGTCAATGTTTGATATTTTCTTGAGAACTTGTTTTGGTGTTTGGGGACTGCAGTGTGTGATGGGGATAGAAGAGCAGACACTTATTCCACAGAAAGGTTCCTATGGTCTGAACCTTTGGGCAGAGTCTTATTTGAGACTGTGCTGGGAGAGTGGTCTCTGTCAGCTGTGACTCACTCAGACCCACCTAGGGAGCAACTCACGAACTGCTCATCTGTAGTCCGAGCAGCTCAGGTCCTATAACCCTGTAAGGGCCGCATAGTGCTTTAATATGTTATACCCTTTGTCGTCATGATGCATGAATGGAGGGAGGGAGGGAGGGAGAGCGGGAAGGAGGGAGGGAAGGAGGGAGGGAGGGAGAGGGAAGGATGGGAGGAGGCCGGAGAGGGGGGACGGACAAACAATCTTATAACGCTGCCTGAGAGAAAGCAGTGGGATGGAGAAGGGACGCATTGGAGCATGTAAACAAACGGCAGAGCAACCCAGGCAGAGAGCGGCGGGGGGAGGTGGGGTTCCTCTTCCCGTCCCACCCGCTCCTTAGGGAGTACCCCAGGAGTAGGACCCATTCAATGTGTGCCCAGGCAATTGTGGGTTGGGGTTTGTGAAGAGGCGGGCTAAGAGGGAGGGGGTTGGGAGGGGGACAAATCAGATAAAAATTATTTGAGTCACGTGTGCATGTCGCATGTTGCGCACAATGCATACCGATAGACGGCGTTCAACATGTAGCTCTTCCTTAGTGACACACCGGGCCCTCATGCTGTAATTAATCCTTTATGCCCTTGGTTGGCATGATGCATGAATGCAGCCCTGGTGTTTAACTCGCCGGGGCTGCATTCATTCAGCGCAGAGAATTATGGGGACTTGAAATGCAAGGGCATTTAAATAGGCTATTCTGGTAAATTTCATTATAATCTGTTGGAGCGAGTAACTTGCTGGTGCTGCTTTCATGCATCATGTGGGATTGATACACTCCTGTAGGATCGGCATGATGCATGAGCGCAGCACTAGTGATCACACTCTGTAGTCCTTTAAGGAATACTAGAATGCTATAAGGTGGTGGCGAGAGCAAGGAGTAAGAAATAGATCGAGGAAGACATTGGTTAAGTTTGTCATCATTAGGTATCATGGCATTTGTTGAACTGTTCAGGAGATATTAATAGTACAACGAGCTGTCCAACTTGACAGACCTAATCTTTAACTCTCTGGTCTGTAGGAAAACCTATGCTGAGGGTTGTGCACAATTTACACCCCCTCTCCTCTAGCAGTCTGGGGCATCCATGATGGACAAGACCTGGGTGGAGGAAATATAGACATAATGAAATACAACATAGATATCCTGACTCCTCTCATTATTTACTATAGACCTATGTATTATTGTTAATTTGAATGAAAAACTGGATGTAGAATACTCATCGAGCTGAACAAGCTCTTTTTTATGTCCAGTATGAATAAACGGGATTGGTAATTTTACCATGTCATACAAAAAAAAACAGGTCTAACCCAGTGGGCACAAAATTCAGTCTAATGTTGAATCAACGTTGAATCAATGTCAAATCAACATTGTCAACCATATATCAATGTTGATTCAATGTTTTGTGCCCATTGGGAAAGGGGGTAGGAGGGAAGGATCTGCAAAACACAGGGGGAGGTGTGTGAGACTGGTTAACCCTGTAAGGGCCGCATACTGCTTTAATGCACGATACACTAATACAGTCCTAGTGAGTAAGTCACCACGATAGCATTCATGCACCATGCCTGCCCTAATTTAAGAGGGTATCAACCCTTGTAGGGTCGGCATAATGGATGAATGCAGCCCTGGTGAGTTACTCGCCAGGGCTACATTCATCCATCATACCGACAAGTAAAAGGACATAATACACAAAGCAGTATGCGGCCATTATACAGGGTTAGGGGCCGGGCAGGGTGAGGGGGGGGGGTGCAGCCTGGGAGATGAGGTCTTGTGTTGAAAATTCCCCCGGGGAGGCCCGGCCCCTATTGACCAGACCGTGATCAATCAATCTCACCCCCTCCCCTACACCCCCCCCCCCCCCACACACACGGCGGCCATCTTGTTACCCAGGTCGGGTCACGTGACTGTTACAGACGCCCGGTTCCCACCCCCGTCACCCTGCCCCACACATGGACAAGGGGCTTGTTAGCTATGTCACATGCTACGTCTCGTTCCCAAATACTTCCGAAGGAAGACTCTGGTGACAACCACTATGACCTTGAACTTGGATTTTGCTGGGTTTGGGCAGTTGCTGTGGTTAGTTTGGAACAGGAACCAGAAATGGAATCAGAAAGTTTGATGGTAAGACTACCATCATACATTCAGGTTGCTGTCCATTCAAAGTTCAATGCCATATATAGTGGCTGTCACCAAAGCCTTCATTCAGAAGGATTTGGGAACTAGAGTAGGCTGCCGTATGAACCTACCCTATGCATGCAGCTCCGGGCATGCAGCTTACGTATATATAGAGAGAGGAAACTCTGGGGAGCCCTGGTCCTTATTTGACTCCCCTAGGTGAGCCAGGGAGTCACCCAGGGTCCCTTAATCAGTCAGTTTGACTGTGCTTCTTTTCTTTGTTAACCAATGTCATGCTCCGTGTCAGTACCACCTGCTCATTGTTACTTGTACAAAATCTCCAACCTCTTACACAGTGAACCCCACCTCCTGGTCCGACACCCCCCTCCCCATCCCCCACATTACCCGACCACCCTAACCCTTATTGGCCGTCCCTGATGCCTAACTTGTCCTCACGTCACCAAGAGTCGGCCTCCTGCCCCACCCACCTCCGGGTCCTACCACACACCTCACACCATCACCCTCCTGTCCAGCTTTCTCAGGCCTTCACTCACTGTGTTACATTCATATACCTTCTAACAGGATTTTCTAGCCACTTTTAACACACTTGTTTTTTTAACACACTACACACTTTTTTTCCAAGAGTGTGTTGATATCAAAAGTGTGTTGCAAATTCATGTGTACCCGGTAGTACTCTTTCTGCATGTTCCCGCACCACCCATTTCGTAGAGTGTACTCCCGTTGTCTTTCCTGAATGCCACTCTCCCTATGCTACTTACCTCAACTCTAACTCATCTAATCTTCCTTGCTAGCTTCTGCTCTCTGCCCTCTGCCCCTTCCCTCTCAATGCTCTCCTCGAGTTTTCTCAATAACCCCCTCCTCATGCTTTGCAATTTCCTCTGAAATTCCTACGCACCCATTACCCCCCCCCCCCCCTCCAGCTGTCCCACACAAGTTTATGCCATTCTGTTTCTGCTGAGTCACGCTCAGGGAGGTACAATCATCCCCGGGGTGGCACGGCAAGGGGGGAAGGGGGAGGGAGTGAAGGGGGAGGGGGGGGGGTGAAGAATAGCATCAGCAGAAAGGGGTGTAATATGGGGGCCTCTTGTAACCCTATAAGAGTCGCATGGTGCTGGAATGAATTGTGCGCTTTTGATGTCATGAGGCCTGAATGTGGTCCTGGCGAGTAACTCGCCATGCCTCAGGGGTAATACACTCCCGAAGAGTTGGTATACTAAGCTAATGCAGCGCTGGAGTATAGGACATATACTCATCAACGCAATGACAAATGAAGGGAAGCCATTATGTTGTCCTTACAGGGTTAGTAGAGTCCAACAGGCAGTAGCATTGTGTGTATGGGGGTTGAGATGATAATGAGTAGCAAGGTGATGAATGGATGCAGGAATGTGTGCGAATTACGCCCCCCCCCCCCCAACACACACACACTCAGCACCCAGAGCAACACCCCTCTTATCAGGCCACCCTCTAGTCCGCTGCAGCCCACATTGAAAACTAAAAAAAAGGGTTTGAAGAAGGGTTTTTGTAGAATATAGGTATTATTTTGAAGGAAATGTCATGAAAAAAGGGGTGTGAAATTTGTAAATTTAGTGGATTATGTCAAAGTTATTGGACAAATTCTGTCTAAAATTGTCATGGGTTTCCTAGAACAACGGAGGATTGATTGGACAATGAAAATGCACACTCCATGAAAGCAGGGGGTACCGTATTTCTGCTGAAATGCATGTGGGGTGTTTGAAAAGAAATTAATTAGGCTGTCGGACTGCGGAGAATAGATCAGGGCCCATGAAGGCAAATTTGTAAAATTGAGAAGAATGTGTGACCTAGTCCTATATGTGAAGCATGGCCTGTCTAAATATGTCAACGATTTTCAGACAATTGAGATTCTTTTGATGGTTGGGGGGGGGGGGATTGAAATACAGGATTTCCATGAGAGGTACGATACTTTTTCTAGTGCTTTTTTCTTGAGGGGGCTTTCTTTTTTGGGGAGTGGGTGTTGAAATACAGGATTTAAATGGAAGATACATAAAACCTTTTTCCAGTGAGTTATTTTGCTGAGAGGATTGCACAAAAGAGGTGTTTTTGAAATCATTAGCGAGCATGGCATCAGTTTGACTGATGAGTGCGGGGTGGGGTGGGGGGGGGGGGGCATGTTACTGCATTCAGCCATGGCCAATACGCCACATTCAACCACCGCAGCGCCACCTCACATACCCTAGCAACACTAGGGTATCAGAACCTCCAGGCAGGGGGAAGGGCACGCATCAATGGGTCTGAGAATAAATAAAATGGGGTTTGTAGGCCGAGCAACAGTCTTCGCCGGGGACAATACCAAGGGGATGGTGCTTATCTTTACGAGATATAAGCCAGGTGAAGTATACTTATTTGTTGTTTTGTTGAGTTTTACATATACAAAAAAATATATACACATAGACTTAGTATACAACTACTGTGTCCCAGGAAAGCCAACATGTTATTTGAAAAAGGATATGGATTTTCCATGGGAAAAGCTGAATTCAAAATGATATGCTTAGAGTAACCAACGACGTCCTCATGGAAGTCACTGGAGCAACACATGACCAAGTTATTTGTGGGTGTCGTCACAAGGCCATTTTCATGCTCTTTTTAGTTATGTGAGAATCTATCCATGCTAGAAGTGTGACTAACACCACGTGACCGGGACTAACCCCCCACCCCCAGCCCCATTTGTCCACGGATAGCGGGATGAATTATGAGCCACTTCTATAATTCACAACCCCCCCCCCCTTCCCCCACCAACAATTTTCCAAACCCCAATCCACTGCTCAACACCCTCCAACCGCAAACTCACCCACCCAAACACTCTCCAACCATTGTACTTCAACACTAACTCACCCATTCACTTTAATGCCCCACACAGGTGCTTGGAGAGTCTAGGTTGTTAGTTCCATCCATCACCACCAGAGGGCGACACATTAAAGGCGCCATCAAGCGGCCATGACTGATGACCTTCTCAAGGCCGTGTAAATTGACCTTGAGAGGTCAAAGGTCGCGGGGAGGCTGGTGGGTGGGCGTTGTGGGCAGTGAGGCTGAACAAGGCAGTTATCCTCAGCCCCCCCCCCCCCACACACACCCAGCATAAACCCCTGCCCCCCCCCTCTCCCCCACTAAATTACTGCCTCCCAACAACTAGCCATCCCTCTCCAACCCAATTACTCCTTCCGCAAACCTCCTCCCGGTCTCCTTCCCTCACTCACACACCTTCTCCCTACATCAAGCTCTACCCGTCTTCCTTTACATACGATATGTTTTCTCTCTAACTTTCCTGCCCGAACTCTCTACAGGGGTGTGGCCCGGGGTGTGGCAAGCAGTTTCAAAATAGGGTGGACAAAGGAGGTATCTGACCCCTTTTTACTCCTTTCCTCACGACCTTTTAGTTCTGACCTTTCTTGAGGTTGACCAAAAGTCCAATTTTATCAATTTCATTAGACTTAGCCTCCAGCCTTTATCCCCGTTGGTCCTATTTCTCTCCTCCCCTTTTTTCCACCTGATCCTTCTTTCCTTCCAAGGTTCCTCCCAGCAAATGACCTCTCCACTTGATCCTCCCTGTCCCCCTCCTCTGACCCAACCGTCCATGTACGACCCCCCCCCCCCCCCGCCCCGCCTCCCCCCACCCCCCACTCCCACCTCTTCTATGCAGGTCGGTCATGGTCCGTGGTTTTGTTAATGTCTATCAGCGTAACGAAGTGGAAGGGGGGGGGTAATTAAATATGGGTCATGTATTTGTTAACATTATGATACCTCATATACCTAATCCTTAAAGCACTGGCAATAGTAAAACCATTAACTTAATATGAGCATTAAAGTGGGGATCAGTGGAACATGGTCAGTTCTTTTGCGACAGCAGCGGAAACAGTTAGTATGATTATGCATGTAGTATACTCAGAAGATTTTTAAAAGACTGGGGGTAGCCAGGCCTTGTGTGTCTCTACACATGAAGTCAGCAGTGCTAACGACCTCCGCACTGTCTACACAGGGAAGACGGATGGTCATCGAACTGCTGCAGCAAAGGCAAACAACGTCAACAAAGACACATGCTGGCCCATCCATGGACACCTCCCCTCCCCCTCCATACACACACTGATATTCTTTGTACTAGAAAATCTTAGGCAGTACTAAGTGACAAACTTCCTTTTTTGGCTCTCTATACAAGTTACAACCAATCTAGGTTAGTTGAAAATGGTGGCCACCCAGTAAACAAATGACGTTATACACCATTTTATAACGTTATATAACGTTATATGTCAAAGTTTTTCTAAGGCTCTTTAATATGAAATAACGTTATGTAAAATTTAAAACGTTATTTTGACGTAAAATAACGTTTTTTTGTTAGCTGGGCAGTATACTGACCAACTCACCTTAATCTTCTCCATTTCAATGAGTATTGAGGCCAAGTCCTTTTGAGTAAGGCATTGGTCATAATTATGTTGTTTTCTCTCAGTCACTTTTGAATAGCATTTGGTCATGCCTGACCAATGTCCCTCTGACTAACCTAGGATAGCCACTACAGACTAAGGGCCGGAGCATTTAGATTATTTGTGCACACACCCCTGTCCACTCCCAACTCCCACTAGCGGCCATGATTACCATGGTAACGTCATTAAGGGTTTAACCCCCAGTAGGGGGGATTAACGCCTCGTGGAACTCTTCCCAAGATGGCGGAAGGAGATAGAATGGTTAGCATGGAGGGGGTGGGGTAGGGGGGAGGGTGAGTAAGACTTAAGGGAGGTGATATTTAACCCTGTAAGGTCAGAATAGGGCTTTATTGAAATATGCCACTTTGTGGCCATGATGCCTGAATGCAGCCCAGGACAATGTACGATCCCCAATGTATCCCCCGGGTGTATCCCATTCCTGACCCTATAACTACTACCATACAGACCCTGTCCTCCTTTACCAATATCAATTAATTTAATGATACTAATCAAATTAGAGTTTTACTTTATTTGTGTTGCACTATCGTCCGCTAAACCTTTAATAAAGCCCTCCTACAAAGATGTAGTCCCCATTGACTATCTACCTTCTCCACCCCCCAGGCATTCATTCATTATCTATTTAAGATCAGGATACTGAACACTTTAATGCATCATACCATTGGTCGTCATGATGCATGAATGCAGCTTTGGGGAGAAACTCGGCAGGGTTGCATTCAAGCATCATGCCGATACTACAATGTACTGGGTTGAGACACTCTCGAAGGGTCAGCACCAATGCAGCCCCAGAGAGTCACTCGCTGGGGCTACATTGGTGCATCATGATGACAAATGTCATTGTTTAGCGACATGCCGTCCTTAAAGGGCAACACCCCATATCTCACACGTAAACCAGATTGTAGCACTCCCCCATGTAATCCCAGTAACAGGAGAGAAGAGCCATGCTCTGACCCCCAGCTTCTAACACTAAACACTCTCAGTGATCCAATATGGCCGCCGTCACGTGACTCAATAACAGCAGACGACATCCAGAGACGCTGGTTCCCGCGCTAACAGCGTTAATAACCCTATAGGGGCAGCATGATGCGTTAATACACCATACCCCCTGTCGTCATGATGTATGAATGCAGCCCTGGTATAGGTAAATCACCACGGCTAGATCCATACACCATGCTGGCCCTTTGTTTTGGGGTGTATTAAATCCACTAAGGCGGGCATGATGCATGAATGCAGCCCTGGCGAGTTACCCTTCGTGGCTGTATTCATATACATCCTGCCGACAAAATGCATAGAAATACATACAGTAAACTCCCTGTTATGCGGCCACCATTGGGACTATGAAAGATTGAGCGCATAGGTTGGTTGGCCAGATTAGAGAGAGTAATTTTCTATACATTGTAATATGTGTGGGACTATGAAAAGTGTCTGCAGGGGTTGGCTGCACCAGAAGGGTGGCCATTGAGAGGGAGTTGACTGCACATTAAAGGGTTAACGGATCCCCCAACACAGAGGGCACCGAGGGACCAGTGTAGCACCAGACGACGTTACCCAGACCCCACAGGTCGCCTGTGCTGACACCCGCCACAAGTTAGCAGGGGACACAGGCCACATGGGCTAAACCCTCAACCCTTTAACGAAGGACGTTGCTAAAGGATGACATTTGTCGGCATGATGTACCAATGCAGCCCTGGTGAGTACTCGCCGGTGCTGCATTGATGCATCATGCTGACCCTTTTGGACAGTATTGATCGGCATCATGCTTGAATGCAACACTGACGAGTTACTTGCCAGAGCTGCATTCATGCATCATGACGATCAAGGGCATGATGCATTAATGCATTATGCCGCCCTAAAGGGTTAATAAAATAGTTATTTCCCATAGGTGAGGATAATTCAAGTTCATGTGCAGAACAGGAGGACCTCCAGACGTGGTCTAGCATCGGATGGGTTCTTGATTGTTTAAATCACGGACAGATTATCTGTCAGAGAAGAATTGTAAGTAGTGTAAGAAAGTTGTAGCTAGTAGGGGCCTACAGGAAAGTGATCAAGTAATATATGGAAGTTGTAAGTAGGAAACAAAGATTATAGGTAGCATGGGTAGTATATGAAAGTTATACAGTGAAATCTCGTTATAAGGAGGCAAGTCAAATTTGCTCCTTATAAGAGATGTTCCTTATTTACCAATACGAAATATAGAGAAAATGGCCTGTTTTTGGCAATGGAAACTTGTTCCTTATGAAAAAATGTTTCCTATATTAGTCCTCCTCATAACGAGATTACACTGTAAGTAGTATAGGAAAGTTGTAGTATATGGAAGTTGTAAGTAGCATATGGACGTGGCAACTATAATTATAGTAGGCCTATATGAAAATTGTTAGTAGTATATGAAAGTTGTAAATGTATAGTATATGAAGGTTTTAAGTACATGTTGTACGATGCATACAGAAGTTGTAAACAGTATAGAGAAGTTGTGAGTAGTGCATGGAAGTTGTATGTAGTACAGGCAACTAAAAGTTATGCATTTTATTTGAAGGTTGTAAGCAGTATATATGATCCTTATTTTTAAAATAATAGTTACATATCCCCAGTACGGATTACATCTCTCTTGGTCTTTTGTTTCATTTCCCAGTCATCCTTCCTATGCCGGCAACAAGTTACATCCTTGTACTAGCTGCCATAACGACATGGACGCAGCCTAGATGTATCCGCTGGTACCTGGATAGTGGCGACCTCACCCTTACACACAGCACCCCCACAACGGGAACCAGCGGACACTAACGAGCGTCTTGGCAGATGGCGCTGATTTAAGACCTAGGGGGGCAGGTCACTTCCGGTGAAGCTCGGCCCTCGACTAGGTGGGCGATAAAACAGGCACTTCTCAATACTGTAACTATGGGGGACGTGAATGTGCAAGTCATCCTTCTTCACTGTTGTTCTCTACCAAATTGCTAAGATAAATAGCTGGGCGATAAAACAGGCAATTTGCCACACTATCAGCATGGTCATTATGAATGTGCAAGTCATTGCTCATTCCCTAGTAGGCGTCCCATTATTATTCTCCACCTACCTAATTGCTGGCTTCTGTAATGGGCGATAATACAGCGTGCTGCCCACACTGTTAGCATGGACATGAATGTGCAAGCAATCTTCTCGTTACGGGCACTACCATTGTTGTTAGCCACACTGAGGTCATGGCTGGGTATTGCCACATAGCTGTTGTCCCATTCAGTAAGGTTTAACACTTTAAGGGCAGGATGATGCCTCAAATGTTGATATCCAATGTCAGTGGGTAACCCGCCAGCACTCCGTTAATGCAGCATGCTAACCTTTTAGGAGTAAATTAACACTGTAGCATACAATACTGTTACGATGAAGCGCTGTGGTGCCATTTGATTTGGCGGGGCTCTTACGCCGGTTGCTTATACAAAACAGGCACTTATTCAAGGTTATGCTTTATGTGGTTAAAGAAACATTTGGAGGTCCCTATATCCCTGGCACTTATGTATACAGTACCAGCGCTTTTTTCAAAACCAGGTGCCTTATCGCAACGACACAGTAGGCATCATGTAATAATGCAGCACAGGCTAGTTACTTGAGCTGCATTCATGTATCAAAGGGCATAGTACAGTATAACACTAACCCTACATGGTTTGTGAGGGCAACAGAAGAATACACATCCTCATAGAAAAGACTGGGGGCTCTGATTGGATAGGCCTAGATTTACTGAGAGACTATCACAGTAATGTATCATCAGGCGTCAAGACTGGAGGGAAACTAGGTCAGGCAGACATGGCATTCTCACATCTATTATGGGCTGGGTAGGTCGACCTATAGATTAAAAAGGAGTAGGGTACTACAAAATATTGAAAATTAAAGAGAAGGTCTAGATCAGTATTTGGCGGATATATGTAAAAACTGTATCACAGGGTATTACCCTAGAGCCATGGTTATTTGTATTTGACATGCAATATTGATGGATATGACCCAAGAGATTCACAAGAAACTACAGCATTCTGAAGAAAAACACCATGAGAGGATTCCTTAATTTGATCTATCATAAAGATACGCCTTGATTCCTTTCATGCTGAGGCATCAAAGAAGGCACAAAGGCCTCCAGAGATGTTAAAGCCGATGGCGCTGCATTCAAAGAGCCTCAACAACTCCATAGACTACCTCCCTTTATGAGGTAACGAGACATTGTTTTTAATCTGCCCTAATTGAAATCATCGTTATCCTAAGTGTTTGACTCTCATCGGTGCAAAAGAAAAGCCAACATCAACTTAAAGGAAAATGATTTATTGAACGTTTTCGTAGTACGGGATGCCTTTGAATATGAAACATCTTTTGTAGCAGCATAATGCAGGTTATTCACTTGATGTAGAAATACACATTTACCCCCATTATATCATCAAACCAGGGCAGAAAAAGAGCCTGTTTGCGTCCATCATGTTACCCTTTAAGGACGGTATAATGCATCATTGCGTCAGGGCCATGGTCGTCATGCTGCATGAATGCAGCCCTGGCAAATAACTCGCCAGTGTTACATTCATGCGCCATGCCAACCCTACGGGTTTGAGACACTCCTGAAGGGTAGTTGAGTTACTCGCCAAGGCTGCATTGGTGCATCATGATGGAAATTGGCATATTTTAGTGACATACCGTCCTCAAAGGGTTAAGAAGAAAAGGTTCTTTCTAAGCCTTCCAATTTACAACTTAATATTTCCTCAAGATCTCCCTCCATATGCATGTCATTTATCGTAGTATTTATCTCAGCTTGTTCGCACGGCCAGACCCATTAAGATTACTCATGACTGTTTTATGTAAATGAGGCGCATTGTGTCCGGGTTGTTAGCAGCGGATTGACGCTACTTCTACAACTCCTGACATGCTCAGGCTAATTTAGCATTGGTTTTTGTCCTGTCACACACTCATTGCAAATTCCATGAATTGCACTTAGGAGGTAGAGATGCATGAAAATCCCATCAACAACTGTTGCTAATTTATAGGGGACTAACCGATAGAGAATATAACTAGTAGAGATGTTTAGCACCTCAGTACCAGTGGCCTGTTTATGTGCCTCAACTCTTAGTAAGTTCAGGGGCACATTACCCACAACGCTTCGCGAGGGGAGGGGGTCATTGGAACGTTGGATTTGAGCCTCAGGGGCAGGGACACCGTTTTCAGTCATTGCCAGCAATAAGAGGAGATTGTGTTTGGATACAATACAGTAATTCTCACGTACATGCCGCACCCTGACATGGGCCGATCCTATAAGCCACACTGGCAATCTGACTTGCGCAGTAGTAGTAGTCACTACTACAAGCCATGGCGTTTACACAAGCATTTACAGTACAATGTATAGTGTTTTACAGTGGAGAGGATGGTAGCTTCCACACGTGACAAACAGTGATACACATAGAGTTGCGGAAGGGGGTGTATTTACATTACATTTACATCAATGTAGTGACTGGAGAGTAACATTACTGGTGTTGATAACATATAAATAGGGCAGGTTATGTGTGATGTCTGCTCCATGACTCCTGGTGCTGTGGGAGCTCTTTGTGAGCGCTACAATGACTGCTTATACGTGAGGTTTTACGGTGGTTTCAGAGCACATAACAGTACATGGCATCATGTCTGGTGTCTACCCCCTTATAGGAGCAGCTCAGAGAGCAGCTCAGCATGAGGGCTACTCCTACTAACGAGCTGCTCACATGGGGATACAACAGGACATCCACCAACTCATGGACACATCATCAACTAGTACTCAATGTAGACCAAAGCCCATAACATAAACAGTGCCCTATCCCCCCCCCCCCAAAAAAAAAAATTGATTCATTGTTGTAATAATATATTATACCGCATATCAATTTAATACACTCTGCCATTTACTGTCATGATCTATAAATGCAGCTCTAGCGAGTAACTCACCAGTGTTGCATTCAAGCATCATGCCATCCCAGACATCATGTGTCAACACCATATGGCCAGTATGATACTTGAATGCAGCCCTACACAAAATACCGTTGTTACTTTCCACTGATATTCTTTGCCCAATAAAGGCTGACAGTCTGTACCTGCCCTGTGCTATACAACACCACACACCATCACCCAGCACAACCAGTGTAAGGTGCTGATTCCCGGTCTGTACCCATACAAAAACTAAGCTATGATGGCATTCTAGAAATAAGGAAAATGTTACGAATAGTGAAGTAGAAAACAGTGGGTCAGGAAGTCCTGGACAGTCTATACCTGACTGGCACCAATAGCAATACAACACCACACACCAACACCCAGCACAACCAGCGTAAAGCGCTGATTCCCGGTCTGTAACTGTACAACAACGTGAGAGGCAGCTGAATACCAGCCAGTCATTTTAACAGTCCACTGAGTACGAGCTTAGGAAGCCAGCAAAAAAGTAGAAGTAAAGCAGTGAGTGGTACTAAGTGCCTGAAACACCCAAACCGTTTAACTCACAATTACTTTGGCTTGTTCAGGCTATAGTGGGGTTGGCAATCTGTGAGCCTCATTGGTTTCAGTTGGGAATAGTCCACATGAGACCTACAACGCTAGCCTGCTATAGGACTATCAAGTCTAGTTCTTCATACCCTGAGATAACTAGATAGGGTTTCATATTCATTTGTTGGCAATATGCACTGGGGCAATAGGGCAATTCACAGTGAGTAACTCATGCTGACTACTTGGGAGTGCATCAAGCCTGTAGTGCTGACAGGATGGATGAATGCAGCACTGATCACAGCGGGGGGGGGGGAGGTGGGACAGACATGTGGGAGGGGCTGTGGCCAGTGTATCGCAGCATGGCCGGGGCATGGTCAGGATGGTGTCAGGGGGTGAGAGATTAGGAATTCCCACAGTCAGCTGGTCAGGAACAGATCAATACAAGCATCCATCAATCAAGCTAATTAAGAGGCCTACATGAGGCAGTGTGTGGGGGGAGAGGCTGCAGTGCTAATACATTCTCCTTATGCTACCCGTATGATTACTGAATTTCTTGTGTAAGAGCCTAATTCATATATAAGCCAACTCCTAACTTTGAGGAAGCATATATAAGCCGAAAAGGGGCTCTGGAAATTTTAGTGCTGTCCTGTAGTTGCAATAAACTCAAATCTAAGCCGCAGCCAAACTCTGGTCTGGTCCTATAAGCCCTACTGGTGATCTGACCCGGTAGTCCACTGAGCTGGAGATGCTAGTATATCTCTGCAGCCGATGAGAACCTGCACCAGCCCACTGGGGTTATCCTTGAATTTACCCATGCTAACTACCAAATCAGGAGTAGTACTACCCCCTTGGTAGCTCTCCCTACTACTTGGACCCTACCCTATCCACAAGGACCCTCTGGGCATTTCTCTTATACCAATGACGTATGGGCTAAACACAGAAAACTGACATGATATTTGTTTAGTGCCTGTGTGGGTACCTGGTGCCCAAGAGCAGGGTTGGGGTGGAGAGAGGCCCTAGGGTGGGGGCAGGTGAGAGGAGTACGTGGGGCGTGTAGGGGGAAGATTGACAGGAGGGGGTGCTAATCACTCATGTCAGAGTCAGAACTGCCCCTAGGAGCCTCAACACTACAATCCTATGTTACTACAACTTCTGCTACTCACATAGTATTATAGGTTACAGTAGCAAAGCCGTAACCTCCGAAATAGGCAGGGGCCATAGAGTCATTGAATAAAATCAGGCAGTGGTCTGAACATAACTGGACCAACGCTTATCCCATAGCTGTCATCTCATTGAAAAAGCTTTGAAACTCAGAGCTGCATGACTCTTTTTTCTGTCATCAGTGGCAAACTAGTGAGTAACCCCAAGCATTATATCAACCTGTAGGTTCTGCATAATGGATGATTGTAGCTTTGAAGAGTTACTCGGCAGGACTGTATGCAGCCAACAAGGTTAAGGTACAGTAAAGCACTCTGCTACCCTGAAAGGGTCATTGATTGCAAAATATCACTACATATCCTCATATAAAGGACTAGGGACTCTGAATAGGTCTAGGTCTACTTAGAGCCTAACAAGGTAATGTATCTCCAAGCCTCAGGACTCCAAACTAGGTCAGGCAGACATGGCATTTTCACATCTATTTTAGGCTGGTTCGTTACACCTATACATAGAAAAAGTCAGTAGGGTACAATAAGATATTGAGGATTAGACGAGAAGGTCTGTATCAGTAATTCCCAGATATCACTTGAAAAACTATATTACAGAGCATTACATAGGGCCATGGTTATTTGTATTTGACATGCAATGTTGATGGATATCACCCAGGGGACTCATAAAAAACGACAGTGTTATAAGGAAACATCCATAAGATAAGATAAGATAAGATAGTAAAATATGATACCTATAAAGTCTACTCTGTCAGGAGAGTCCATATATATATGAGATCCCACAAACACAAATGAAATCTCACTTTAATGACCCCCTTTTCTGGGGAGGTAGCTTCCAATGCCTGTACTAGAAAAAACTTCTCTATATCTTGGCACTGCCATTGTATTCATTTTACCACATGATTTCTTATTACTTAATTTTTTATGGTGCAATATTACACGACAGCGAAAATGATCATTCCATTTAGGGTATTTGGCACTGGGACACATACAAGCCCGGGATCCCGGCTTCTGAGTGGTCTACATACTAGCAGCAGTCTAAACATAACATGCACTTATGCTTCTCACATAGCTGTTGTCTCATTGGTGAAGCGTTGATACCCAAAGCTGCATGAGTTCTTTTTGTCATCATGATGCAACTTTATGGCAATGGTGAACTAGTTACCCCAAGAACTTTATCAGTGTATGTGTCGAACTGTTGTATAACATCAATGCAGCTCTGACAAGTTACTAGACCTGCTGACAAAAGGACATTGCGATGCATGATGCAGCCCTTTGATGGTTACTATGTGAGGGCAGCAGATGACTACACATCCTTAGATAAATGGCTGGAGGCTCTGGTTATATAGTCCTAGATTTACTGAGAGCCCATCAAGATAATGCATACCAATGCATGAGTTAGTTGAGAAATAAATTAGTAAGAAATGGATACTTTAACAATTGTTAAAACTCCTGAAACCAAACTGCTTTCTTCCATCAGGTTTGGCATACAACTCTCTTCTAGAATGCACTCGATATGCAGGCAACTTATCTCAACTTGGCGAGACCCATTAAGATTTAAAATCAGCTGGCATTGTTTCATGGTTGTTAGCTGTAGAGTGATGCTACTTCAACAACTCTCCACACATCAAGGCATTAGGAAACATTGATTTATTTTTTGTTCTGTTCTATTATCACTACAATGTCTCTGCATTGGTGATAGAAATGCAAAAAAGATCCTATCAGCAACTGTTGCTAATACATAGGTATCTAACCCAAAGGGACCCAAATCAGTAAATTTGCTGACCAGTACCTCACTTCCAATGTCCACGGCAGTGAAATAGATTGAGTTCCTCAACCCTTACTGGTTACTGCGCTGAAAGATGTCAACCATTTTCAGCAGGGAAATAACACCCTTTATTAAAAGAAAGTGTTTCAATGCAAGCAGTTTTATACAGTGAAAAAGATGGAAACCTCCAGAGGGATACACACAGTGATACACAGATAGTGTTGATAGTATCAGCAATAGCATTGTGTGTTGGGGGGGGGGAGCTTTGTTGATAACATAAAATGTAGTGCCTGGGGAAAACATTACTGGTGTAGATAACATAAATAGAGCTGGTTATGTCTAATGTCTGCTCCATGACTCCTGGTACTGTGTGAGCCATGAGCTTTGTGTGGGAGCTACTCAATAGTACTACAGTAGAATCTCGTTATAAGGAGGACGGATATAAGGAGCAGACGGTTATAAGGAGCACATTTGCTCTGCCACTTTCTTTCCCCATACATTTCTATAGTTAAAAAACCCTGTTAGAAGGAGCGATTCTCATGAAAAATCGTTTATAAGGAGCACTTTTTGACCATGAATGGGATATATTTACAACAAACTTCCTTAAAACGAAATTTTACCCATACATTTCTATAGTAAAATCATGGCTTAGGAAATGTCCTTACACTAAAGTCATGTCCCCACACTACACAGGGAAGCCCTGGCAGTGGGTAGGCGCTCCTACACTACACAGGGAAGCCCTGGCAGTGGGTAGGCGCTCCTACACTACACAGGGAAGCCCTGGCAGTGGGTAGGCGCTCCTACACTACACAGGGAAGCCCTGGCAGTGGGTAGGCGCTCCTACACTACACAGGGAAGCCCTGGCAGTGGGTAGGCGCTCCTACACTACACAGGGAAGCCCTGGCAGTGTGTAGGCGCTCCTACACTACACAGGGAAGCCCTGGCAGTAGGTAGGCACTCCTACACTACACAGGGAAGCCCTTGCAGTGGGTAGACGTTCCTACACTACACAGGGAAGCCCTGGCAGTAGGTAGGCGCCCCCCCCCCACAACCCCCCTCCCCTTTTTGCCACTGTAGGGGTGATGGGCTGTATATATGACCAAAATCGGTTACAAGGAAGGTTGGTTACAAGGAGCAAATTTTCCTTGCCAAAAGGTGCTCCTTATAACGAGATTTTACTGTAACTCGTTTTGGAGAGTATCACGCTTCAAGTCGATATGTTCATTTACCAATGCAGCATTGGAGAGTAATGCCACATGTGTATGGTTGGTATCATACTTATATGGAGCAAGTTACACACCAGGGCTGCATTCATGTAACATGGTGATAAAGGCACACCAGGGTGTGTAGCCTCATGTCTGGTGTCTATCCTGTCCTATGAGCAGCTCAGGGAGCAGCTCTTTGTGTAGGAGCTACTAATGAGTTGCTCACAAGGGGATACAACAGGACATCCACCAACTCATGCTGATACCTAGGTCTTTTCGATATGGAAATCTCAGGAGAATCTCTTTATCAAAAGCTAAACGCTCACAATACTGCCACAAGTCACATATCACTAACATCTATAAGTGCATTCCAGAATTTAAGGGAATCTTACAGACAGTAAAGTAGAAGAACATTAGTCTGAGATTTCTAAACAGTCTGTACCTGACTGGTACCAATAGCAATACAATGCCACACACCAGCACCCAGCACAACCAGCGTAAGGCGCTGATTCCCGGTCTGTACCCATAGAAAAACGTGCGAGACAGCCAAATATCGGCTGGTCACTTTTACAGTCCACTGACTAGGGGCTGTGGGAACCACTGAGTAGGAGCTTAGGGAGCCAGCAGAAAAAGTAGAAGAAAAGCAGAGAGTGGTGCTAAGAGCCTAAAACACCCAAACCATTTAACTTACAATTAGGCCAAAAAAAAAAAAAGGTTTGTTTCAGGTCACCCGACCGACCCTATGTAAACAGGGCCGACCCTACGTTTTTTTATGCAATTTTGAAGAAATTTTTATATTTTTACACTTTTGGGGGGTAAATTTTAGGTTTTCAAAAGTTTTGAAAAAAATCTTCCCATTTTCATACTTTTTTGGGTCAATTTTAGGGTTCTGTAAAAAAAAAAAAAAGTAAAAAAAAAAAAAAAATCCGACCTACCGACCCTAGAGTTTCATCCCATGTTACCTGAAACAAAGCTTTTTTTTTATTTGGCCTTACTGTGGCTTGTTCAGGCTATAGTGGAGTGGGCAATCGGCGTGCCTCATTGGATTCAGTTTGGAAAGTTTAACACGATACTGGCCTGCTATGGGACTATCATGTTTAGCTTTAAGACCCTTTAAAGACTGCATGATTCTTAAATGATCCATGATGGACTAATGTACAGAGGGTGATGCCTAACATATAATGTGTTGATATGATGAGCAATAACATAGGAGGGGGTGTTGTTGATAACATTATGACTAATGTAGTGTCTGCAGTTGGTATTACTCGTGCCGTCGTAGATATCAAATCGGGAGTAGTACTACACCCACTGTGCCTCTTCCTACAACTTAGACTCCACCCTGTCAATGAGGACCCTCTGGGCATTTCTTTTACATCGACGATGTATGGACACAACACAGAAAACTGACAGGGTATTTATTCAGTACCTGGGTGGGTGGCTGGTGCCCTGTATCAGGGACCTAGAGTGGAGTTGGGGTTGAGGGAGGCCCTAGGCTAGGGGCAGGTGGGAGGCATGGGGAGTGTAGGGTGGTGCCTCCCGTAGTACCAAGTAATGACAGGAGGGGATGCTAATCTTGACACTACTATCCTATGTTACTACACCTTCTGCTACTCACATAGTCGTATAGGTTACAGTAGCATAGCTATAATCCTGATAATATATTGGCTGTGGCCATAGAATCAATCAATAATATCTGGCAGCGGTCTAAACGTCACTGCACCGATGCTTGTTGCACAGCTGTTGTTTCATTGGTGTAGCTACAACACTCAAGGCTGCATGATTCTTTAGTCATCAGTAACGCAAACTAATGAGTGACCCCAAGCATTGTATTGGTGTATCATGTTGAACTGAATGGGATTATATCAACCCATACATTCAGCATAATGCATAAATGCAGCTCTGACAAGTTTAATACAAGACGGGTTTGCATTCAAGTATTGTGCTGATCAGAGGACATTCTCCATCCATTAGATATATGGCTGGAAGCTCTGATTGGATAGTCCTAGATTTACTGAGAGCCTATCAAGATCATGCATCACAAGACCTCAACACTGAAGGGAAACTAGGCCAGGCAGACATGACATTCTCACATCTATTATGAGCTGGTTCATTTTACCTATACATAGAAAAAGCAAGTAGGGTACACTAAGATATTTAGGATTAGACAAGACCGTCTAGAACGGTAATTCCCAGATATGCATAACTTCAAAAACTATATCACAGAGCATTACAGCCCCATAGGGCCATGGTTATTTTCAGAAAATAGACACCCCCTCTTCGTGTGTACATACTTTATGGAGGCCTCCTAGTCTAGATCAGTACTAAGAAATTGTAAATGGTAGACACTTAGTGATTATGCTATTTAATCTGATTTGTAAAGATAAGCCTTGATCCTGAGGCATCAAAGAAGGCGCAAAGCCTCCAGGGACAAAGCTGATGGCTATGCATTTAAAGACGCTCTACAGAGCATACTCCCTTTGAAAGACCACTTCCCTTTATGTGATAACAAGACATTGTTTTTAGTCTACTCATTTGAAAAACTGTTTATATCCTAAGCATTTGATTGGCTCCCGCCATGCAAAAGAAAAGCCAACAGCAATCTAAGAGCAATTGTTTAATACTTTCTTAGCATGACATATGCTATTACAAATGCATCATCATTTGTAGCAGCTCTAAATAGGTTAGTTAAAAATGGATAGATAAGACATTGTTCAAAATCCTGAAACCAAGCTGCTTTCTTCTACCAGCTTTGGCATACAACTCTCTTCTAGAATGCACTCCATATGCAGGGAATTTATCTCAACTTGGCGAGACCCATTAAGATTGCTGATGACTGTTCTATGCAAATCAGATGGCATTGTTTCACGGTTGTTAGCTGCAGAGTGATGCTACTTAAACAACTCTCAACACATCTAGGCATTAGGGAACATAGATTTTTGTTCTGTTCTATTCTCATTACAAGTTCTATGCGTTGGTGATGGAAATGCATGAAAATCCTATCAGCAACTGTTGCTTATACATAAGGATTTAATTAAAAGGGACCCAAACCAGTAGGTGAACTGACCAGTATCTCACTACCAATTTCCTCAGCAGTAAAAGTACATTTAATTTCTCAACCTGTAGTGGCCAATGGGCCAAAAAATGTCAATCATTTCCAGCTGGGAAATAATAAACTTTGTCAGAAACTAGTGTTTGGATAAAAGCAGTATGGTACAGTGGAAAAGATGGCACCCTGCATGGGTTGAAGCAATGCTTCATAGTAATACATAGAAAGTGTTGATAGTATCAGCAATAGCAGATGAGAAGGGGTTGTTGAAAACATTAACATTCACATGAATGTTGTATCTGGGGGAACATAACTGGTGTAGATAACATAAATAGGGCTGGTTAGGCCACTCAAAAAAAAAAAGTTGTTTCTCATCACCGCGCGCATCTTAAAAAACACGATTTGGGGAAAACTTTTTTTTTTTTTTTTTTACATTTTTGATGAAAAATATGCTAAAATTGCCAAAATATCGGCAAATTTGGTATCAAATTAAAGCTTATGCTGTCAGCAATGCAATCAGCTAGGTGTACCTTGCATTGTTACAACTTTTGGTGATCAATAAACTCCAAATTACTAAAATGTGAAAATTGATCGCGAACTGTCCAAATTTCCCTAAGTAAATTGCCCCGAGTAAAAAAAAAAAAAAAATTAAATAAAAAACGCCCTCGTCATATTTTTCATTGATTGGTGATGAGAAACAATTTTTTTTTTTGAGTGGCCTTATGTTTGGTGTCTGCTCCATGACTCCTTGTGCTGTAAGTAACTCATTAAGCAGTTCAGTGTGGGGGAGGTATTTCTATTAACCCTTTATGGATGTTACATGCTTCAATCCCTCATTGGTTCTTGTGTTGCACCAATACAGCATTGGAGAGTAATACCATACACATGTATACGGCTGGCATCATCCATTAATGCAGTAGCAGGGGTAGACACTAACGCTGGCCCGGGAGCCAATGGCCCGTAGTTTTGAGTCCGGGCCCGTAGTTTTCTGCAAAATAACATTCCTACGGGGCCGGGTGGCCCACAGGTGTATTTGGAAACCATTTAAGGAAAGTTTGCCTGACAAATATAGTCATGCAATATATCGTTGGAAAGAAGGAAATGTGACCAAATTTATCATATTGATTACACTTTTTCATAGATCAATCAGGAATACACATGTTTGTTCTTGTAAAAAAACATAATTTTGACCATTGGCCCAGAGATCTTGGTCCGGGCCCATAGTTTTTTAGAGCTACGGGCCCGGGTGGCCCACAGCTGAAAAAGTTAGTGTCTGCCCCTGCCAGTAGTGGCAAGTAACACACCAGAGCTGCATTTATGCATCATGGTTATAAAAGGGTACCCTTGGTATACAGGCTTGTACTCTCATGTCTAGTGTCTGCTTTGTAATGTGAGAAGCTCATGGAGCAGCTCTGTTTGTGGGAGCTACTAATGATCTACTCACACGGGGGTACAACAGGACATCCACCAACTCATGCTGATGCCTGCCTATACTCAATGTGGAGATCTCAGGGGAATAGTATGAACTTTTTATTTAAAGCTAAAAGCTCACAATATTACCAGATGTCATATATCACTACCATTAACTACTCTCCAGAATTCAAGGGAATATCATAGTGACATGTTGAAGACCGTTAGTAAGGAATTTCTGGACAGCCTGTACTTGACCTGCACCAATAGCAATACAATGTCACACGCCATCACCCTGCACAACCAGCACAAGGTGCTGATTCCTGCCCAGTATCTATACACAAACGTGCGAAGTGGCTGAATAGCATCCAGTCACTTTTACAGTCCACTGAGTAGGGGCGTCGAGGAACCAGCCAAAAAGTAGAAGTGAAGCAGAGAGTGGTACTAAGTGCTTGAAACACCCAAACCGTTTAACTCACAATCACTTTGGCTTGTTCAGGCTATATTGGGGTTGGCAATGTATGCACTTCATTGGTTTCAGTTGGTAGTGGTCCAACTACCTACGAGGGGAAGGAGTGGTGAAGTGAAGAGGGAGAGGAGATAGGAGTAGGATTATGAGGACTGGGATGTAGGAGGGGCTGTGTCTGGGCATGGCATGTCGAGGTGGTGTCATGGCCGGGGAATGGTCGGTGACAGGGTGTGAGAGATTAAGATTTCCCACGGTCAGGAACAGATCGATACAAGCAGCCATCAATCACACTAATGAAGAGGCTGACATGAGGCAGTGCTCATACACACCCCATATGCTACCCATTACCCTTAGTCCACTGACCTGGAGATACCAGCATAATATTTTTACAGCCAAAGAGAAACCTGCACCAGCCCGGTGGAACTTCAATTGATAGTCCATGGCAATAATGACGTGAATATGTGGACAGTCGAGGGAAAAGGGTCCTCCAAAGGTTAAACTCAATTATAAAATTGAGGTCATCAGCTTTCCAGTGATATATTTCATTAGCAGGTACCACCTCTAGTTTTTGAGAACTGGCTCCTTGAATATGTGTGGGCACTGTCCAATCTCAGATGCCAATAAGCTCTATCTTACTTTGTTTTAGAGATATCTCTATCTAATTAGCATAATTATGAAAATTCCCAAATATCCAAACTTTTTCAAACATTTTGTCACAGCTTTTGATCTTAAAATGGGATTTACATTCCGTTTTCAGCATGGAAATCTTTGTGGGGCCTGTAATCATTTATTTCTTGAAAAATTCAATTTAGAATGAAAATTATGTTTCCATGGCAACCAAAAAGTGCAAAAACACCAATTTAGGCCCAAAAACGTTCTTTTTACATTCCAAATATGGAAGGTTTTCACTAAAGCTGGAATATTCTAAAGTGGCTTATTGTATTCTCCATCAAAAAGTAGTATAGAACAATTTTTATGATATTTTGAACATTGTTGGCTACATGGAGCCCCCTGGTGGCTAAAGTTGGTACTAAAAATCCCCCGCGGAGGTCCCTTTTCCCTTGTTGATCCACATATGGTGATCTACAGGAATAAACTCTACCTCAATGATGTGAAATAACACACAGTGGTCTTAGTTATCCTTGATTTACCAAACTGATGTCAATGTGAATACCAAATCAAAGTTTGGGCTAATCCCTTAATAAAGCCGCACAGGCGATCTGATTACGGTGACTTTGCTATAGTTTCAAAAAACGTGTATAAGCCACACCCTAACTTTGGGCTGATCCTATAAGCCGCACTGGCGATCTGACTTGTGTTCTAGCCACAGCCTATACACAAGGTTTAAAGGAATACCCCACATGCCTCTCCCGACTACTTGAACCCGACCCTGCCAACAAGGACCCTCTGGGCATTTCTCTTACAGAGACAATGTATGGGCACAACATAGAAAACTGACATGGTAACTATTCAATGCCTGGGTGGGTAACTTATACACTGACACATGATTAATACACTGGTTTGTAATCACTGACAATTAACTTTGTACAATGGGTAGGATGCAGAAAGTAGTGCAGTGGATTTCAATCAGATAGCAGAGGTAATAGAAGTCAGACATAGTATTAGTCATCGGCTTGAGAGTAGTACTCAGCAGTGAGACAACCCATAGCTTCATCAACAGAATGCACTGAGTGAATTGCCAGTGTCTAGAAACCACACACATCCATTCCTTGCTCAGTATGGGTAGCTGGTGCCATACTAGAAGCCCTAAGGTGGGTGTAGGGAGTGTAGGTGGGGTGGAGGGAGGTGTAGGGAGGCCCTAGGGTAGGAGCAGTGTGAGGGGAATGTGCAGTGTAGGGGTGCCTACCCTAGTACCAAGTATTGACAGGAGGGGGCGTTAATCCTTCATGTCAGGAACTGCCCCCAGCAGCCCCTACTCTACCCTATACTACTGCCCTATACTATACTATGCTGTAGCGCTATACTAAAGTCTCTGCGACCCACAGTCTCAGAGCGTGATCATTTTTCAAAAATGGGGGTGGGGGAGGGATTTGGGTCTCTTTGGACCCCTAGTGACTAAAACATTTGAACCTCTTTTAAGCAAAAGAGCCCGCACTTTACTGTTATTAAGGGGGGCCATCTGGGACATAACTGGACCAATGATTGTTGCTAGACTATAAGAAGTTGCTGTATTTAAACAGCACAATCTGCTGTACACTTACAGCACTTCTTGCTGTAGTTGGTATTACAGCACTATTCGCTGTAAAATTTACAGCACTATATATGGTTAATTGGGTCTACAGCAATGTTGCTGTACATTTACAGTACATTGTGCTGTAGATTTCTGATGTTAGGCGGCAGCAGTATACCACTGTTGTAGTAATTATTCCACCTAACCATTTCCTGATTTAAATAAAGCCTCACAAAATCTCAAGACATTGTAAAATTAGAATGGATGAGAGAAACCATAAAGTGTATTGATACTTGCCGAAGTGCTTGGACTGGGAAAAGCTGGTAGGACATGCAGTTTTCCTGTATTAAAGCAGGATTAACACCATTACATATAATACATGATCCTTGCTGAGATTGAATTAATGCAGAAAACTACCCTCCATGCATACATATAACTTGATATGAATTGATGACAACAAACTGATGATCTTCACCTACAGTAGAAGTTGCTGTAACATTTGCTATAGGTTTACTGTAGAAGTTGAGCTGTACCCCCGCTGTACCTGTACAGCACTTCAGTTGATGTACAATACATGTACAGTAAAATCTACTGGAACAATAGTTGCCAGGAAATGTGGCTGTAGGTGTACAGTACTTACTTCTTACAGTGCACAAGTCATTAGCTACAAGGATCATTTCACTGCTTTTAGCAAACTATAGGGCTTCCATCTTGATAGGTATACCTATACCTCTAAAGGGTTGAACATTATTGTTTTCCATTATTCATGGAATAATCCTAAAAAAGATTCGATTTCCGCGTGTCTCATCATTCCTAGACTGTCATCAATCTTTTAAACATAATTTCATTCACTGGGTTTCATGGTCCGAAGCAGCATTCCCACGGTACCCAGATTTTCCTCTGTGAAGTCGGTTTCTAGTTCTAGTCTCCGTGCCCAAATTCTGCCTTAACCCTTTATGGTCAGCATAGTGCTTTAATGCACTTTAATACCCTTTATCATCATGATGCATGAATGCAGGGCTGACCATAACTCGCCAAGGCTGCATTCATGCATCATGTCGACCCTATGTGACACATATACCCAGGTTGCCATGAAGCACCAATGTAGCACCGGCGTGTTACTGGCTCGCACTGCTTCATGACGGCAAATAACCACAAAACTTTGAGAGATCAATGGTTAAATCTGCGTGAAGGCCCAGCTGCCCCGGGGATTGCGGCCGGGATATTGAAGTCGTGTTGTGTGAAATATTGATTTGGTTTCTGGCCCTTCACTGTCCCCCAAATACTGCCGGTTCTTGTGATCAAAGAGCAGCCAGTTTTGGTGCTCACAGGGTTTAGCACAATAGTCTATCCACCATGAGCTGGATGACTACCCGGTGTAGCATCTCAGAAGTTGGTCCATATGAGATTTTGCCGCCGCACAATATTTCCCAAATAGATTGATATAATTATGGCTGGGGATAGTATCCTTAGAGTTGTTGTTTTTCCACATTTAATAGAAAAAAGGGATATCATCCTGGTTTTAATTGTTTCAAAAGAATTATTTGATTTTAATGTTTTTAGCGTAGACCCGGAATTCTCACATGGAGCGACTTCTGAGATGTGGCACCGGCGGTAAAGGTATTTTCGGGCTGGACCGGTATAATGTCATTGAGGTGGTCATTGTTTGATAGTAAAACTGTCTTTAAGTCTTTGCTGGTTTGTATTCAACTATGTTAGTCAATTAAGATGACTAAACTTATCTTTCCTAGAAATGAAAAGACTAAGGTGGGATAGTCTGTATTGACTAACCTGACTAACCTTGGTAGGGAGCCAAAATTACATACTATAGGTTAATCACTACTGACTAGGGTTTTAAGCACAAAGATTATCAGTGTAGGGCTGGACCAGTGTTATCTCATTGAGATTGTGATCCTTTGATGGTAAAACTGTCTTTGCATTCGGCTGAGGTGGTTACACAGGCTATATGAAGCTCAAACTTCAAGTACAGTAAGTCTGACATTTCAAATCTACCTAACGTCCATGTAAATGACATACATAAGTTATCTGGCAGAGGCGTTGGAACTGAAGGTAGGTGATGGGGAACACCAAAGAAAGGTCTTGAAAGTGCAAAAGGTTTAAAAAGGGCCAAACAACCGAGTGCCCCTTTGAAACGGCTTGTCATGCCTGTGAAGTTTCCACAAGTCAAAGCTCAGAACGCCAGGACTAGTAGGCCTCATAGACACCCCCATGGCACCCCTGGTAACTTCCATCAGCAGGTAATGGATACAGTATAGGCCCCTAAACCTTCTTATATCAGGGACACAGAGATGCAAATTGTTTGAGTTTGGGGATGATCCGTCTCAGCTTTTAGCGTTCCCACCACCAAGTCCCAGTATTAACAAAGCCAACCACTTCCAGCATTTCACATCCATAACCACTTAGCCCTTTAAGGGCAGTAGGGGGCGTTAATGCACTATGCCTTTTTGTCTCCCTGATGCATGAATACAGCCCTGGTGAGTAACTGACCATTGCTAGGTAGATGCATGCATCATGGCGACCACACGGGGCTGATATCTTAGTGAAGGGTCGGCGTGACATAGGAATCCAATGCTGACGAGTTACTCACTGGTGCGCTGTTGGTGCATCATGACGTCAAATGAGCATCAAACCTCGAAGCACTGTGCCGCCCTTAAAGGGTTAAAATACTGGCACTGCCTGGAGCCATGAAGGACTTGCACAAACAGATATTGGCTTTATTTTATAACCACCACTTGGGGGGGGGGGGCTAGGGGGTGGGGGATGTATTTTGTGTTGTGTCCTGAAGGAGATGGGGAATGGGGGCTGTTCTGTACTGCCAAAGATGCTTAACTACCTAAGAACAGCATTATGTATCCTGTTTCATTTGTTGTTGGGATGCCATAATGCAGTTGTGGTGAGCTACTAGCGAGAACTGCATTAGTGCATCATGCCTGTCCACTGGGAGTATGCCCCCACCCCAACCCCACCGGCATGATACATGCATACAGCCTTGGTGAGTTACTCGCCAGGGCTGCATTCATACGGCATGGTGCATCAAAGGACTATGCCACCCTTAAATGGTTAATGCTGAAAGATAAAGAAAACCTCACTTTATCCTTTCTGTGTGAGTTATCCTTTCTTACATCTGAAATGGTTCTGCCACAAATGAGTTTTGCTGGCTTCACATCACCCCAGTTCTTTGAAGCCTGGGGACACTTGTGGGTTGTTCTTGGAACATCTAAAGATTTCCAACCCAACTCAGGAAAGCTCTGAACTGTTCATCATTTCTATAAGATGTGCTGTTAGGATGATGTCTTAGCATCATAAAGAAAGGGAAGTTATTACATAGGCTAGGCATTAAAAGAATCCTTTCTCATGTAAAGGCTTGCATATTGGTACGCATACAGTAACAGTCGGTATGCAGCCGGGACAGGGATTCAACCCTTTATATAGGGTGGGTCTGGGTTTAAGGTTACACACGTATAAGTCGTATATTCCACCAATACACGACATCTACCAAAGAGAATACTTTAACATTCTCCCATATGATATTTTGTCTTTAGATTCTTACAGAAAGAGTGATTAATGTGATATTGATACCAGAATCCAGACAGTATACACATGGCTACTAAATAGGTAATCTTTACACCCACCTAATCGAACCAAAAGATAGATAATTAGTTCAACTCAGTCTCACAATACATCTATTGCAGTTTGAGTACCATTTAATATGTGGTGATGATACTCAGCATTGCAACAAACAGATAGAAGAGCAATTCAAATGAATCGTGCATCACTTAATCTGATGTGACATGGTACACAGGTTGCCCTAATTGAATCCCCCCTGCTCATCACAACACGTGTTAACATGCATATTAAGTAGCACGTGCGTGTGGCACGTGATCACACGTGGTCACGTGATAACGGGGGCTGCTGCATTAATGAGTTCTTGTCTGATATACCAGGGGGCGCCACCAAGGTCACGGCACCAAGGTCACGGGAAGGTCACCTACAGAGGTCAAGCTACGTCAAACAGAAAACAGGAAAGGGGAACCAGTAGGAGGGGGAGGGAAACATGAGAGAAAGGGTAAAGGGGGCAGTTGATGTGAGATGGGCAGGTGGGGAAGGGGAGAATTCATGGGGGGAGAGAAATACCTGAGGAAAAGAATGTCAGAATAGGAAGAGTAGAATGGACATGATGAAGGTGTCCTACCCTCCCCCTACTGAAAACCCTGGGTTTACCCCTAATTTGTGACTGCAAATTAATACAATTTGAGCAATCAGAATGCACCAGAATGCACCATTTGGCTTCTAGATTTCAAAAAGACGCCCCTAGGGAGGTTGCTGCGCTTCACTTGCGACTTCACTGCGCTTCGCTTGTGGCCATGCAGTTTCTAAAAATTGGTCCACTTTCATGGCCAAGGTTCCCCCACAAGAAACTCTGAATATGGGCCTGTCATGTTTCATGACAGGACCCCAGTGTACGAGCAGATCAGCAGTTACCAGTAGTAATGTACCACCACAGGAGCCCAGTGTATCAGCAGGTCAGCAGTTACCAGTGGTAATGTACCACCACAGGCGCCAAGTGTACCAGCAAGTCAGCAGTTACCAATGGTAATGTACCACCACCAGAGCCCAGTGTACTCATGGCCCCATTGCATGGTGGGTAATGGCTGTTTCCGGTTGGCCATGTCTACAATTTCAGTAAAGGTCATCCAAGTTTACGACCCCAGATCACGCACGGCGCGAGAGGTGGGCGAGATCTAGGTGCGTCTGACCGCTCTAAGGAGGCAGGGTGGGGCTGAGGGCGAGACTCATAGGTAGCGGTAGTGCAGGGGGGGGGGGATAACCATTTAATGACAGCATGATACCTCAAGGCTGGATGTATCATATCAATCCTTCAGGAGTGTTTCACCCGTGTAGGATCGGCATGATGCAGGAATGCAGCACTGGCGATTAACTACATGTGCATGCACGTATCATTACAATATAGAGAAGTTGTGTATTAAACCACTGCGGCCCTTGCTGAGGGCCCCCATGTCCCATGTCGATTCTAAGATATGCCCATGTCGCCATATCGATTTTAAGAAATGCTCCATGTCTCATGTCACTATCTATTTTTTCCTCCTGTCCTATGTCAAATTTAAGGGTCTAGGGTCATCCCACTATGCTGCTATTAAAGGGTTTATGGTCATAGGTATACGTGGTCACGGTACATGGTACCATAAATTCTGATATTATGCTCCTAAATACCAGGGACTGACGAGTCGCGTGTGCAGGACGCCATGTTGTGTTGACTTTATGGGTTTTTCAAAGTATCCGAAATGTCGGTATACACTACCCCCAGTCTCTCCTCCTCCTGCCCTCGGCGTAACAACCCCCTCAACAGCTACTGTGCCAGTAAGTCACCTATTAGTATGGCTCTATTTCAGACCTGACTTAGCTCTAGATACTCCCTTATATTTAAGTCTTAGTAGCTGGTAATCAGATATAGTCTACAAAAAGCATGAATTATATAATTATTTTGTTCAGAATTCTGCTGGAAATAAACATGAAATAAAACATAAATTCCAGCGAGAAAGTAGGCATTCCTGGAAAAGTAGCACCTCTATAATATGATATTAATACAGCTGTAGGTGGAGTAGGCAGTGTAGCAGGCCTACCTGGTGTCATGTATGGGAGCTGGTAGGGGGTGTGTGGTGTGTATGTGTGTGTGTCGGGGGGGGGGGCAGTGGTCTGCATGCAACCCGTCCATATGCATCAAAGATGTACGGGAGACGGACCTCCAGTAGCCGCCCGGAGGTTTGAGGGGGGGAGGAGGGGCTGGGCAGGAGGAAGGAGTTATACTTATGAACAGGCGCCATGACTCGATATAGCGTCAACATCCACCATCTTATCTCTGTCCACCGTCTTAAGACGTCTTAAGACGGCTTCTCACACTGGTATTGGTGAGGGAGTGCAGGATATTGCCCACTGTGGCTGATACTGCTGGTGTGAGTAGTATACGCCATAAGACCTTAGGGTCAGGCTGCAGACCTCGCGGACAAAGGTCTATGGCTCTGTCTCACCAGATCGGGCCAGTGTGAACACTCTTTGACTGGGTGCCATCTTTGACCGGATGCCATCTTTGACCGCCGGACAGGAAACGGTTTATTTGATGATCAGTAGGCCGTGAAATACTGGTGAGGGTTATTTCACGGGGGTGAAATACGGCTTTCCTTGATTAAATCAATGGGGCTGCCGAATTCATCATGCAATAAATAGACAGAGGTCCAAGATGATCTGTCTGAACGACAGGTTATTTCACGAGGCGAGGCCGAGGGAAATAAATCCTCAGTGGGGAAGTCTACGAGTGACCCTTTGTGTTTATTTCATGTCCTTATTAACAATATTTGTCAAAATTCCACTTTATTGCTCTGAAAAGGCTACTTTATAGTAGTTAAGTCAACAATTTTGATGATTTAACAGACCGTGAAATACGGGCAAGGGTTAGGCCCTATTTCAAGGGGGGTGTTAAATACGGCCTTCCTTGGTTAAGTGAATGGGAGTGCCGTACTTACCATGAAATAAAAGTCAGTTTTGTACACTGACTATAGACCTCTATCGTAATTTAGATCTTCCACTGTAGTTTTGATCCAACTGCAGAATAGGTCCTTTCCAACAGTTGGAAGCTGCACTATAAAACATCGGTATAGCTTTGAAATGTAAATCCCGTTCTCATGGGAGGGCACTAAAGCGCAATGGGGCATACATACCATATTAGAGTCTTCTCATGAGCTAAATTCAATAAAAACCCAGCACTGTGTCAAATAGGACTCTGCCAAAAGCCTCCGACTACAGGAAATATTTGTGGAAGAAGGGGCGATAACTGTACTACTTGTCTGCTTTCCTATCCCCATCACATGCTGCAGACCCCACGCATCAAAAATAGTACAAAGGAAGATCTTCATTTTTGACAATAAAACCCTGGCCAATCTTTCTCTAATTTTAAACAAGATTTGTTCATACATTCCTTCAGATATTTTATTCGATTCATACTTGTGTAAAACCCTGGCCAATCTTTCTCTAATTCTAAACAAAATTTGATAATACATTCCTTTAGATATTTGATTCGATTCATACTCGTGTACATATTTCATAAGCATGGCGTATGCAGCTTTTCAGGGTGATTGGGCGTGTTCTGGCAGAGAAGGAAGTAGTGCCGGGACAAACGGATGGTAGAATCTGCTGGGAGATTGACCGGCGACCAGCACGGGGAGTGAAATAATAACGCGGGAACAGGCGTGACTACCAGATCACGTGACTGTCTACAACCAATGACTATCCGTCATTTTTGTCTACCTTTGAAGGCCATACACTCCATGTCTTAAGGCATCAATGAAGCCGGGGAGGACTCAAAGTGTTATGCCCATGTCATATAATTGATGCTAAGGCTGCTTTTATGCATCATGGTGACCCATCGGGAGCGTATCAGCATGATGCGTGACGCGTCGGCATGATGCGTGAATGTAGCGCTGGCGAGTTAGTCGCCAGGGCTTCATGCATGCATCATGACGACCAAGGGCATGATGCATTAAAGCACTATGCAGTCCGTACAGGGTTAAGAGCTGAATGGCGGTGGGCAGGCTTTCAGACGCCCCACAACCCCATCTAACTCCAATATCGCTCATGTTTCACGGCAGTGTCGTGCGCCATCTAGCGGGGGCTGAATAGAGCAGCTCCTGTGGTAACTCTAAACTCCAGATGGATTAAAGTCTAAGGCTTAATCCTTTAGGGCCAGGTGATGCAAGGCCTAAATGTTCATATTCATATGTCGTTATGATCCACCAATGTGGCGCCGGTGAGTAACTCGCTGCCACAGCGTTGGTGGGTCATGCCGATCCTGGTGAGTTACTCACCCAGTACTCGCCAGAGCTATATTCATGCATTATGACGAACAAAGATTGCTGCTTTGTTTAAGTCTTTCCTCAAGAGGTTGATGGAATGTGCTCTAACGGTCCACAGTCAATGGCATGAACAGCTCTCTTTCAAACTCTACCAGGATTAAAACTTACACACCGACTAAACTCTTAACCCTTTGAGGACGGCATAACGCCTTAATGCATCACGCCCTTGGTCGGCATTAATGTAAGTAACTCGCCAGGGCTGCATTCAGGCATCAAGCCAACCCTACAGGATTGAGATTCTCCCAAAGGGTCGGCATGATATGCACCAATACGCCGGTGAGTTACTCGCCGGGCCTGCATAGGTGTATTGATGAATCATGCCACCCTGGTGAGTTACTTACAAGTTACTCACCAGGACCACGGACAAACAGGGGCTCGTGTTTTAAAGCACCATCCTGCCCTAAGAGGGCTGTGGCACCTGATGTTGCTTTAGTTTTAGTGTTTCTCCAACAGGTCGATGGGATATGTTGTGGCGGTCCACAGTCAATGGCACGAAGATGCAGCACGTTTTACACTGCAGGCTTTAGTGAATGATAGTCCCGCTAGTCATTGAAGCGCTAGCTGGTATACTCGTAAAAGCATATATACATATACATACACGTAATAGCATGCGCTCCATACAAATAATAATACCACTCACAATTGAAAAAAGGTCAATGGAAAATGATGTGGCGGTCTACAGTAAAGGGCACGAATAGCACGTTTTATACGTACGGCAGTTTTACTGAATAATATTAAAACACATACATGGCTGATTCTCACAGATCGTTTCTAAGTTCCCTGTCGGGGGGGGGGGGGGGGGGCGGACAAACTAGACATAAAGATAGAGTTGAGACATTTTGTATTAATGTAGTATAGGTGTTGGTCCATATGTTATAAATTCCATAGGCCTGATATATTTGGGTAGGACAAAAAGTCATAGTCAATCTTCGGCAGAGGGGCTACGCTTGGTCCGCAAATCGTGAGTGGAAAAACCTAACACCCTTTTCATATTCAAATGCACAGCTTTCTTATATCTACCATCAATATGGTGTGCTATAATCCAAATATACAGACTAACCTATGATAGGAATGACTTTAACTATAGATGATAGCTGGTTTTGCAGATTTTTTGGTCCCAGGCATTATGTTGTTGTATTGGGCCAAAAAAAGAGGTGTGTTTCCGGTAACCCGACCGGGTCTAGCAAAACAGTGCCGAGTCGCCCTCTTTTTTTTCTTTTTTCCACTTTTTTTTCCACGTGCCAGTTTTTACGGTTTGTAAATCGGATAATTTTTAAGGATTTAAGAAAACGCTAAAACTAGGCCTAAAGTAGGAAAATGCAAAGTCTGACCGGCCAGGTCTGGTTTGTCTGACCATGTTACCGGAAACCAACCTTTTTTTTTATTTGGCCTTGGTAAAAAAATAAATCTCTACATTTTTAAATGGCCTGGCAACCAAACTATCTAGTTGTTGTCCACAGAAGGGAACCCACCAAATCCTCGTGACTCACCTGTTGTCCATATATTCATCATAATGTATGTCATACTGTATCACCACTTGCACTATATCCATACAATTGCAAGCCCCTCCCCCTACTTAAATCCTAATACTAACGAAGACAAAAAAACGCTTTCTATCTAACCCACAGTTTTATTCCCACACTGTAGCCGCAGTGTCTACCTGCAGCCCCGTGCCGCGGTGTGAGGCCGTGTACTCAGCACGGCAGCAGAACCCGCTATCAAAGCCTCATAAAGATGGGCGCCTTTTTCATAATAGATGAAACAGCTACATTTAGGGGGGACACAATGGTGGGGGGGGGGGGTAGGAAGGGGCGCTATGGGGGGGGTCTGAGCCATCGAAAGCGCGCATAGTGCTTCAACCCATAAAGGACGGCATGATGCATTAGTACATCATGCCCTTGGCCATAATGATGCATGAATGCAGCCTGGTGAGTAACTCGCGGGTGTTGTATTAAAGTATCATGCTGACCCTATAGAGTTAATACACTCTCGAAGGATTGGCATGATGCACCAATACAGAACAGGCTAGTTACTCGCCAGAGCTGCATTAGTGTATCATAACGACAAATGTTTCCTTTCAGCAACATGTGTCTTTAAAGGGTTAACGATGTAATTCATGAATGCAGCACTCCCCGGGGCCAGCTTGGGGGCTGCATTCATGCATCATGCAGACCATACTATGTCAATACACTCCTAAAGGTCGGCACGGTACACTAACGCAGTGCCTGTCAGTGTACTGTCCTTAAAGGGTTATAATGCGGCCCGTAAAGGGCTGTGGTGCGGGATTATAATGCTTGGTCCCCTTTTCTTGTTCAGCCTGTTGCTATCCCCTGTTGTGGTGCGAAGCTTCTCACTAGAGTATTTATATGGGGCTATTTATATACAAGACTGATAGTATGATGCACTGGCATAGAATATAGAGGTTCTCATCGATATAAATTGCTGCACATTTCATTTTGACAATATGGTACAATATGGTCGAGATCATGTATATTTATGATAAATAGGTACACCCGTAGTGTATAGTGCTTTAATGCCTTTGTTGGTATGATGCATGACTTTAAGCACCTTGCCAGTGCTAAATTTATCCATAATGCAGCTCCTCGATACCCTTCCAACGGAGGAGGGGGGTTGATGCATCAAAGCATGATACATGAATGCAGTCTTAGCGAGCAGAAAGTCAGTGCTGCATTCACGCAGCGGGCCAGCCCTGAGGGTCGGTATGATGCACAAATCCAGGGCTGGTGAATTACTCGCCACGAACTGAACACGAACCTATGAGGCATCACCTTCTCCCTAAAGCAAAGGGGAAGCCTGTCTATCCGTCTTATAGTCCTAATTCTCACATGATGGATCACGTTGTCTACAAGTCAATGCTACAGGTACCAAGGCACTAGTTACGTGTTGCTCTACAATAGGGCAGCAGTACAATACAGTAGAGATGTATGCCTGCTAGACTAGCACCGGCTGCCTACTGAACGGAGAGACAGCGTAAAAACATGTGCGGGACATGTGCATGCAGCGATTACTTCAGAATCTTCTGATTGACATTTTGGTGGGAATTCCTGTCAAAATTGTGGACAGGATGGCAGTTGTTTATAGTCCCTCCTTGGGGATAGGCAGTCTAGCTAGATCAGTCAATAGGCCGGGTGTGTGTATGTGGGGGGGGGGGGGGGGTCAGGAGAGGTCAGTTCATATGGCTATTATTGACGTGCACCAGCCCTGGAAGACATTCTGAGACAGAGGCTGACTCGGGAATCCCTCTCTGAGCGATTCAAATCTGTAGCAGAGGCGTCACTCTCCTAGCACAGTCTATAGCCTTAAAACAGAACTGGGTGT